>OY757544.1:20544931-20587431 GCA_963584105.1 Alviniconcha strummeri
CACAGAAACCATAAGGCTTATTAGGGACGGTGGGGGGGGGGGGGGGGGGGTGAGGGGGTATGAAAGTGGGGGAAGAGGAAGATTATATACCTATCAGTCGCTACACTGTCACCACCAGAATGACTCCTGCATTAACTTGGATGGAGAGTCATTTTAACGTTTCTTTAATTGTGAGGGACAAAGTCACAAGACGGTGTCCACAAACCACAATCTTTCTGAAGAGAAAGGAGAGCCGAAGCGGTATCAAGCTGGGGCCCTTCTGTTTACCAGCCTAACGCCTTACCGCTAGGCCAAACCGGCTCACAGCCCCAGAGCCACCGAAGGTTTTAATGAAGTCTCCAGCAGGTCAGAATATAGTTATGCATACTCTGCGCATTGCCTAAGAAATGTTGCCCTTGTATCTGCTGAGTTCATTCATTATATTTTCCCCGAAGCCTCTGCAGCCATGAAGTGGCAAGTGTTGCAACATTGAATAAGATTTTAATTTGATGAATTGTTTGTGATGAAGTGATGCTTAATGTCCTCGGATGTCGGCTGACATATTAGGGACAAGCTGAGATCAATGCCGAAGCATGGTTCAATAAATCTTTAAGTCCACGGAAGCCAGAAGGCTCGTTAGGACGGACAGCCTGGACGGCCACCTCGACTCTCACACAGCTCCTGAACTATGTTTGTTTTGTGTTTTGCCGTTGTATTTCTAGTCTGATTTTTCGATTTATTAAAAAAAACTTGTTTTGATGCACCCGATGATTCTAGATTATTTTTAGTGACGGCTTGCAGTCAGTGCTTGTTCAGTTGGTCGGTTTGGGATGGGTGAAACGTAACTAAATTTACAAAATACAAATGATCTCAAAAACATTTATATAAATGCATAAAATGAATTTTTGCCTTTTGGGTCACTGGAATTCCCCCCAAACAAAAAGGACAATGAAACAAATCAACATAACAAAGGTAGAGTTTACAAATAAAACAGAGTAAACCGTAATAAGACATCGTAACCATTTTTGACTGGTTGGACTTGGTTATGTTTGTTAAAACTGTATCTTCAAACATGAAGCATTATGTGTCTTGAACTATGAATCAGCCTTTCACTTTTGATCCGTCGGCCTTGAACTGCGTGACAAACAAGGGAGTTAATTAACACCCGAACGACGCCACACGATCTAATTAACTCCCTTGTTTGTTGATTCTGCAGAGGCTCTCTGGGCCTTCAATGTGTTTCAGATAGCGATTGACAGTTTGTTTGCCTTTACGTTGATCGACCGATCAACATTCAGTGGTTTGTTAGAAGGCTGTGTTTTACATTACATTACCATGAGACGTTATTCTGCCTTGAATTATTACAGCTGTTTGGCCGCATTTGAACGTAATCGGTGCATTGGTTGACTGGGTGTAAAACACCAAGTTACTTACTGACAACAGTGCACCGATTCTGTTCAAATCCAAACAATAACGTCAGGGCAGAAGCTGACAATAGGACAGGGTAAGCTGCCAATAAAGTGGGTCAACTGAGTGTATGCAGGCTTCAGTGGTGGGCAGCTTGCTGATAAAATCAATGGTGAAAACGCAAGTGAGCAACATCACCGCGGCTTTCAGTGCAAGGGAAGTAACCAACATTTTCCCACGTCTCTGTGCAGCTGGGTCGACAAGGTCTCTGCCTGTGATGCAGTCTGCATTGGTGGTCATCTGTGTTCGTGATTGTGTTAAAAATCGCATGCGCCCACATACATGCGCTTAGTCTGTCTTTTCACAGTTCACACACACACACACAGGCTACACTTCACAACACACACACTACACACACACAGAAGCAGTCTCATACTTTTTACTCATCCACAACAAGCAAACTTTCTTTCTCATGATGATGCAACATCGCAAAACGCTAAATGCGGGTCAAAAACAAACAGTACGCTTTAATAACATCGTAACTAGGCAATGTTCTTCCTAGTGGGAAGAGAGGATCAAACTGAAATGTGTAGAAGCCGCAATAAGATGAGCGTCCTGAAGACTGTAGCAAGCAAGCACACTCAATCTCCAACATGCATACCACACACCAAAAAAAGTCCCCACTAAACAAAAGCATGTGGCCTGAACAAAGCAAACTTTGGGCCAAATGAGTGGTTACGAAATAAAGCCTTATATTACAATATCATTATTAACCCTCGAACTGAGCTGTTGGAACAACCCTACAGTCGACCATGAGAAACAAAACTCTATGGAGGCATCGCAAAAGACGCTATTTAATCTGAAATATTTAAACTTTTAGTTTTGTATCTGTAACCATCTGCACAGCATTCAGCTGAAGGATGTGTCCAGTGCTTAGGCTGTTATTTTTACCCCAAGCATCAGCTACAAAATCCTTCCTCAACTGATTATACCGTAGGTCTCTGAAAATTGTCAGCCGACAGGTTTTCACTGGGAAGCAGATGTTAGCAAGTTCGTAGGCAGCTACACAGCAAACTCAGACTACACCAGGCTGCGCTTCTCTTGTACTCACTCATGAGGCTTATGCCAGCACAAACAAAACCAAAATCATTTGAATGGAGACAGAACTAAAGTTGTGTGTTTTTAAAACTCGTGCTGGCATCTGTCGCCTAATGTTATATATATGTAAGCTTAATCCAAGGTGATGTTGTTCATTTTCATGTATTACAAACACAACCAAACATTTAATGCCAATACCCCCCCCCCCCCCACAAATTTCACATGCAACACACACACACACATTTCCAAAGCAGCACCACACAAACCCATTTCTCAAAAAGCACTTTGAGCTGGGCAGGGTAGAGTGGGAACAAGTGGTTTTGGGGGGGCGGGGGGGGGGGGGGGAGACAAGGAAAGAAAAGGACATTAGGGTTAACCCTTAAACCTCTTTCACCGCCAGCTGTTTCTGATGCCATGGAAAACATTTTCTTTCAGACCCACAGATCTGAAACCCAATGAACTAAACCGAGTGGGCGAATAACGATACTTGGCAAGGACTTCCTTCGTTGACATTTTGTTTCCACCCTTGCAACAATTGAAAACATTACTCTTACAGACCAAGCTAGATTGTAGAAGCAAACACCATCCAACCCCATCGGTGAAAGCCTCCACTATTTGCAACGCTGAGAACTGCCCAAGATCCGCAAGCAACTGTAGTCTTCACGAGATTCACAGTCTGAGGGCCCACCGAGGAAACACCCTGCTACATGCATTACATCAAAACCGCCTTACTTTTTTGTACATGCTCATGCGATAGCTACCCCACTCCCAGTTGCTGGACACAGTTCTCTTTGATCGTGCGTGGCTCTCTTCTTAAATTCTGGTTGTGCAAATTCTCACAATACTGAAATTCAGCAGCCAGCTGTTCCAGAGTAGAGAGTACTTTGAGCTCCAAGGTGTAAGTGCTTGGCAGCTTTCATCCACACAAACCACTGTACTTACTGGCTGCTGACTCGAGTCATAGCGAGTACTGAAAAAGAGCTCATATGGATAAAACGAAACAAAACCCCATGCAATCCTGAAAACACAGAATCAAACACTTCCAAAGCTCAATGTGCAGTGGAAGCACTTTAACAAATCTTTTGCCCTTGAAAACTGCCATGCTGGTTGTTGACTCCAGCCTCACCACATAGTGAAAAGAGATCAAACAGAACAAAAATGGAAGAGCACCATTCATCACAACACTGTTGACAGTATCACAATTTATTAAGGAAGTGGCTCTAGGTTGGAGACTTGTACTCAGGCACTTCTTGATGTACACAAAGCCCTGCCTATTTTTTTCATGGTGTCAACATACCGTTAAGCAATGCTATGAATTTATAGTACACCAGCTGTATATTGGACTGCACTGGCCCAGTATTGCTTGGCTTCTTACGCACGCGTTTCTGCCAAGCGCCAGGATGCTCACTTTACGATGAAGAATCAAAAATATTTTTAAAAAAGGGACTACCTGAGAGAATTGATTGGCCAGGGAAACCCTCTCCCAACTGCCTGCTGAACACTTTGAACACACTACGTGCACTCACTGTCAGATCTAACTTCAGGCAATACTGAGGGCCTCCGCTTTTTGTGCCTGTGCAACGCGGGTTTGGTGAAGCGAAGCAAGCAACTGGCTGCCGATGGTTTTGAATGTTCTTGGAAGGAAACTGTCATAAGTACAAAATCAATGGTAGGGAAGGGGCTAAGAAGCCCCCAAATTTTAAACGTGACACAGTTTCTCTCCAGCAGAATTTTTGAGTGGGCTGTGTGACATTTTTTTTTTATAGTTTCTCCCAAAATGACAGTTTCAAGGTTGAGCTGGAACCTTCTTTTTTTTTTAAAGGCTTCTGCTACAATTTTTTTGTTTTTAAGTACTTAAATTATATATATTTTAAAATGGGTATAGTTCCTGCAGAAATGAAGATTTGAAGGTTAAGCTGCATTTTGGGGTGGGTGGGCGGGGGTTAATGTGGATTTTTACAGTTTTTCTTCAAAAATGAAGATTTAATGGTATGGCACAACTTGTATACATTCTCCAAGTTGTGTCATACATGCTTTGTGAAAATGCTGACATGGTTAAGCACAGCACCTTTCATGTCAAAAGTTTACAGTCTTATTTGAAAATTGTGTCTTCATTTGCTTTTGTGTGTGTGTGTGTGTGTGTGTGTGTGTGTGTGTGTGTGTGTGTGTGTGTGTGTGTGTGTGTGTGTGTATGTGTGTGTGTGTGTGTGTGTGTGTGTGTGTGTGTGTGAGTGTGTGTGCATGTGTGTGTGTATACCTACTGTATTTCATCACGAAAGGACAGAGAAGTGGAATAACCAAGCCTCTAATGAAAGACCTCCAAAATGACTATAACACTGACGGGCTGGTAGCTCATGGCAGATTTTGCTGTAGCATCAATTACAAAACAAACAAACCAAAACAAAACAAAAAGCAGGGTGGGGGGTGGGGTAAAAATCACACAAACTTTTACTCTCGCTATACAGCCTCGGCAGGACCAGGGGTGGGTGCCAGGTCATCAGTGGCGGAGGACAGCTGGATGTTCTCAGGCTGAGATGCTGCTGCTGCATCCGCTGGAGGTGTGGCTGAAGAAACACCGTCCCCATCCTCGCTGCTGGGCAACGGTGCTTGGCTCTCCTCATTCGCCAAGCTGTCCCTGCCCGTCTCCGCTGCAGGTACCTGAGACACTTCTGCGGAGGGGTCTGGGATGGCTGCGGACTCTTCTGAAAGACCGATTGGTCCGTTCTGACCCGTGGGGAGCTGCTGAGGGAGGGAAGGGGCTGAGTCCGGGGCGGGGCTGGCTCTGGAGGTGTTCTCCTCAGGGGTGTTGGGAGGTGTTGTAGTAGTTGTGGTTGTGGTTGTGGTGGTGGTGGAGACTGTGTTGTCATCGCTGGAGGCTGAGGGGACGTCGCTCCTGGGTGAACCTGATGGACAAGGCTTCTATTGTTAGTGCCATTAACTGGCTTGGTTGAAACGCAGATGCAACCACAGATGATTCGTAGTGAACCCTGTACATTTTTGACATACAGTGTGTGTGTGTGTGTGTGTGTGTGTGTGTGTGTGTGTGTGTGTGTGTGTGTGTGTGTGTGTGTGTGTGTGTGTGTGTGTGTGTGTGTGTGTGAGTGAGTGAGTGAGTGAGTGAGTGAGTGGGAAAGTGTGTGTGTGAAGGTATTCACAGGAGAGATAGAGACACACACAGGGACAGAAAGCAAGGCATCTTAACAACTGTCTCGCAGGAGACAGGCACACACAGAGGAACAGAAAGCAAGGTATCTTAACAATTGTCTCCATTAAAACACACAAAAGATTAATGATATGGCACTGTCATATGCAGACTTGAAGTCAGTGTTCAAAACCAGGGATCAAAACAAGACTCTCTATTTACAACAAACAACAACAGTGTTCAAAACCAGGGATCAAAACAAAAGACTATTTACCACAAACTCTGTTTCAATGCAGAACTAGCCTCATCACTGGGGAGTAACTAGACTTTATGCACTACAAAAAATGAACCTGCCACGATGATCTACTTGCAAAGCAACAGTACTATCAGGTCTGAAATATTTCTACAAACAATTATCTGCCAAAATGATCAGTTTGTGAAGGAACAGTTCCATCAGGTCTCAAAAACTTTTTTTCACGAACAAATAATCTGCCATAATGATCTGTTTGCAAGGCAAAACAGTCCTATCAGGTCTGAGAAAAATATTCTATGAACAATCTGCCACACTGGACTGATTGCAAAGCAACAGTGACATCAGGTCTGCGAAACAAGTGTATGAACAATCTGCCAGAAGGAACTGATTGCAAAACAACAGCACCATCAGGCCAGAGACAATTTTCTATGAACAATCTGCCAAAATGAACTACCTGCAAAGCAAGAGTACCATCAGGTCTGAGACAGTTCCTTACCCCCTGAGGACAGTGGCCGTGGGCTTGCATGAACAATCTCAGGATTGTACAAACAATCTGCCAAAATGAACTCCTTGCAGAACAACAATACCATTAGGTCTGAGGCAGTTGCTTACCCCTGAGGACAGCGGCTGTGGGCTTGCAGCATTGCATGAACAATCTGGTGGGCTTGCAGCATTGCATGAACAATCTGGTGGGCTTGCAGCATTGTATGAACAATCTGGTGGGCTTGCAGCATTGCATGAACAATCTGGTGGGCTTGCAGCATTGTATGAACAATCTGGTGGGCTTGCAGCATTGCATGAACAATCTGGTGGGCTTGCAGCATTGTATGAACAATCTGGTGGGCTTGCAGCATTGTATGAACAATCTGGTGGGCTTGCAGCATTGTATGAACAATCTGGTGGGCTTGCAGCATTGTATGAACAATCTGGTGGGCTTGCAGCATTGTATGAACAATCTGGTGGGCTTGCAGGATTGTATGAACAATCTGGTGGGCTTGCAGCATTGTATGAACAATCTGGTGGGCTTGCAGCATTGTATGAACAATCTGGTGGGCTTGCAGCATTGTATGAACAATCTGGTGGGCTTGCAGCATTGTATGAACAATCTGGTGGGCTTGCAGCATTGTATGAACAATCTGGTGGGCTTGCAGCATTGTATGAACAATCTGGTGGGCTTGCAGCATTGTATGAACAATCTGGTGGGCTTGCAGCATTGCATGAACAATCTGCCAAACTGAACTACCTGCAAAGCAACAGCACCACCAGGTCTGAGGCAGTTGCTTACCCCGAGGACGGTGGCTGTGGGCTCGCAGGACTGTACAAATAGTCTGGTGGGCTTGCAGGATTGTACGAACAGTCTGCCAGAATGAACTACCAGCAGAACAATGGCACTAGCAGGTATGAGACGGTTGCTTACCCCCTGAGGACGCTGGCTGTGGGCTTGCGGCCTTCTTGCCATGCAGCTCCCCCTGCAGGGCCCGACACAACGACTCCAGTTTGCCGATCTTTGTCTGCAGCACCTGCTTCTCCTTGTCTGTGCGGGTTTTCTGTGAGAAACATTTTCAGTTAGTGTCACTGTAGGCTGTGAGGTCAATGCCAATGTCCATTTGCTTAGCGCACACAGCTAAATAATGTTTGTGTTTTACAATGTCAATTTACACTGGATCGTGTGCGTGGGGTATGAATGGAGTCCCGCTGTAATGATATTCTTCAATGATGAGCAGTGAAAGTGCTTCAAAGGAAAGGAAATGTGTTTGTCTGTGCATTAACAGTCCTACCAGAAAATCTTGGTTGGCATCTTTACGCGAAACAATGTTGCACTGTATTCTTGTTTCTTCACTTTGCCAAACTTAGATTTTCCAGATCTGCCTGGGCAGTTAGTTAGATGACCCTACAGTTCTACACCAGGTCAAAACACAAGTCATTTAAAGTAAAAGTCCAAGGTTTTTAAGTATGCAAAATGACCATCGAACTGATTGACAAATCAGTCACTAGTTTCAGATTTAATGAAATAAAAAATAATAAAAATTGTTCAACTGGGTTTTTAATTGATTTTATTTTCTGTAGGCTTCCCTGGAAGTGACGTCAGTCTGGGGAGTCAGTGCGGTTGCCATCTTAGATTCTTCAGTAAACTGTGTATGCGTGTGGTCGACAAAAAAGTTAACTATGCCGGCCTACTGTGTTGCCGCAAACTGTAACAATTCGCAGACAACCCCAGGTATAACAATGCATGAGCTCCCACGCAATCGACCCGCAGTGAGGCAAAAGTGGATTAAGTTTATACAATTCAAACGAGCTGACTTTCTTGCTGTGCCACATCACGCCCATCTGTGTAGCAAGCACTTCAATGAGTGCGATTTTGCAAACCCCATGGAATACCACATGTCGAAGCTGACACAATGTTCTGGTACTCTTTCAAATCCTGCCTGAGAGGCTCAAACTGATACGGCTGTATCCTTGTGGGTCTCTCGGGCAAACTATCAGTTTTGTCTTCGGAGCTCGAGTTGGCCATTTTGCAACGACTCCCCAGAGTGACATAGTAGGCATATGGTCAAGTGATTTGGGCGTCATGGCGACACTTTCGGTACGACAGAAAATGCCTTTTTTCCCCCGTGCATTTATAACCCTCAGATCACAGTTTCACCTACATCATCGTTCTCAGCGAGCTTTAATGGAAATCATGTCAAAAATCACCCCTAACCTTGGACTTGTCCTTTTAAAGTAGATCTCAGCCTAGTCTGTGCAAGTACTGAAACCAAGAGACTGGTTCTTGACAGCTTCTGGACTATCCCCTGATCCCCACCCCCCCCCTTCTTTCCAACTGAGAGCCCTTTAACATGAAAAAAAATCACCCCCCCCCCAAAAAAAAAAAAAACTGCCACACACAACAACAAAACAAACGAACAAACAACTACACACACAACTGAGAGTGGTAAAAAAGTGAGATGATCCTGACCTCTTCGGCCATGTCCAGCAGCGCCCTGTTGCTGTTCTCCCACTTGGCTCTCCACTGAGCTCCTTCCTTCTCCAGCTTCTTGATGCGCTTTCCCATCTGTCGCAATTGGAGCACAAATTCATTAAAACATTCCAATATACCTCCCGCCCCCACCCTGGTGCTCAGATCAAAAGCTTGTGAGAAACATGGAGGGCTTACAGGTCAGTGCTAGAGCACTGTATTCTATTTAGAACCACCTCCTCTTCCCAAGAGTTACAATTTCACCCCAGACTAACTCACCTTTACCTTCCTCTTCTTTTGAAGAGTTAGAATATTTTACACACAACAAGTTTTCAGGTTACCTACACCCCCTCCCCACCCTCTTCCTCCCAACTACCTCATTTCCACTTCTATAACCTATTATTTCCTTTTTCAAATGTGTGAATGGTATCAGCCTACCATTACCATACTTTACTGTGAATGTGTGTATGATTATGACCAGTCTCAACACCATGCCTCATTCCATGTGCATGCATATTTTATTTAATATGTGGCAATAAAGATATACTGATTGATTCACCGACTGATCAGAAAGCTCACTCATACCTTGTCCATCTCTGACTTGAGCTTCTGGAACATGTCGTTGCTCTTGGTGATGGTTGCCTGGAACTCTTCATACCGATCCTTGTACATGGCCAGCTGTCAAGGCAACAGTGCATACAGATGTAGAATTCATCATCTCCTTACATATGAACCTAAGACTGTGAGAGTGCCCTATCACTATATCAGCATGATCTGTCCAAAGGTAAACTTGTGCTACTGATATCTGCTCAGGATGTTGATGCTATTTTACAATGACATCTTTAAAAAAAATGCAATCTGCTTTTGTGTCAGATGTAACTCAAAGTAAGTGAAACAAATGTTAATTATTATTTTATGACATGCCAGTGCACATCAAAACAGAGCAAATTACCACACAAAAACAAGATTAGTTCTTATTTTTTTTAAACAGTCCCAAAACTTCTTTTATATGATTTTTATATTTAAAAAAAGTCAACAACAAAAATCCGTTCATCAACAAACTTTATGGCACACAAAGAAGACTTGCTCTTAAAAAAAGAAGAAGAAAAAAAGCACTAGTTACTGCATCAACTAAGTTCTTTTCCTCTTTTTTTCTTTTTCTTAATACTAATTTTAGTTAACAAAGACAAATGTGACAATGAAAATGTGAAGTTCTGTCACCTGTTTTGGTGAAATACAACCTGAATATCTGAACACTATTGGTGGCAAACTGAAACCACATAACAACATTTGAGGGGTTTGAGATTTTTGCACTTTGGACTACATAATTTATGCATACATCTGAAAACAATAAAGGTCATGGGTAGACAGAGTGCCTGTTCAAAGGTGTGAAGCAAACCTTGCAGGTCACTTTTTGCAACAAGGTGATTCATGATAACCCTTTATGAGTTGAGTTACGCATTTTTCCACATCACATTTGCAAGGGATACGTTAAACAAACAAGTTCAACACCTCATAAGTCATCATTTCAGACCAAACACACCAGAGGCAGAGACATATACATCACCTACTATTAACAGAAAACAACTGTTATTGACGTTTTACTTGCTGTCAGTGTTCATGACAACATCCAGGAACCGGAAAAAATGCTTGTGTTGAAAAACAAATGTTTTCAAACACATACTGATTTTAATAAATACTTCTTTTTGCTTTTGTCCAAACCTGAAACTTTGAGTTACACGGTTTGAATTGGTCACAGGTGATACACCGACAGAGGAAAGAACAGTACACGCACACACAGGCACATACCTGAGCCTCCAAAACTGTATTCTTCTTCTCTCCTTCAGTTGCTTGCAAAAGTATCTGAAAAGAGAAGCAACAGCAAGTGTACATAACTCAAATGGTGCAATAACTCTTGCAGTAAGCTGAAACTTGATACCGTTTACTTAGACTGAAAATAAAGTCACTTGCCAGAGACCAGAACACACACTGATCCACCACCCTGGGTTCTCGTGTCTTCAAACTTCTACTTCTGGTTAGCTTTACAGCTTCCCTCCCAAAACAGCAGATGTGACTATTTTCATTATTAACAACAATACACAAACGACACAAAACATACACCCCCCAAACAAAAGTCTCAGTTAATCAAGATACAAATGAAAGAAAGCCAAGAGATGATGCCCTCTGAAAATGCAACAAAATGTGCAAACTGTTCTTCACCTGCATGCTTTACTTGGTTGTTCTTTCAATGTTCATGCAAAAGACAATTTTCTACTTTGAATCCAAGCTCCAAGAGTGCATGTTTGCTCATTTTATATATATATATATATTTTTTTGATCAACAAAGAGCAGAAAAAAGGGTGGCTCCTCATGTATTACTATTAGAAACTTGCCACACAGAGCATGACATTACTGATAGAGACTAAAACTGCTTATTTTGTTTCCGGTGTAAGTTGATTTTAACCAGTAAAATACAGGAGCCAGTGTGGCCTTGCGGTAAGGCATTAGGCTGGTAAGTAGAGAGACCTCAGTTTGATTCTGCTTTGGCTCTCCTGTCTCTTTGAAACTGTGATTCCGTTGTGGTCACTGTCTTGTGACTCTGCCCCTGACAATTGATGAAAACACTAAAACGGCTGTCATTGCTGCCCACCATAATGCAGGAGTCATTCTGGTGCTGACAGTGCAGCAACAGGTATATGTTACAGTGCAGTAACAGGTATATAATATTCCTCTTCCCCCCCCTCTCCCCCCTATATAACCATAATGGCTGATTGGGTGTAAAACACCAAATGATTTAAAATTACTTACGTACCCCCCTCCCCCTCAATAAGCCTTATGGTTCTTGCGGACGTTAAGTATCATGTCTACTTTAAAACACCGGAAATCACCAGTTAACACGAAACCCTGCATTTTCCGCATGCAAAATAACACCCGGGGCTACGGCTTACCAGCTCCTTCTCCCTGTTATTGCGCTCCTGTTCCTCCTTCAGGACAGCGGCAGCCTGCTGCAGCTTAGCCTCGTACAGCTGCTGCTCCAGCTCACGGTGCTTGACCAGCTTCTCCAGCTGCTGCTCGCGCAGCTCGTACTGCTCCAGGAACTTCTTCAGCTTGCCCGCCAGGTCCTGGTTCTCCTCCCGCAGCTTCACGTTTTTCTCGTGGTTGTCTGTCATCTGCACCTGGATCTCCGTGATGGTCGTCTGGGGATAAAAATGGGAGGAGCATTGGTACCGTGTAATTTTCCTCATAGATCGATTTAAAAGAAAGAAAAAAGATGCCTGCACTCAGAGAACTAGGGGGGGTTCTTCTCGTGGTTGTCCGTCATCTGCACCTGGATCTCCGTGATGGTCGTCTGGGGACAAAAATGGAGGAGAGTTGGTGCACTATTTTTTTTTTCATGCTCATCATGGATTCAAAACAAAAACTATTTATGAAGCTGGGAGAACTGGGGGGTGCTTCTCATGGTTGTCCGTCATCTGCACCTGAATCTCCGTGATGGTCGCCTGGGGACAAAAATGGGAGAAGCGTTGGTACCGTGTAATTTTTCTCGTCATAGATCATTTTTTATACATTTTTGATCCCTGCAGTCAGAGAACTGGGGGCTTCTTCATGTGGCTGTCCATCATCTGCACCTGTATTTCCGTGATGGTCATCTGGGGACAAAAGGGGGGAGTGTTGGTACCACGAGGGATTAATTTGTTTTTATCCCTGAACTCTGAGAACTGGGGGGTTCTTCTTGTGGTTGTCCATCAACTGCCCTTGGATTTTCATGATGGTGGTCAGGGGACAAAGGGAGGAGTGTTGGTACTGTGAATCTTTCTCATTAGGGATTAAAAAATATATTTGTTTTGTCCCTGAAACCGTGTAGTTTTCTCATGATGAATAGTTCTTCTTCTTTTTTTTAAATCCCCAAAGGCAGGGCATTGCAGCTGCATGCATGACAGCATGGACGAGGGTGGGGAAACAGCTGCACAAACTACCATCTCACCCATCACTGGGTGAACCTTGGCTGTTGTTTTTTGGTCTGTCTTCTGCACCTGCATTTCCTTGACTATGGTCACCCTGATATAACCCTACTGGTTGAAACGGCATAAAACTTTAAGTTACTTACTGACTTACCATTAATGGTGGTCTTTGAGCAAAGGAGTGTTGGTACGGTGTATTTTTTTCATAATAAATACTTCCTTTCTTTAAATCCCTTAAGTCAGAGCGCTGCCACTGCTTGTACGACAGTGTGGACAAGGGCAGGGAAGCGGTTGCATACACTACCTTCTCACCATCACTGGGTGATCCTTGTTTTTCTTTGGTCTGTCTTCTGCACCTGGCTTTTCATGAGGATGGTCTTGGGGACAGGGAGGAGTGTTGGTACTGTGCATTTTTCTCTTATGTGAAATTGTTCTACTAAACAAATCACAGAAGCTGCAGCACAGCAGCCTGGAGTGGATGTAACACTGCACATGCATGTATGACAGCATGCACAGTGGTGGGGAAATGGCTGCACACATGACAGTACTGTCTCACCCAATAATGAGTGAATCTCAAGTTTTACTTTTAGCTGAGGAATGCTAGCAAAAGCAAAACAAACACAAAACATGAGAAAGAGAGAGAGGGCAGGAGGGGGAGAGAGTTGGTTAATAAGTATTTGGATTTTAACACCCTGCAAACAACAGAGTCACCTATGGATGAGAGCCAGAGACGGACACAGACAGAAAGTGTACATCATAAAAATAATAATAATAAAAAAAAAATCAACATGAATCTTCCATTACATAATTTCCCTTCTGAGCAGATGGGAGTAATAAAATACAGTACCTGGAACTTGGCAGATATTTCTTTCCTTCTCTCCTCTTCCTCTTTTGCCCTCAGCAGACTCTCCTCCTGCACACCACAGAGGCTTGGTTCAACACAAAACAACACACTCTTCTCTGCATGCCACAGAGGCTTGGTTCAACACAAAACAACACTCTTCTCCTGCACACCACAGGGGCTTGGTTCAACACAAACACACTCTCTCCTCCTGCACACGACAGGGGCTTGGTTCAACACAAAACAACACACTCTCCTTCTGGACAGCTTTATTCTGAGGAAAACTATTGCTACGAGTAAGACACAAACATGCAATACCTTGTTCTGAGGAATGCTACTGATAACAAACATGAAAAACCCTGACAGCTTTGTTCTGAGGAACACTATTGCTAACAAACACGTGATACCATGACAGCTTTGTTCTGAGGAACGCTATTGCTAACAAACCAACATGAAATACCATGTCAGCTTTGTTCTGAGGAATGCTATTGCTAACAAACCAACATGAAATACCATGTCAGCTTTGTTCTGAGGAACACCACTTCTAACAAACATGCAATACCTTGACATCTTTGCTCTGATGATGCTACTGCTAACAAACAAACATGAAATACTGTAACAACTTTGTTCTGAGGAACACTATTGCTAACAAACATGTAGTACCTTGACATCTTTGTTCTGATGAATGCTACTGCTAACAAATAAACATGCAATACCTTGACAAGCTTTGTTCTGAGGAACACTATTGCTAACAAACATAAAATACCTTGACAGCTTTGTTTTGTTTCTGCAGCTCGCGACACAGAGATTCCAGTTTGCTCTTGGCAATGACGGCCTTGGTGTGTTCCGCTTGGAGCTGGTCTTTCTCTCGCTGTACCTGCGACCACGAAAACCGTTATAAGCACAATTAGTATGCAGTAAAGGTTGCAGACAGTCAGCTGAAACACACACACACACAAACAGATGTCCATTTAATGATTTATTCCATTCACCATGCAGAATAAAAATTATAAAAAAAGAGATTCAGACACAGAAGTAGCCACCACAATGCTGAAAAAATCCTACAGGTTGCAGGATAAACACTTGCATCTAAATGAAATTAACTGTGGCAAATACGCTGTTAAAATTTTTTTACAGTGTCACTTTCAAACTAACAAAAAGTAAATATGCAAAGCAGCACCCAACACCTCCACAAAAAAGAAAGAAAGAGAGGAGTAAGAAGAGAGAGGTTCTTGCACTTATTTTTCTTCTTCTTTCTGATTTTGTGCTATGTCCTTCATTCAAAGGGTATGCACACCATAAGCAGGAGTCTGACCTCCCATATTTATTATACCAATGCTGGTGCACAGAAAGCACAAAAAGTAAGCTTGGCTTGAAATACTTCTACACAGCAGTATCAGTAATACAATGCCATAGATGGCGTGTCAGGACAGCACCCAGCTAGACCAAACACCACATACCACAGTCATTTTGCGCTGCTGCTGCTTGAATGATGACTGCAGCACTCGATGCTCCTCGTGAAGATCAGCATACTTCTTGCACAGCGCCGCCAGCTTCTCCTCTGGGGAGTCCAGGCTGCTCAGCGCCCGCAGAATGTACTCTGAAAACACGCGGTCTATAGTAGCAGAAAATCAGTACACCCAGGAAGAAACTCTTATTATCATTTTACTGCAGTTCTCAAGAAAAATCCTATTATCATTTTACTGCAGTTCTCAAGAAAATCCTATTATCATTTTACTGCAGTTCTCAAGAAAATCCTATTATCATTTTACTGCAGTTCTCCAGAAACTCTTATTATCCAATCTACTCTCTTTAATTTACAGACTTCACTTGGTCCCCTCCCCCAACCCCCTTCCCTCTCTGCCCTCACCCATGACAATTTTTCTCTTCCCTGTCCAGTCCCACTCATCCGTATTGCCTCATCACCACCAGTACACTGGCACACCCCCACTTGCCTATGCTTTTGTCTTCTTTCTTCTTGGTCTTGGCTGTCGCGCCTTTCCCGTCAGGATCCGCTCTCACCCCAGCCGCGGTGGAACCTCCGCTTGGCGCAGACCTGGGACTGCCACTCGCCTTTGCAGCACCTGCCAGTGCCTCGTCAGCTTCCTCACTGGGCTCTGGGGACTCACTGGATGACAGTCTGTCTTCTGCAGGGGCGCCGGTAGTTTCTGAAACCTTGTCCAGCATCGGGGATGCATCATCTGGTGGGGTGGAAGCGTTGTCATTGTCGCTAGGGATGGGGCCGTCGGGCTCCATCTGCGGGAGGATGATCTCCCCTGAAGGCTGAGCAGCCTGGGTGGCCATGGTGGTGTTCTGGGGAGCTTGGGCGACTGCGAGCTGGTCTTGACTGGCTTGAGAGGATTCGCTGTCTGCTGTGGGCTGAGAGCGTGGAGTCTCCTTGGTGGTTTTGTCTGCCGTCTTCTCTGCTGTTGGCAAAGCACAGCTGGTACTGACAGCTACAACTTCCTGGGTGTGTGTGTCACAGCCAGTCTCTGTGCTCTGTGCATCAACGTCAACAGCTTTTTCTCTTGTGGAAAAGTTTATTGCACCACAAGATGCAGGGCCCGGAGTCTGAACAAGAGCTGCAGCCGCTTGATGCCTTTCCTTCTCTGCCGCTGTAGCTGGCTGACTCGGCAAAGGTTCTTCAGACTTTCGTTCACGTTGAGCTAGACTTGTCGTGTTGGAACCAAATTTCTCTCCAATCTCTGGACACAGTGACAGTTCATAAACTGGGTTGACACTGGCACTGTCTCTGCTTGGTTCCTCTACTGATTCCAAATTGTCTAGACTCCCATTCGCTTGATCTTCAGCATAGCTTGTCGGAGGAGGTATGCTACCATTGGTTACCACTGCAGATTCTTTCACTTCTTGGTCTTTTGGACAGTGCTCTGGATCCTCTTCTGTGTCCTACAAAGGCAAGAGATAAAACACTTGGTAATACAAACGTCATTCATTGGCTGGTTGGTTGATTGCTCAAACTGGTTTGATGCCAAGTTGCCTCCGAAGAGGTACTGGCAGGACCACGATTACAGAAGGTGGGGGAAGAGGGAGACTATACCTAATACTATTACAATACTGTGTTGTCACCACCAGAATGGCTCCTGCTTTAAGATGGGCAGTGATGAGAGCCATTTAAATGCTGCATTAATTGTGAGGAGCAAAGTCACAATACAATGTTCACAGACAACTTCTGAAAAGAAAGGAGAGCCGAAGCAGTCAAAGTCAAACTGAGGTCCCTCTGCTTACCAGCCTAACGTCTTACTGCCAGGCCAAACTGGCTCTCATGTCCTTTATAAATTAAGAAGGATGTTTTATATTACAAGGGATCTGCAAATCAACCAAACATAAAATACCTGACACTAGACTGTGAAATATCAGTTTCGATGACAATCCAGAAATTTGTTACCAAAAGAGAAAAACCTTCCTAGGTTCTCAGACACAGTTTTATACATTTCCCTCTTCTCAAAAATTACCCATGCAACTCCTTATTTAATTGAATTCTGTCTGTTGACTGAATAATTTGACATC
Source organism: Alviniconcha strummeri (assembly GCA_963584105.1). Classification (NCBI taxonomy): domain Eukaryota; kingdom Metazoa; phylum Mollusca; class Gastropoda; family Provannidae; genus Alviniconcha; species Alviniconcha strummeri. The sequence goes on from OY757544.1 coordinate 20,562,098, forward strand.
TCGCAATATACAGTGTCTCAACAAGACAACAATGAGCAAAATTTATAACCAGACTTACAACCTGAGCACAAACAAAAAAAGCACCCTGACAAAGTTACCCACTGGTTACAGTTTTGTGATTTATGTATTACACACTGCCATCTGCTGAAAAACAAGTGAATAACAATTAAACATCGTGAATATGTCAACTTGAGAAATTTCATACACATGGCTTTTTGTACTGATGATGATATCATTTTCTGATGTGGGTGGGGCAAATGACATTTGAGAGTTTCACTGAAAATGAGATAAAACCTGACAAATATATTCCTGTATTCCACTTTGGTGAGCTTGGGTAAAGGAGATACCGATCAAGGTGGGAAGCATTATTATATATAATTTATAGATGAACTCCTTTGAAGACAGTGTGCGGCTGTCCATATAGTGGGATAATAGTACTAATACAAAACGGTCACACATGCAATCCTCCCACTGTATAAAATGCATAATTTGTCACTGGACAATTGAATTGCATCATTATATAATAATATATATCATACATGTACACACTGGGTGATCCCCAGAATGTTTAGCTGTGAATGCTACAATAACAATACTGATGCACCAGTCAACTGACCCATATGAATATGATGAACCACATCTAAAAAGTGCCTTCTGGTTCTAAAAAAATAAATAAAAAAAATCAGAAGATAAAGAATGTGTTTTGCAAAGCCACCACTGCCCTGGATACAGTCACCTGCTCAGTCATCACAAGTTCTGCTCTGGTGAAATCATATTCAGTGAAAGCTTTATGCTGCATGAAAGCATGACAATATGAACAAAGCCAGCCAACCAACCATGCAGGCACTATGACAGGCAACGAAAGCTTTATGCTGCATGACAGCATGACAATATGAACAAAGCCAGCCAACCAACCATGCAGGCACTATGACAGGCAAGAAACTGGGAGAGTCTCAAACATTAACAATGCAGTGAACTTTGAAGCGTTTTCCTGCTCCCCAAATGAAGTTGAGGGTACCATTCTACCTTTTTTGACACTCTAGAAAAAACGAAGAAGCTAAGAATAAGAGAATGCAGCAGGCCCGCACACAAACTTGAAACACACAGATGTGTGTGTGCATGCACACACACACACACCAGCAGCGCCCTCAAATTTGTTTCCTCATGTACTCCAAAGTACAGGGTTCGTTCCTTTCAAACAAAAGCTCTGTGGATTGGAACAGGGTCAAACAGCATATTACTGGTGCATATGTAATAATAACACCAACAAAGACTGAAGAGGTGGAAAATCAGCATACACCAGACAAAAAGAAACTCATCAGTTATCATTGTATTATAAAACTATGAGCTGTTTTTGTTTTTCATTTTTTTCTCTTTTCCCTCTTTTTTTTCATTTTTTCATTAGTCAATCTTCTGCAAATACTATCAATACATGTATGTATAGTTCTAGATTCAGACTAAATGAAATAGCAGTCTTTGGAGAAGAAAAAAACTGTGCATTTGCAGCATGCATCATAGTCACAGTAGACTCCCATACAACAGATAAAGCAGCTTTTGTGTCATGACTAAGAGTAAAGACATTCCACCCCCACCCCCTTTTTTTTTCTTTCTCTCTTTTCAAAGAAGCTGTCATCTGAATTAGAAGCAAAATAATCACTGCAGGACTAAAAGAGCAATTTGTACAACAAGTGGTTAAACTTTAAAGCTGCACAATTTTTTTTCGCCAGACTGCATACTCTCCCAAATTTAGCACATGATAACAGCAATCAGCTGCCTAGCATTATTATTATGAAATAAAACAATCTGATACAAGTCGGTTTGCACAGCTGAACTGAGTGATCTGCTTTCTTATACACTTCACTGAACAGATTAACTTTCCACTACCACCTAGTAGGGCAAGGGCTCCTGACACTGCCACAGCTGACCCACTGTTTGGGTGTTAGGCAAATGAGTGTTGCCTTTCTCTAATAAAGAACAGAGCTGCTGAGATTGCTATTCTCCACACAACGACACCTGCTGAGATTGCTATTCTCCACACAACGACACCTGCAACAGGCCTGCCACTCAGCAGCCATTGCAATGAGCCTATAGACAGACATTCCCGGTAAACCAGCTGCTGGTTTGTCAGGTCACAGTTGTGAGAACCCAGTCCATTATTCCTTGCTTTTAGCAAAACTCAGAGGAAGAAACTGAATAAAATGGATAAAGTCTGCAGTATTTTAAAACAAGATCCTTGGTCTGGAGTTTTTATGCTGAGCTCTTCTACTTCTAGCAAGTTCTACCTGCTCTCAAGGCAAAACACATTTGGAAAAGGCCAGCTCCCTTAACAAAACAGCAACTGCAGCAGGTGTTTCTTGCTGTGCGTGACAGGTGTAATGTACAGCACAGCTTCAAAGGCTGGATCTGAGTGATCCTATTTCATGGCAACTAGTACAAGCTATAGTTTTCCATCCTCATATAGTCGTGGGGTGGGGGTGGGGGTGGGCTCAAGAAAGACCGTCTGTCATTTAACTTTCCGCTAACAGCCACTGTGGAAGAATGTTGTGCTAATTAACGCCTTAGCTTTGGATGCTTCAAGACAGAAACACTTGAACTGTCACTGGGTGACCACTGCTGTAGGTAAACCAATGCTCTTCACATAAACAAGTGTCACACAAAAACTGGCAGCCACAATGAGGAAGGTGAAGTCCATGAAGACCAAAAAAGTAAAAAGCCTTCTCACATATATATATATGAGCTAGTGTCACACAAAAACTGGCAGCCACAATGAGGAAGGTGAAGTCCACGGAAAAGAAGAAGAAAAAACATTACACGAAAACAACAGGAAGACCCGTAACATTCATCACCAGCTTACATTTCCACATCCCCAAGCGATTGAGGAGAGAGTAGGGCCCATCATTTGATGCTGTAACCCCCACCATCCCCCTCCTTCCGGCTCCACGGAGATACAGTCTCGGGGAAGTAGGCTTAGTAAGTACAGGTAGAACCGGTACGGTTACTATAGGCACCAACAATGGACACAAAATTCTCCCCTCCGGAGGGAGCAACAAACAGGCCAAGCTGGCTTTTAGCTGTTAGTGCTGTGCAGGCTCTTGCTCCTCCTCCTCCTCCTCACTGTATGTATGTACACACTGGAAAGCCACAACGAAGCCCGAAGCAAAATACTGTGCAACTGTTGTCACAATGCGCACAAAAAAACAAACAAACAAAAAGCCACGAATTCTAGTTATGTCTGCGAGTGTCAGAGTTGTTTTCTTTCTTTCGCCCTTCCCTTTCTGGTCGGTCGTAAAATAAAAGAAGGCACTGTGCCAAACCAGTCAGTTCAGCCACCACCGATACCGACAGGCAGTCAATTTTTTTTAAATTTTCCCTCTGAGTAAATAACTCCAGAAGCCTCTCTTGCTCCTGTTTCAAAAGTTTAGTTGCACCGGCTGACCCAGAGAATGATGCTCAGGGCTGCCATTCCCCGATGATCATTCTCTTGCAAACCCACACGTGGTGGCACAGCTGGCGTGTAGGCTAACTGAGTTACCGACGACCAAGTGAGGGATCATATGAGAGAGAGAGAGAGAGAGAGAGAGAGAGAGAGAGAGAGAGAGAGAGAGAGAGAGAGAGGAGGGACCAACGGAGAACAGTCTGCACAGTTGGGAAGGTAGGGGGTAGCACCACCAGTACTCTGGGGGGCATGCTTTCCACATGGCTGACAATCCGGCAACACAGAGCCCGGGTCCCAGTGGACAGTGGGGCCTGTCTGCTGACCCAGAGTTAAGTTCCATGCACACAAAATGATACACAGTGCGCTGAACGTCTACGGCCGGCCCCACTTACGCTTCTTCCAGTTCCAGTCATGCGACCATCAGTGGCATTTGTTATTACTGTGTCAGGTCCAGATTCTTTAAGTTCTCAAAGGAGATGTTACTACCAAAATCCTCTCCTACTTACTATTAGTATTACTATTATTTATAGTATTAACAACTGTAGAAACTGTCACTAGGGTCTCCACAATGAGTCATGATTTATTTTTTATTATTATTAGAATTAATGAGTCTCGTAATATCAGCAATACTGTTTAACCAGATCATATTCTATCCCAACAACTTAAAAAGTTAAATACACAAACCGTGAAACACTGAACAACAACAAAAACACATTTACCTTGGTCAATATCAATGACACAGACTAGTCTAAATATCAGATATATTAAAACAACAAAACTTAAAAGACATAATTATGAGAATGATCACCAGGTACTCCTAAGTGCTGCTGAGCAAGCACTGGCAGCATCTTGTTTTGCACATAATATGTCTGTTCCTCAAGCATAAACTACAACCTAAGCTTCCTCCCAGAAATCCAGAATGAGACTTTGGTGTTTGGCAGCAAGCACCACAGTAGCAGTTCCACTTGCCAGTGCTATGCATGGTAGCCCCTTTCTTTTGTCTATGACACTGCATTCTTCCTCCATGCACTGGCTAATTGAGGAGGTCTGGCAATCCGGACTGTGAGCAAAGACTGTATACTAATGTGAGGGAGAGACCCAAGACTGCCTGTCATTATAGGTCTGTACCTTTCCTGGGAGAACCTAAAGCACCCCCCTCCTCTTCCTCCTCCCCCCTTTCACCACATGGGTGCATGTGGGGTGCCCATTCTGGTCCTGATGATTTTCTACTCAATTTTCAAACCTAGCAAATGGCTGGAAGTGGATCTACAAAAAGAGAGAGAGAGAGACAGACAGAAAAGTGGGGGTTGATACTCATGGACTTAGTCCATCTACTAAGTAATACAGTCACCTATGCAAGTGCAATATCATATATTTTCTATTATAGGAATTATTTATTTTTTATTAATATTAGGCACTGACTGAACAGAAGTTTGTGATATTCAGAGTATAGTGAGTCTGCTTGATAGGGGAGAATAATGCTACGTAAAAATGATCAATAATATTAATAATAATAATTCTGTCTATTACAGTATTAGTACTTAGTGGTGCTAGTACCAGTAGCTACTAAGGTGCAACTGGAATCAAGAAAACCACACACAGTTAAAAACAAAACAAAAAAACACACAAAAACACACAATCCTCTGAAAATATTTGTAAAACCATGCAAGCAGTTCAACCAACCATGATCCTCTGAAAAGACTTGTAAAACAATCACAAAGACTGTAACTGTTAAATATATATATTACTTAACACCAAAAAGAGTTCTGATACTGATAGTGATACAAACATGACCACAGGCACAACCAAACTTCTCAAAGTTAAGCAGACTGAGGTAAACTGTTATTAAATGCAACTTATTAAATACATGTACCACTTCATAAGGTGTGCCAACACTGACTTGTCACACGGGTTATCTGTAGCTGTACTGCTCTTTAATGTAAGTGTAGCTTCTAAACATGTTTATGCTTACTGTTTCAGGTATGTGCTGAGCATTACTCAGTCAGGCACATTTTTGAAATAACATTTAAATGCTCACCATCAGTGGCTTGTCTCTTTCTCTAATCTGCACTGACACCATTTTGTTAAGATTATTACCCTCACTCAGTCCAACCTGTTTTAGGGGTTTATGATGAAGATCAAGATAAAAAAAGAAAAGAAAAATATATAAAGAACAGGAAAAAAAGAAGAAGAAAAAAGGCATATGCTGCATGGATATCACATTTCCACCTATAATTTACTGAGCAGTGCCCTGCTCACAGTCACATGAACTGTGCATAAACCCAGGGTAGAAAACTACACAGCCCTGGTTCATAACTAACAATGATGGGATCAGGAAGCAGCAACTGAGCAAGTGTGCTGTAACTATACCCTTTCTCAGCCAGGTTATTATTAGTATTGCCAAAGACTTCTGACCTAAATTTAGGGTAGCTGATAATATAACACATATTACTCCCAAATACCTCTGTCAGAGTAAGACAAACACTCAGCAGACAATTTCAAAGCTGACTGCCCCCCCCCCCCCCCCCCCCAACCCCCTTTCTGCCAATGCCAAGTTACAGTTTCTGAACAGGGTCCCACATGACTGATTTACGAGCATTTTATTTATAACCTGTATTTGTGCCAAAGTACAGTACTTACTACTTACTGCTGGGCTCACAAGTTCTAGACAAAAGTGTCACACTTTCATGTGTAAGTTACAATGCCCACATAGCTGTCATATCTCACTGACAAGGGTGAACACACAATGGTTTACAACAGTTTACAAGATCAACAAATCACCAAATGTATGTATACATTAAAAAGTCAAAAATAATAAATTCAAAAATACCTAGTCATAATATTGCATTCCTCACACACACACGGGAATATGACAAGAAGTGAGGGAAAGTGGGGTTTTGAAGAAGACAGAATTTAAAAGCACTTGTGGTGGTATTGTTTGTAAAGGTGAGTTTTTAATGCAGTTTTGTCTTTTGAAGGCATGGGAGGATTAAATGAAAGTTTAAGAGTACTTTGAAAGTAACTCTGCAAGTACAAATACTCTGTCCTCAACCTATGCATTGAGCCATAATGGATACAAGGAAATGTTAGATCTGGAAAAAATGGCCCCAAAGGTGTTCAGGCTTCAAGGTAATTCAACAGGAGATATAACTTATAAAAATATAACTTTGATAAGCCTCAATGGTAATTACTAGTTCCTGGATCCAATAAATGGATGCAATTATTATTATTTTTCTTTTCACAAAGAACCAATTATTACTTTTACTGTTTTAGGCTGACAAGTGACAACTCAAATTCAAGTGCGAAACTGGAGATTTTTTTTTTTAAGGGTCACAGACACTTCTTAGAACTTTGTACAGCAACCACAGTGTCTTGAAACTAATGCGCACAAGCAAAGATGACGCTACACAATGTTTTTTTTTTATAAATCAAAGAACCCTGCCCTTATGTAATTGAAATTTAGCCTCTCAAGCCTACTGCTGATTTCTGTGCAAGCCTGACAGATGACGACTGCTTTTTTTATATATTGTTTTTATATAGCACTATTCTCCACTCTTGAGCAGACTCACTGCGCTCGCATGTGATTTTGCATGAGTGAATAGATAATAGCTCTACTCTTGCTATCGTTGAGCTTGGGACCCTCAATGGCAATCACCATTCTTCTCCTGTATCTAGTTAGATCTTGGCTTAATCCACTGGTACTGACAGATCCCTGGCTGGTTTGCTTACCTTCTTGAGTATGTGGCCTACTGTCAACTGGCTTACGCCCGTTCTTAACTGGGCAAATGTTTGTTCGCTGAACATACTTCGTACACTTTGACAAACTATGATTCGTTTCTTAATTGAACTATTAGTTCACCGAATATGGTTCGGACAGTCCAAACTTTACTTCATTCTCAACTGGCTTGTATTTTGTAATGAGATGCAAGCTTCAGCCCGAACCTGCGGCAGATGCGCAGCAGACAGCATGATCGAAAATGTAGGCTAAAGTCAATATACTTTCATCATCCCTCACAGTCACAGGGTAATTCAACTAACTACTATCTCATTCTGGGTCTCCGAGACAAGGCTGCGCCTCCCACAAGTCAACAAATAAACAAATTCCCTCCGAAGCGAGTGAAGAACCTAGTGACACTGTCATCCATTTTTATTTTTATTTCATCCACAGGAGAGCTCTGCTCTCAGCCAATCAGAGGCAATGGTCATTGAATAGGGCAAATGTTCCTAGAACACGTTAAGCAAAGCTTTTTGGACCCCGAATATAGCTTCGCCGAATACTTCCAACTAGGTTCACGAAGAAAGAACGGGTTTTAGAGCTAATGAAAGGAACTGGTTCAGAACCAGCATTAGGACAGACTAACAACAAAAAACATCAAAAGTTTTCTGCACTGTCTTTTGTGACCTTTTGGAACTTGCAAGTTATGCTGAACTGTGAAATTTCAATCCTACCTACTTGCAAATGAACAGTGTCACTATCAGTGGGGAAACAAGTGATGCTGCCAGAAACTGACCTAGGCAGTGAAGTACCACTGGCAGAGGGGGGAAAAAAAAAAAAAAAAAAAAGGTTGGGTGGGGAGGGTGGGGGCAGGCAGAACAAGCGGAAAAGCAGTTCTTAAATAATTTGTTATTTATTTGCGTGGGAGGCCTGGATTAGTGGATAGGGAAGTACACTGAATTTGAAATCACACATTTTTAGCTTGCAACCAGCTTGTCTTCATTCTATCTCGCGTAACTCCGAAGTCCATTTATATCGTCCAAAATAATTAATATCACAAGAAACTCTGACTAGTCAGAGCTTACACTACTTGAAGCACTTCCATACATCGGGCCTGCCATTACCCTAGTCCATACACCTAAAGTAAATGTTTACCTATGACTGTCTTAACTGACTTGAGAAGTCGTTTCATGTCTGAACAGGAAAGGCCTCGATGGCAAGAAAATCCACCAGGAAGTCTAAAATCTCATCAAATCCAATAACACTACAACTCCATACTAGACCTAACAAAACAGTACAGGCATCTGCAGCCAGCGAATGGGGTACGTGAAATCTGAGCCGGCGTTATAACGGCCCTTATTCCTCGCCAAACACGGTCATAACAAAACACGCGCTCAACACGATATATATTGCAGCTATTTGACTGGGACGAAAGCACATTTACTAAATTTGGCTATCAAAGAAGGAATTGCAAAACACATTCAAAGAAAATAAGATGCACGCAGCTATTCAAAGTCTGGAAGCCAAGCATCTTACTGTTCGATTTTTGTTTTGCATTGACTTACTCGAAAAAGTTTGGCTTCACCTTGTTCACACCACGAAAGCAGCCATCTTTGTGACGTCAAGCAGAGTTAAGCCAATGGCTGTGATACGCTAGATTTGCTGCCCGGTACAAAGAAAAACATACGAAAACGAAAGTTGTAGCCTGACCCACGTGTATGTTTGCGCACATCAACTCCCGGCCTGTCTTTGTGGACTGGAGGATAGTAGTTGATACTTGGAGCGTGGACCGTTTACTACTTACCCCCCCCCCCCCACACACACACCCCAAAATAAACAATCAAACAAGAATGACTGCTCAGTAACATTCTAAAACAAGATCTAAACACATAAGTTCAAAAGAACGCTATTTACTATGACAAAACACAAGCCATTTTTTCCTTCCTAAAATGAAACACAATTTCTTTCGTTTTGGACACATTCAACTCCAAGTCATTCTCAGCGCACCAGCCAGCCAACCTCTCAACTTCACCCCGGTAGGCCGACTCATCAGAGTTGTGGATCAGACCCTCCAGTGTAGTGTCATCTGAAAACTTAATCATGACTACAGAGGGCTCTGATGACACGCTGTCATTTGTGAACAGTGAGAACAGCAAAGGTGAAAGCACACACCACTGAGGGGCACCGACGTTGAGGGTGATCTCCTGCTCTCACGTACACTGTCTGTGGCCTGTCATGCTGCAATGTTCCCTAGTTAATATTCATGAGGCATATATATTTAAGTCCTTCCTTTTGGGTTTAGCTAATTGTTTGAAACATATGTACTACTATATATAAAGAAGTTGGTCACCTACAGAGAAAAAGAACATATAAATGCCAGTTAAAGTTTTACACTGATAGGCTTTTAACTGTGCTTGGGATAATGATCACCTTTTACAAAGTGTGCTAATTTACTTGTCAAAAGACTAACACAAGTTTAGTGTCAACATGAGTCCAGCCAGCTGATAGTATGGTGGTCATCATGTCAGATTGTAACATAATTTTGTCTGTAATCAAAATAACAGCCATTGTTTGCTGGTTTTATGCTAGACACAGAGCCCACCATCATCTATAGCCCCCCATCCTCCCTCTCCAGTTCTGTCACTAGTTTTGTTGTTTTGTTTCGTTTGTGATTTGATGACCTCCGTGCTGTTATAAATTATAGTTCCTATACGTTTGATTTAAAACAGTGTTTGTTCATTTGAATGTGACCCTGTGCATGTGATGGGATGTAAAAATTCAAGAACTTCCTGTGCAAGCAATGGGATGTTAAAATCCAAGAATTTTCTTTGTGCAAGTGATGGGATGTTAAAATCCAAGAACTTCCTATGCAAGTGATGGGACGTTAAAATCCAAGAACTTCATGTGCAAGTGATGGGACGTTAAAATCCAAGAACTTCCTATGCAAGTGATGGGACGTTAAAATCCAAGAACTTCATGTGCAAGTGATGGGACGTTAAAATCCAAGAACTTCCTATGCAAGTGATGGGACGTTAAAATCCAAGAACTTCATGTGCAAGTGATGGGACGTTAAAATCCAAGAACTTCCTATGCAAGTGATGGGACGTTAAAATCCAAGAACTTCCTATGCAAGTGATGGGACGTTAAAATCCAAGAACTTCCTATGCAAGTGATGGGACGTTAAAATCCAAGAACTTCCTGTGCAAGTGATGGGACGTTAAAATCCAAGAACTTCATGTGCAAGTGATGGGACGTTAAAATCCAAGAACTTCCTATGCAAGTGATGGGACGTTAAAATCCAAGAACTTCATGTGCAAGTGATGGGACGTTAAAATCCAAGAACTTCCTATGCAAGTGATGGGACGTTAAAATCCAAGAACTTCATGTGCAAGTGATGGGACGTTAAAATCCAAGAACTTCCTATGCAAGTGATGGGACGTTAAAATCCAAGAACTTCCTATGCAAGTGATGGGACGTTAAAATCCAAGAACTTCATGTGCAAGTGATGGGACGTTAAAATCCAAGAACTTCATGTGCAAGTGATGGGACGTTAAAATCCAAGAACTTCCTATGCAAGTGATGGGACGTTAAAATCCAAGAACTTCATGTGCAAGTGATGGGACGTTAAAATCCAAGAACTTCCTATGCAAGTGATGGGACGTTAAAATCCAAGAACTTCATGTGCAAGTGATGGGACGTTAAAATCCAAGAACTTCATGTGCAAGTGATGGGACGTTAAAATCCAAGAACTTCATGTGCAAGTGATGGGACGTTAAAATCCAAGAACTTCCTAATCCTCCCACACAGTGGTGCTTTGCAGTAGCCAGGAAAAAAAAACACCTCCCCATTGTGCAAGTGCTGTGTGAAGGGGAGTAACTTCAGTAAGGCATTGCCCCTCACAGTTGGAAGAGTCAAAATGAGATAAGTGCACAGTCATGCAAACATACATGGCAATACCAAATCAGGCATTTTGTGTGAATTGCCTGTACAACGATCACCTGGCATAAAATATATGGTAAATAAAATCCAAGGTGACATGTGCTGGAAGTGACCTTGGTGGAGTTTATCTACCCCTGTATTTGCATATGTACATCTGCCAGGTGATAGTTGTATGTGGTTCAGGTCTGAGTTGTTGTCTCTGGTTGTATCTGTGACATTCAATTGATGATTTTATCCTTTTGTTCACTTTGGGCCTAGTCAGCTTTAGTGTATATTCAATGCTGAATCCCCCCCCCTCCCCCCCCAACACACTTTGAATATTGTAGAAATGTGAAAAACAACAACAAAATAACCACACTTCTTGAATGAATTCAATGAGTTGTGAAAAATGTGTATTGTTATCCTTTAAAAAATGCACATGTACAATTTATAGCATGGTGCATTAGTGATTGTAATATTGTCCGAGTTTTTGTATCTTAGTATGCTGGATGGTTTCTGCAAATACTTTCACGTTTTACTTTTACATTAATCATAATGATAACCAAGAAGAAAAAACATCGTTATTTCTGAAGCTTTGAGACATTGACACTCTCTTTAGTTTGGAATGTTTTGATTATAGTATAGAAAAGCTGTGGACCCCCTGTGCTTGTGCTTGTTCTCTTCTGCTTTTCTGTGGGCTTAGCAGGACCCACAATGCATGTCTTGGAACAGAGCTAAAGACTATTCTGTGTGAGTTTGAAAGGTGAACAGGTACTTCTAAATTTTCTGCGTGCATGCATTCTGGTTATGACACACAGGAGATACTGGTACACAAAAGCAACACATATTTTGATACTTTTCTTTTAATACATGCATACAAAAATATAACATTTTATGGAATTATTCAAAACCAAAAATATAACCATCAAGTTTTGAACTCTCAAATCCACTGGTACAATAGAAAATAAGCAAAAAGCAAGCGTGCAACTCTGTTTAATAGCACCAATTAAAGTACAACCAAATGGATATGTGTCTTCAGAGACAGAACAATGAACTGAACAAATGTAACTTTTTAAGATCAATGCTTGTTCAATAGGCAAAATTCTGAGCCTTTTTTTCTTTTTCTTTTTGGCGGGGGCGAGGGGGTTAATGGAAGAAAATTACTGCATTGATATTTGGGAAGTATACGTTCCTCAAAAAACAATGACAAAAACACACAAAAAAACATACATACAGTTCTAACAAACCTGGATGTTGACATCCTAGTTATGGGATGCTGTTAAAGTTGTGTATATGGAATGTATGGGTACAAATGATATGCATGTTGTGTATATGGAATGTATGGGTACAAATAATATGCATGTGTACGTGTATATAGCCAGTGAGCAACTGAATCCTTCTGTTTTTGAATCAGCCATAATCATTTCCTTGTGTTTTAAACAATTCATTGAACATTATTTTGTATGGGATCATTACTAATTAACTGAAGCAAAGCTTACCAACACTGAGCCATACATTGAGTTTAACTGCATTGTTAATTGTCCAAATAACCAACTTTTGCAAAAGGTAAATTTTTGGGGAAAATTAATGAATTAAAGCTTGTGTATACGGCACATAAGAAATTTCACAAAAAATAAGGCATGTTCATGACGCTATGTGCACACAGATGCTTCCACAAGCTAAAAATATAAAAGCATTTTGCACAACATTACAACCCACAGAAACTCACTTGGAAAACCCAAGATGGAGTTATATCATACACAGTGACTATATCCAAGGAAGGTTATTTTTTTTATTATTTTTTTTGCATTCATATTTTACACATACACATGCACACACACACACACACACACACACACACACACACACACACACACACACACACACACACACACACACACAGAGTCACACACACACACACACACACACACACACACACACACACACACACACACACACACACACACACAGAGTCACACACACACACACACACACACACACACACACAGTGACATACAGACACGCATATGTTTGTTGATGGTTTTGCTGTTGCTAAAAACTTTCTTTAACCACATCTGTAATTGCCTCATCAACTTACTGGACATACATTGGATCATGTGACCTAATGAGGCAGTGTAGCACTGACATTATACTGGTTTATATGTTCAAAAGAGAAATCAATATTTTATGAATAATACAATGAATAGGATTTTTTTTCTTTTTTCTTTTTTTCTTTCTATTCCACAATTCAGGGTGTTGATCACAAGACTGTGTATTCATTGTGTTAAAGCAAAGCTTGCTTCAAACAGCCAGAAAACAAATGAAGAAGTGTGAAGACAGCAGATCACATCACAAGACTGTGTATTCATTGTGTTAAACTTAAAGCGAAGCTGCATTAAACAGCCAGAAAACAAATGAAGAAGTGTGAAGATAGTAGACACTCTTCTTAAAACTTGCCGATAAACAGATAACTGGCTCTTTTTTTCTTTTTCTTCACCCAGTCAACCACTTCATTTGTATCAGAGCAAAACAAGTTACAAAGTGACAGAAACAATTCCCGTTCTCAGTTCATAAAGTTTCTCACACAAGTGGAGCACATACACAGCAATTGTACATGTATACACATTTCAAACAGGTAGTCCCTTCAATAATGCTGCTGTGTACACTAGCACATAAAGCTAGGTGATGCGAATATTTTTGACCTTTCCATCTAAAATTTTCAACAGAGAAAATAAGCAAAAAGCAAGCGTGCAACTCTGTTTAATAGCAAGAAATAGAAATATCATCAAGAAAAATAATAATTACGTAATAGCTGATACCAGTTCTATAACTAGTGTAAGGCAGAAGGCTGCATATATACCATGAACTGGTTACAATCTCCTAGCCATTTCAAAAAACAAATGAAACAAAGGCCATAAAAAAAGCCCATCTTTTACCTCATTGCCACACATCCTTGAATCTATGTAATTTGTAAGAAAAAGACTTTTTTGTTTTGTTTTGTTTTTAATTTTAAAGCTATCTTTTATACACAGAAGGAGAGAGAAAAAAATGTAAAAAAATGTGGAGATTATAGACAGAGCAAAGGGCCAGACAGACTAAAGGAAGCAGGTACAAAATGGAATCAAATGACAGCCCATAGATTCCAGACCTCAGGAAGGCATCCGACCTCCCCAGCCTCCCTTATGGCCTTTCAGACAAACAGGTTAGCCCTTTCAGCCCTGGAGGCTTTACTGCTTATGCAAGTCACAAAGCCACACACACACAAAAAAAAAATCATTCTCAGTTCATAAAATTCTCAAACAAGTGGAGCTCGTACATAGCAACTGTACATACACATTTCAAACAGGTAGTCCCTTCAATAATTTTATGCTGCTATGTACACTGGCACATAAAGCTAGGTGATGCGAATATTTTTGACCTTTTCCATCTAAAATTTTAATCTGAAGTTTAAAAAAATAAAAATAAAAAAATGATATAAATATCATCAAGAAATAAAAATTGCATAATAGCTGATACCAGTTCTATAAGGCAGAAGGCTGCATATATATCATAAACCAGTTATCATCTCCTAGTCACTTCAAAAAACAAATGAAACAAAGGCCATACATCTTTTACCTCACTACTTTTTTTTGTTTTGTTTTTAAACCTATCTTTCAAGCAGAGAGAGAGAGAGAGAGGGGAACAAATTGTGGAGAGTATATAGGCAGCATAATGGGCCAGTAGTGAAAAACAGGAGACGGAGCAAAAGGGCCAGACAGATTAACAGGACAGCAGGTACAAAATGGAACAGAATGACAGCCCATAGATTCCAGACCTCAGGAAGACATCCAACATCCCCAGCCTCCTTTATGGGCTTTCAGACAAACATGTTAGCCCTTTCAGCCCTGGAGGCTTTACTGCTTATGCAGCCTCTACTGCCCAGGTGTTTTTAGCCTTGCTGCTCAAAAACCACAGCCCCTGTGTTTAGAGCTCATTGTCTCCACTTCTACATAAGACAGAGCCACCATATTGCGTACACATTATTACAAATGAACAGGCAACACTGTGCACGACTGTCAATACATATAATTCATTCACTATCTTTCAGCAGTCGGTGTAAGTTGAAGAAAGGAATATTTCAGGTGTCACTGCTGTATTTTCAGCATTGAAGAAGTCTGAAAACTGTCATTTCTACACTATCTTGCTGACCAGTTTTGCACACTTGCTCTCTTGGGTTTGATAAGGACTCAGCAACATCTGGATCAAATCACTGTCCTCACCAACAAACATCTCAGCTAAATCCTCCCTGAGTGTGTAGCATCAGCACTTGCTCATGATGTTGGAGAAACTTGTAAAATACAAAGAAGTTCAGTGAAATTTGCTCTAAACATGGCATGTGGGAATAAGTGAAGAAAGTAGGTGTAGTTACCTTAGTACTAGTATGCATAGTTTCAAGACTTCTAAAACCAGTTTGATGAAACAAGTTTCTGTGCCTAACTCTGAGTCAGGTGCAGGGAGACTCAGAGTCAGGTGCAGGGCAGAAAGGGTTAAATCATCATCACATCATTATTGCATTACACAAAGGCCAAGGCTGAATTATTCACAACTGCCTGATAATTATACACAGCATACAAGAAAAAGAGCAAGTGCTCCATATTGAAAATGGTTACAACTTCACATTTTATCCTTGACCTCTTCAGTGGGCCAGTGTTATTTTATGTTTGTGTGAGTTTCGATGTCAGTTGTTTTAGCATGATTAAGGCCCCATTATAATTATTATTATGGCTGGTAGAAAAAGGCAAGGCCCCATGGAGTTGTCATACACATTTTCTCTTGTTTTCTTTGGTGTCACAGGATTTTTCCTCAAACAAGTTTTGAAAGAGTCAGTTGAAAAACATACAAAAAAAGTGTCCACAAATGCCAATGTTCAGTTTGTTTTGTCAAACCTGGAACTGTGTTGGTCTTTTATTCAGAGCACACGCCGTGATCACTGCAAGCACCACATACTGTAGGTGATCCTTTTCAGGCACACAACAATAAATCTTACAACATTTGAACTTGATCATTTACTGAGAAAATGCACACATTTCATGTTACTATATCAGAATCACTCACCAGGAAAACTGGCCAGTGTAAGTACAGCTGGTATAAATAGGCAACACCAAGTGCCATTAAGTATTTGAGAGCATCACAGAAAAATTCCAACATTTAGGTTTAGACTTTGAAAGTACATCAAGGTCATCAGAAATGTCAAACCATATATTACTGATCTCCAAATATTTTACCAAGAGAAAAATGCCCTTTTAAGTAGCACAACAGATACTGTGTAGAATATCCCCCTCAAAAAACAACAACAACAACAACAAAAATGTGAAAGAAAACGAAGACCCTACTGACTGCCTGCATACTGTAAGTCACTGTTATTGCCAGTATACTATGATGATGTACCATCAAACTAAGTTTGGCTCTAAAAGAATCAGCAGCTCTGAAAATAGCATAGCAACAATCATATTTTGATTATGGAGAGGGTTAGCACACGAGTGGTAGTGGTAGTGGTGGTGGTGGTGGCGGCGCTACCTGACTGTCTACCTATGCTTGTGCGCATGCCTCAAGCATAATGTAGCTGAAGTTGCACGGATCACCACTGAAACACCTGCCCCTTCGCACAGAAGAGTAACTTGAGAAGGTTCATTCAGTGACAAACTTTACAAATTAGTCTCTTGCAGCATTACTGGTCAAGCAGCTGTTATGCTCATAAAACTGAAACAAAGACGCACTCGGCGGCAGCTGGTTACTTCAGTCAGTTGCACCGCTACAGTCCATTTTGATTTCAGATGAAATTGATAGGGTTGCATCATAAAGCTAAAACAGCAATAAAATCAACAGAAGCAACCCAAATTACAATCTCATACAAGCATACGATGCTAACCTACAATATATATGTTCATTGTTTTCATAGCAAAACAAAATGGAAATCGTCCCTAGGAATACACTGTGGTAAGAATGCAGCAGCAGACAAAAAACCTGAGCCCTGTGGTAAACAATCTTCCTAACCTCTGACCTATGACATCTGATTTGCACACAAATTGCTGACGTCACAAGAGAAAATTGTTCCCTAACCACTACCACCCGTGTACTAACCCTCTCTTATATGAGCCCTCACTGTGACCTTAGCCTTAATGGTAGGAAAACAATCTTTTTGCAAGACTCTCTGACTAATGATGATGCATCACCACACTATGTTTGGCTACAAAAGTCAAATAACTCAGAAGACAACTGTCCAGACAAACCACTGAAATTGTGAACACTCACTGTGACCTTCACCATCAGTATCTGGACTGGACACTCTGGCTTACAACAATCTACCACCAAACTAAATTTGGTTGCAAAAGAATCATTAGCTCAGAGGACATAGTTGAAGCAGTCGTATTTTTTTTAATACAACTATAAGCCCTCAGTGAGACCTTGACCTTGTAGTTGAAGACAGCTACCTATTTGTTTTGCACAACACTCCATTCCACAATGAGGCATCACCAGACCAAGTTTGGTTACAAAATGTCACGCAGTTCAGAAAATATCTTTGGGAAAAAGTCTGACACACCAACAGACTGACAAATGATTCCAGTATACTCCCTCCTAATTTTGTCATGGTGGAAGGGGTGGGGTGGGGGGTGGGGTGGGGAGGGAGTACTGCCACAAACAAACAGCAAAACAAAATCCACACATTAAAAAATAAATACCTCCAGGCACACACATGCACACCTTCCTGTGAGCTCAAGTTATTCATGTTAAATACTGTTATATGGTCTGTGGACATTGGTACAGTGCCACTTACATGTACGACAAACCAAGGCAACATACGTGCTCGACAAAGGTCACATGAATAACATTAAGAAGGGACACAACTACAGAGACATGAATCGCCTGTGTTAAGTCTCACCTGGCACTCAGGTAAATACAAGGTATGCTGGCACTCAAGTAAATACAAGATATATAAACTCCACCAAAATGTACATTCTCTAAACAGGATGAACACCTCTCACCACCAGGTGGCACCTTCTATTTCAGGCACACTCAGCGATATGTGTGTAGACATAAGACAACCAATTTTTATTCAAGATCAGACAGAGTCCTTTGATTTCAAAACTGTGTGTGTAGATTTAACACAACCAAGTTTTATTCAAGATCGGACAGAGTCATTTGATTTCAAAACTGTCTCAACATAAAACCACATATATAATACATACATATATATATATACACACACATCATTTGCATGTTCACCTCAGAGTGAAGTACAGAACTGCTGTAATCTGAAACACACTGCATGAGGCCCAGAGTGCTGGTGTAAAATCAACAAACAAAAGGGAATTAAAATGGAACCAAAATGTGGAAGCATCACAAACCTTATCAATAGGAATGAAATTCTTCAAAATATGCACCCAGCAGTTTTTCACTCCACGTCTCATCCTGCTAGTTAAAAATCGATGTTTGAAAGTCGCAAAAATGCATGCTGCCATTTTGTGCCCAGCAGTCTGCGTCCATGTCATCAAACAAGGCTGGCATGTGTGGCAAAAGTATCAAATACGTCATGAGCCAACCTTTTTGAAAGTTTTCTGCATCTCGGTGTCGTCAAACAAGGCCGGTGTGTGTGGCAAAAGTATCAAATATGTCATGAGCCAACCTTTTCGAAGGTTTACTGGGTCTGCAAACCAGTGTGTGGCTGCACCCTGAGAAGCTCAAATTTGAAGTAAAAATAAAAATACATCTTTTGTATACATTATGTGTATCTGGCTAGAACAGCCAAACAAGGGATGCAGATGAAAATAATTGTACATTTTCAGGCCAACCTGCGCCTTGTTGATGATGATGATATAGAGCTTCATGTCCTCGGATGTCGGTTGACATATCAGGGACAAACTGTGACCAGTGCTGAAGCATGGTTCAATGTTGCTTTACCTCCACAGAAACCGTAAGGCTCATTAGGACAGGAAGCCCAGGACATCCACCTTGACTTTCACACAGCTCCTAAACTCTGGACCTGTGCCTTAGCTGCAGTTCCCTTTTCATAGCATTCAACTGACTGGTTGCTGTCAAACATCTGCAGATATCTGACCCTTTTCTCCTCATGCTTGAAACAAACATGTCAAGGTCAAGTGTGAGTACCTCAAAAAGAGCTCAGGATGAGTGACATTGAAGAAACAGACATGGGCTCCTTCCTTAAAGACCAGGCAGGGTCAGAACTTGCATGCACAAGTGTGAATCCACATTAACATGACCCATTTACACCCTTACAAGAGCAAATCACAATGCACACATGAGAACCCAAGCTAGCATGTGCGAATCGTAACATGCAAGCAAAAATAAAAACTCACATGAAGCAATCTGTAACACACAAGTGAGAATAAATACTAACACAAACCAGTAAAAAGAGTGCTTTTCACACTTTTTTTTTGGCCAACACTGAACATCCAAAATGCAGGCAACTCTACACAGCAACAAGCAAGTAAAAGACTGTTTTGAAATCCAAGGGTCCCTAAAACAAGGAAGGAACAGCCCTCATGCAGTAATATCGATGCTCATAAGCAGCTTGAGTATCATGTGTACTAACTGTACAACCGTTACAATGGGGTCCAACAAGAAGCATGAGCCACTTATTATTATTATTATTCATAGCTTTTATATAGCACTATTCTCTGCTCTCGAGCAGACTCATTGAGCACATGTCACTTGTGATTCTGAACGAGTGACCATATCATTTTATAGCACGCATTACTAATATCCACAGGAGTGGTGTACTGGTAGCTCTCTCTGGTCGTTACTTGATGCATGTTGTCACAACCTGGTTTGCACAATGCAACCACGGTCAACATTTGTACTTCCTAAAGAGGTCCAGCAGCTCCAAAAAGCATGCATGCACCAAGGTTCTAAACGTGGTGCTTTATGCCCAGTCAACCAGGGACAGAGAAGTTTGTCACAATACTTAAGACTATAAGAGCTCACTGTGGACCAAACCCCCACCCCTCCCCCATTATTACTAGAGAGAGAGACAATGGGAGTGAGGAAGAAAGTAAGGGGGAGGAGGTGGGGAGAAGTGGGTGAAGGGGGGTTCAGAGAGAAAGACAGTTGTGTATCTTAGCACACGTGCGTATTTGTGTTTAGCCTCTCTCTCTTTGAAAAGTTCTCTTTCTGATGTTTGTCCAGCTCACACACAAGTGTTGCTGTTTCGAAAACAAATGCACTCTCTGACAAATACAAACAAACACACATGCAAAGTGTATGTATTTGGAACACTGGTAGCTACATGAAGTGGCACTTGGGTAGATCTTCCATTCAGCAGCATCTTCTTCAAATGCAGGGAGATACTGCATACACAACAACCGGAAAAGTGGGCCTTATGGAATGCAAGTAATACAAAAGATTGCTTTAAATGAAAGAACTGGCAGCTTCCCGGGCCTGCATTCTTGCACCACTGCAGGCACACCAGGTGAAGAAGGAGACTCACTGGCTGCAGCTCACCAAGACTTACTGGCTGCAGCTCACCAAGACTTACTGGCTGCAGCTCACCAAGACTTATTGTCTGCACCTGACCAAGGCTCACTGGCTGCAGCTCACCAAGACCCAGGGGCTGCAACTCAACAAGACTCACTGGCTTCAACTCACCAAGACTCACTCTGTGCAGCTCACCAAGGCCCAGGGGCTGCAGTTCACCAAGACCCACTGGCTGCAGCTCACCAGGACCCACTGGCTGCAGCTCACCAAGACCCACTGGCTGCAGCTCACCAGGACCCACTGGCTGCAGCTCACCAAGACCCACTGGCTGCAGCTCACCAGGACCCACTGGCTGCAGCTCACCAGGACCCACTGGCTGCAACTCACCACAACTCACTGGCTGAAACTCACCAACACCCACTGGCTGAAACTCACCGGTTGCAGCTCGCCAAGACTCCCTGGCTGCAGCTCACCAAGACTCACTGGCTACAGGAATCCTCTCACAACTTACGCTTCACCATTTTGTCACTTTCATTTTGTATAATGAAAACTTCCTGGTGTAACTTACATTGTACACCTCCACTCCCCCCCCCCCCCCCCCCACCCCACCACTTCTTCTGTACTCTCTCCCTTTTTATCCATCACCATGCAAAATGTAAGGCAACCCAAAGTGAAGAACTGCATGCACAATCAAATGCTTGAATCATTAGACTCGTGCATACTATGCAGACATTGATCTCTTTTTCTCTCTCTGTGTCTCCTCCTCTCTCAGTTTGACATGCAAGCACAAGAACATTCTACAGCTCCTCATCACTAATTACAACCATTGTATCTTCCATCAAGTCATCTGCTGAGCCAGCTTTGGCAAAAGTGCGCTTGTAGGATGCAGAGACATTTTTCTTCTTCCGCACGTATCGGATGATGACGACAAAGAAGACCACAGCGAGAATGAGGACCAGTATTCCAATTGCAACTGAAACACACAAAATAGTCAATAAAACTAACAGTGAAAGTATAAACCAAAGCTACTACAGCAAACTTAGTTCAAGCCCCTCTGTAGCACTAATGAACAGCCATTTCAATCTTAACTACACATAATGTGTGACAATATAATATATTGTATCTCAGTACTGCCTGGGCCCACATGTTGATTCTGCACAAGCACTCTGGGCTTCATTCTGTTTCAGGAATATGAAAATGAAAACCTGATTTTTTTTAATTTATTTTTTTAAACAGTAAGAAATTAGTTCTTGTATTATTAATGTCCTGTCAAGCCTGTTTTAGTGTTTACATTCCACGCCCGTGGAACATGGGAACTATCAACTGCCTGTGATGACAAACAGGGTGATTATTTTACTATGCAGCACCACACAGGAAACTGTGTTAGCCACATCTGATGTAAGTAGAAAGTGGGGAGAGGATCTGGAAGAAAGACAAAGGAAATGAAGCTGAACAGTTGAATGGACTGGGAAGTAAATGAGAACAGGAGAAATTCCTGCCAGTTGGCAAATCATGTACATGTATTATAATTATATATATATTTGCAGTGACCAAAACAATTCCCCCCAAAACCAACACAGGGTCTGTATCGGTTATCAAACGACCTTTGAACTCAGACAAAAGTGTTTATTATTAGTGATTGTAAGTTTACTAGTTTACTTTACCAACAACTTTTGGTCCTGTAACAGAAATTGTGTTTGACAATAACGAAGACCAATGTTATCATGACATGAATGTGACAGAGACTGACAGGTAGGCTGAAAGTCAAAACAGGGTCCCTCCTCCTTCTCATCTCCAATTGCAGCACTGAGCATGCATGAACAAACTTACTTCCAGAGTAGTTGGAAGGCTTGGGAGGCAACTCTGGAGGGCTGGTGACATTCTGTACAGGAGGCAATGACAAGATGTGTACTGTTTTGCTCAGCGATCCATTGTTGGGTGCTGGTTCGAGCCCCAGAATATGGCACATGAGGGGGTAGATGTCAACGATGTGGAATGGCTCAGCATTTCTTAGCCCCTGCTTGAAGGCTGGTCCCGCAGCCAGGAAAAAGGGGTACATCAACGGTGCGTACCGAGGATCCCACCCATGCTTTCCAACTGAAATAAATACGAAAGGCTGAATGTCTCCTCTCTGATAGAAACTCCCTCTGGATTTGTTTAAATGTCAACCTAAAAGCGTTTCTTTTCCTAAAACTGTAGACCTGCCACATTTTCTGTTTCATGCTGCTGTCTTCATCCACCTCAAGTTTCTGTTTGCTGCCCATTTTAAGCAGTCTAAATTAAGCTTTGTATAGTCAGAATGCTCATGTGTGCGGGTGCCCATGTGTGTGTGTGTGTGTGTGTGTGTGTGTGTGTGTGTGTGTGTGTGTGTGTGTGTGTGTGTGTATGTGTGTGTGTGTGTGTGTTGTGTGTGTGTTGTGTGTGCGTGCTTGTGTGTGTGTGCTTAGAATAGTCTCTATGGACAAGATTTTGCATTTTACAAATACTTTCTATTATTACTATTACATCTCAAGCTCAGTAGGAAACTCAGTCTTGATTGCAGGCAAAGCAACCAAAGTTTATCTCCTGTTATTTTCTGACTCCTGTCTGTCACTTCACTGGGCATCTAGGCCACCGACACGATAGCTCACTGGGCTTAAGGGTAGGAAAGGGTAGCTCAGTTGGTAGGGACTGTTGGACTGAAGAGCCAGGTGCAGTACTGATGTGGGTTTGATTCCCCAGAGGGGGGCAAAGGATTTCTCTCCCCAAATCAGCTTTCACTGCAGGCTCTCTTACAGTATCCATAACAGCAATCCTCTGTCTACAATCACATGGACCAGCATCCATGCACAAGGTGGCAGCCACACCATTGTTTGGCCATGTGAAAATGCTGCTTAATAGTGGCAGCCATTGTTTGGCCACATGAAAATGCTGCTTAATAGTGGCAGCCACACCATCATTTGGCCACATGAAAATGCTGCATAACTGTGGCAGCCACACCATTGTTTGGCCACATGAAAATGCTGCATAACTGTGGCAGCCACACCATTGTTTGGCCACGTGAAAATGCTGCATAATACTCATAGTGGCAGCCACACCATTGTTTGGCCACGTGAAAATGCTGCATAATCTAGTAAATTCAGAGCAGGAAAAACTACAAATCTCACTGTCTTAATTTTTCATGTTTGTTACTGTTAGTAATAGAGTAGGGATAGCTGAGTGGCAGAGCTACAAGCTCATGATTAAAAAGTCGTGGGTCCAAGTCCCTGCTGGAGATGTGGGCAAATTTTCTTTCCTATGGTATTCCCTACCATAGGAAAGAAAATTTGCCCACATCTCCAGCATTGCTGACTCCTGTGCTGACTCTTATTTCGGCATCCGTTCCATCCCCATGTTACCACACTGCTACTCAGCCATCTGAGCTACAGTTATGGTAGTCAAAGAGGTGTAGCTGAATAAAAATGATGCAAATGAGAATTTCCATGACTATGATTATATATTTATTATAAACTGTCACACCCAAAAGAATTCTGGAATACAAACGGCCCCTGAAAAAGCATAAGAAATAGCCATAAAGAGAAAGAACTGGTTCTGAAAGAAGATGTCAGAATGGCAGAGCGTTTGATTTGTTCTTGGGAGCCAACAACCATTAACATCATGACTCCTTGCCGAAGCGAACTCACCCCCACTCTCAAATGTGGTCTTGTTAGTTCCAATGACCCAGCCTGGCTCAGCGATAAGCACAATGGGTGCTATGCGACGGCTGGTGGAGTAGTGCAGCGCCAGCAGATTTTCATTGCTGCTGCTCGTCTCGACTTTAAGGTTTCGATGCTTCCCTGTCAGACTATCCACAATCTGCTGGTAGAAACCTGAAAACGGTATCCAAATCAAACCTTCAGTATGAGGATGATGAAGATGGTTGCTGAGTTTGAACGAAAACCAGAACCCCAAAGGATAACTCCATGACTAGATTGTGTTAAATCTGTCCACACTACAAGTGTTGTTGTTGTTGTTGTTGTTTTTGGTGGTGGTGGTGGTGGTGGTGGTGGTGGTGTGTGTGTGTGTGTGTGTGTGTGTGTGTGTGTGTGTGTGTGTGTGTGTGTTTATTTTCTTGAAATACATGAGGAAATGTCTTGCCCTTCTCTCCTTAGTAATAGTAGACCAATGGGCAACTTAGATGGAAAAGAAAATATCAACCTGTGTATTAATTATCATGTATGACCACTTCCCTAGATTATTAATATTATTCTGTTACAAAAAAAATTACTTATTACTTTTCTTATCACCAACAACCCACATAATCATATCTTTTCATAAAAAAATCCCCACCACAAACCCTAACAGTAACAACAGCAACAAAAAATCTGACATCTGCCTTGCCTATGTCAAATATCAAAAACATTTTATTTCTGGTTCAAACATCTTACCTGTCTTGGGCCAAACGTTGACCATTGCCTTACCCCTATCAAGAGCTGGGTAAGCGGTATACCAAGAAGGATCAACAAACAAGTCGATGTTGATGATCAGCTCCGGGTATATGGGTTTCATGCCATGGTCCGCTGTTATGATCACATTGAGCTTTTCCTTCAGGTTCTTCTGCTTTATCTTTGACATGAGGTACTCCACAATTTTGTCACGAGAAATGATTGCGTCCAGCACCTCCTGAGAGTCGGGCCCATGTGCATGTGCAATTTCATCCGGTTGAGTCATATAAACAGCGGCAAAGTTGAGAGGTCGGGTGGATTCTCCTGTCAGCCAATCCAAAGCCCAGTCAATTCGCTGGTACGGGCTGACGCGGTCTTCGCTCACTGTCCA
>OY757544.1:20592431-20612431 GCA_963584105.1 Alviniconcha strummeri
TAAAATGCACAGACTTTTGCTGGAGTGGAAGTACAATACAAAAGCAGATTATACCCCCAACCATCACCTCTGTTAGAAAATCATACAAATGCGTATTAAATAAATGTTTACTTTCCAAACAGGCATTTTATCAATATATTTCGCATGTGCTTATTTATTTCTGCATCACACACACTGACACACACACACACACACACACACACACACACACACACACACACACACACACTCTCTCTCTCTCTCTCTCTCTCTCTCTCTCTCTCTCTCTCTCTCTCTCTCTCTCTCTCTCTCCCTCCCTCTCTCTCTGACATGTCTTTGTGGTCAAAATTCACAATGCAATGTGTATTATATGATTTGCATGTAAGCAAGTTCACAGAGCCTTGTTTGAGACCAGATCCAAGTTTCCTTGGAAAACAAGTTCACAGAGAGTAGTTCGTGGTAATGCCAATAATAATTTAAAGTATTTATAAGCTCAAAATCTGGTCCGTAGAGACTATTCTACGTGCATTATATATAATTAACAGCAGTATAGCAATCTGCTTTTTAAAAACACCACGCCCAGCCTCCTCAGCCTAGCTCTTCTGCATCCTACACACACATACCTCCAGTGTAGTTGGAAGGCTGGGAAGGTGATTCCTGGTGATTAGCGTCGTTCTCTGCAGGAGGTGATGACAAGATGTGTGCTGTTCTACTCAGCGATCCATTGTTGGGTGCTGGTTCAAGCCCCAGAATATGACACATGAGGGGATAGATGTCAACAATGAGGAATGGCTCTGTATCTTGTAGCCCCTGCTTGAAAGCTGGTCCCGCAGCTATGAAAAAAGGACGCATCTGCGGTGTGTACCGAGGATCCCATCCATGGTCTCCAGCTGAAATATACATTAAGAAACATTGCACGTGAACAAAAATCCAACACTCAGGTTTGATACGAAAACAACATAGATCAACAGACAGCAGATAGGAGTCCTAGTTCTACATCTCATTTTTCATCGTTTAGCTGTTGTTTAACTGTTAGTTTTGTAGCTTGAAAAAAAAAAGGGGGATTGTCCCTAAAATTTGCATGTTGTGTTTTGTCCTGATAAATAACCTTCTTCAATTATTTTTTAATTAAAAAAATAAATAAAAATATTTATATATACCTTTTGTGTATCAGGTTTTCCGATATAACACAAAGCTTATTTCCTCTTATTTCCATAATTTATTAATCAGGCCTGTTGCTTCATCCGGAGCTTACGATCTTGAAAACAGTTCACAGGTTGTGTCACATATGGGGTACCGGGGTGCTAATCAGTCGGCTAAGCACTTCAGCCGGTCATAATGTCTTGAAAAATATTCCACATGCCAGAAAAATTACTCAAACAGCGGCTGCCATCGTTTCCTCACAAAATAAAGCTCAACAACAGAGCAAAACTCGGATCGATTTATTCTGAACGAAACCTTCAGTAAAATGCATGGTGGTGCTTGTTCACTGATGAGAGATATCAGCAACCAGATGAAGCGAAACACAATCATCTGAATGCTACATCGGACTAAAACCATCATGTGTTCCACCGATCATCTAAGTACCACATGGTGGTCAAATCAAAAGCTTGAGAGGTAAGAGGAGGAGCTTAGAGCTCAGTGTGGAACCCTTTATTCCAACAGTCAACACGGCACCACAGGGTGGTCAGATCAAAGGTTTGTGAGGTAAGAGGAGGGGCTTAGAGCACTCTATGCCAACAGCCATCACAGTAACACATGGTGGTCACGGAAAAACTTGCAAGGTGAGAGGAGGGGCTTAGAGCTCATGACGTGAGAGGAGGGGCTTAGAGCTCATGGCGTGAGAAGAGGGGCTTAGAGCTCATGGCGTGAGAAGAGGGGCTTAGAGCTCACGGCGTGAGTGGAGGGGCTTAGAGCTCATGACGTGAGTGGAGGGGCTTAGAGCTCACGGCTTGAGAGGAGGGGCTTAGAGCTCATGACGTGAGTGGAGGGGCTTAGAGCTCACGGCTTGAGAGGAGGGGCTTAGAGCTCATGACGTGAGAGGAGGGGCTTAGAGCTCATGACGTGAGAGGAGGGGCTTAGAGCTCACGGCGTGAGAGGAGGGGCTTAGAGCTAATCGCGGAACCCTCTGTTTTGGTCTGTCCTCCCAAAAAGCAGCCAACGTTCTCTCTCCATTTTTTGTCCACTTCCACTGGGCTTTTATACAGAATGTTAATTCTGATGTGATGAAAAACTACCAATCTTTATGATCTGCACCATGCGTTTTCTCAGGAACAACAACAATTGTCCTGAATGGTCATCCTGTAATAGGAAAACACGCCCACCCAGAACTGATGCCTTGTTAGTTCCTATGACCCAGCCTGGCTCAGCAATAAGCACAATGGGTGCGACACGGCGATTGCTGGAATAGTGTAGCGCCACCAGATCTTCGTCTTGGCTTGTTGCCACTTTAAGGCTGTGATGCTTTCCCTTTAAACTATCCACAATCCTCTGGTAGTAACCTGAAAAACAGAATGCAACATAAATCCTCAGACGGTGCATAAACTTAAATGGCCAATGTGGCTGCTGAATGTGTACAAACAAACAACAGTCAAACTAACAACAAAAAACTGACAAACGCACGTAGTAACCTGAAAAACAGAATGCAACATAAATCCTCAGACGGTGCATAAACTTAAATGGCCAATGTGGCTGCTGAATGTGTACAAACAAACAACAGTCAAACTAACAACAAAAAACTGACAAACGCACGCACGCGCGCGCGCGCGCGCGCGCGCACACACACACACACATACACACACACACACACACACACACACACACACACACACACACACACACACACACACACACACACACACAGAGCAAGCATTTAGGAGTGTAGCTCCATGACTGGGTTTACGTTAGTTTCCAAATGTTTGTCCACAGATTCAACCACTGATATTGATTGAAAATATATCTATCTTTGAGAAACCATCGGAATATATCATTACGATTTGTGTCTTTTACAGCTTGCTGGGTGACCTAACACTGATCATTACATGCATCAACTTTTTTATTTTTAAATGCAAGTACAAAAGAACCTTTGTCTGACATGTTCACAATTGTTTTAAATCAACAGACAGACAAACCAAACAAACAGAGAGAGAGAGAGAGAGAGAGAGAGAGAGAGAGAGAGAGAGAGAGAGAGAGAGAGAGAGAGAGAGAGAGAGAGAGAGATTTTACTGCCTTTTTAGTTTTTTAATCAAGAACACCCTTCATCAGTTCACGAATAGCTTACCTTCCTTTGGCCACAGGTTTACCATCGGTGTACCCAAATCTAAATGTGGGTAAGTGGTGTACCATGAAGGATCAACAAACAAGTCAATATTGATAAGCAGCTCTGCGACCACAGCCATTTGGCCATGATCAGCAGTGATAATCACGTTCAGCTTTTCATCCAGGCCCTTCTCTTTCATCTTTAACATGAGGTGCCCCAAAATCCTATCACGAGAAACGATCGAATCCAACACCTCCTGGGAGTCTGGCCCGTGTGCATGCGAAAGCTTGTCTGGGTTATGTATATACACAGCAGCAAAGTTGAGAGGCTGGACAGACTCTCCCGTTAGCCAGTCCAAAGCCCAGTCAATTCGCTGGTACGGGCTGACCGTCTCCTCACTTACTGCCCACTCTCCTCTCTTTATTTCGTCTGGTAACCGGCCTTTGATTCTGGCATCTGCGCAGGGCCAGTATATGGTGCCAGACCGCCTCCCTTCCCCAGCCTGGGAGTTGGTGACCCAAACTGGTTCCGCTCCCATGTCTACCCACTCGGAATCACTCTCTGACAGACGTCCCTGAGAAGGTATTGAGGCTTCCAGCACAGGATCGTAGAAATCGTTATGAACAACGCCATGACTCTCAGCGTACAGTCCGCTTACGAGGCTCATGTGGTTTGTCCGCGTCACTGTCGGGAAAACATTTTCCACCCACCTGACGTGCACCCCTCGTTTGATAAAGGCGTCAAAGTTTGGGAGCCGAGACCTGGGCAGTTTACCCAAGAAATCCCAGCCAAAGCTATCCAGTGAGATCAGGAGCAGCTTTGGGGGGCTGCCGCCACTGTCACTGTCAGCAGCTGCAGCAAGCTGTAGGGAGGCTTGTAGTGCCAACGCCAAAAGCAGAAAAGCCGCCATCAGGACCGTGACACGCGAAGTGCATGCTCTGCTCATGGTGGAGCTGTGACAGTGCGCCATGGAACACCTCGCTGCGTTGCCCACAGAAGGGTTATCTGGAAAAGAAAAACACACCAAAAAACTCAACAGCGATGCTCTTGTTCTGCACCCTCAGCCCCCACCGGCTGCCTCACACTCCGAGCATCGCTTTCCGGCACCTTCCTCCAAACTCTGCCAGATTTAGTTACGCCACTGAAGGGGCACTCCAAACTCCGAGCATCGCTTTCCGGCACCTTCCTCCAAACTCTGCCAACTTTAGTTACGCCACTGAAGGGGCACTCTTTATCTCCACGCAGCTGTCCACCATCGCGGCCTGTCAGCACCCTCCGAAAAGTTTGGGTACTGAAAGACTGTGGAAGCAACCTAGCGCCCAAGCACGCACGTAAACATGAGACGCTTCCACCCAAAGAAGAAGTTTCGTCTGGATTGAAACGATTTTAGTTTTATTTGAGCTGGCGCAAGCAACATGGTCCGTTATAAAACAAACGCCTGATATAATTTGAGTTGTTTGTAACAAACTTACTACTGTTTGAGCACCAACAAAAAAACTGCTCGTTAGCTGACAGTCTTCTGGGACCTATGGCGTCACTAAATACGGCAGTAGTTGAAGGAAGGATGTCGCCGGTAAACCAGTGCTTGAGTTTGCGGCCGCCTCAGACAGCTGATCAACACAACAGTGCCGACCCACATACCGCCAGCCAAGACACGGCCGTGATGCAGCGTCATGCTACACATTCAGTTTGACCCTGTGGACACGGGCATTCGCTTACCTTCACTCGGACTGAACATTACATTACACTACATGACAGATAAAGACAAAGAACTGTGGAAAACAGAATAGGGGAACGAGCTCTTCTGCACGTCCGTCAGTCAAACCACGTGGACCAGATGATACTTGTACGTAAAAGCTTTCCCTACGAGGTTAAAAATGTTCTAAAGGCACAGAGACTATTGTATACTGAGGTCAATATTAATGAGTGCAATTTGTATTGCGTGCGTGCGTGCGTGCGTGGCCTGTGTGTGTGTGTGTGTGTGTGTGTGTGTGTGTGTGTGTGTGTGTGTGTGTGTGTGTGTGTGTGTGTGTGTGTGTGTGTGTGTGTGTGTGTGTACTTTCGGCATACGCATTTGTTTTGAAAAATGCATTATAAATATGGATTTGCAAGGAAGTAAAAATGTTCATGATCTGGGGAACTGGTGTCACTTAAAAAGAAAAAAAAAGAAAAAAGAAAAAACAAAGCCCGACCATGTACAGCACAATGCATGCTTATATATATATATATAGATAGATAGATAGATAGATAGATAGATATATATGTATATATATTCCAAAGCGAGATCTCAATCATTTGGACTACATTCTTTCAGTTTCATGGCACCATCTCTCTGGAATTCTCTGCCGGCCACTCTAAGAAATGTACCAACACTGTCTCAATTCAAATCGCAGCTAAAAACCTTCTTGTTTGCCAAGGCCTTCCTGTAGAATCGGAAGAAATCTGTGTCTGTGTGTGGCAGTTGAATGTAGATGGATGCATATGGATAGGGAGAGGGGAAGGGGGGGAGGGAGAGAGCATGAGAGATCTAGGCAAGAGAAGGAGGCACGGGTTGGATGGGTGATAAGACAGATTCAAATTGGTGTTGTTGTTTGAGATCATTAAGTAATATTTTGTTAATTATTGTATGAGTGGACGAGCGGAGACTGGTGTGCGCATGTCACTGTGTGTGTGTGTGTGTGTGTGTGTCAGTGTGTGTGTGTGTGTGTGTGTGTGTGTGTGTGTGTGTTTTTGTTGTTTTTTAATAATATTTTATGTAGATTGTTTTGGTAGGACTATGTTTTCTACATGTGTATATAGCATCATATTTAGGTTAATATGTATCATGTGAGCGCCGCTCAGGGCGTTGATGAGCGCATGATAAATGTACATTATTATTATTAAATAGGCGGATCGCTCGCACTTGGATCACAAGTGCGGATAGGACCCATCCCCACCCGGTTCACCCCGATTCAGTTTTTTGTTTTTGTTTTAATAATAACGGCAACGGCCAGCCAGGCCGCGCCGGAGCTTCTTCTCAGTAAACGGATTGGATGAACCGGAAATGTTAGTAAGTCTGTGGTCATCCAGACTGATTTGGTCCGGTCAGATCTCAGTACGCACGAAGTCAGTGTCAGCACGTTCCCCACTACCTCTGCTTTGCAGGATGATGAGTTGATGCTTAATGTCCTCAGATGTCATTTGACATATTAGGGACAAGTTGTGACCAATGCCGAAGCACGGTTCAATAAAATCCACATACGTAAGATGTATGCGTGTTTAGCTGTAACCTGCCACCTGCACTTTTGGCAGAATGACCGGGATTTTTTACGTGCTACTGCGGTAACACGGGGGTGGAACGGATACCGAAATAAGAGTCAGCACAGAAAGTCGACCCTGGAGAAGAAAATTCTCCCGCCGTTCCAGCAGGGATTCGAACCCGCGAGCTTTCAATCACGAGTCCGGTGCTCTAACCACTGAGCTATCCCCGCCCCCATTGCTTTGGAGGAGCTGTCAACGGAACTTTGTAGACGACTCTGATTGGTTGTCGCTGTGCGACACTGAGCGAGATAAACGAAAGCGGTCTACAGAGTAAGTACACTGACTAGTTACAACGGCGAGCGGACACTGCCTTAAACATTTTTTGTTGTTCTGGCGGCAGTCCACGGCGTTCTTGGTCTTCCGGGTTTGCACCTGCTATTGAGCCTTCACTCTTTCACCTCCCCCCCCCCCCCCCCAATAAACAATCTCGTTTCTGTGGACGTTAAGCAAAATTATTCCTTCCTCAATTCCACCCTGGCGTCCAAACTGAGGAACAGTGATTTCATTTTGAACTACTACCACTGCATTTATTACATCTCCGAATGGCTCTGGTGCTCAGTATGGCAGTTTAGAACTCCTTTATCTCTCCATTCCTTCTTCCCCACCTCTCCCCGACACACGCCTTGGCTCCGCTATGCATCTTTCCGTACCAACCTCTCATGGACGACGTTCTTCTTCATATTAATTTCCCTCGCCAGTGTGTGTGTGTGTGTGTGTGTGTGTGTGTGTGTGTGTGTGTGTGTGTGTGTGTGTGTGTGTGTGTGTGTGTGTGCCGCGCGCGCGCGCGCTCGGGAGGGGGTGGGAGGCGGTGCGTGTGCGTGTGTACGTGCATGCGCATGTGCGTTCAGTGTACTCGGTTGATCGTTGAAGTGTTGCTTTACGTCCACAGAAACCATAGGCTTATTAGGGACGGGAACCCAGGACGTCCATCTCGACTTTCACACAGCTCCTGAGCTCTGTGTACTTGGTGGAAGTACTGGCTGTGTTTATAACTGATTGCAGTTGTGTTGTGGTGTTCACAGTGTGCATTGTAAGAATATACTGCTGTAATACATTGTTATGGCTTGATAATAACTAGATTTATAAAGGGCTGAACAGTGAAAAATTTAGTGATGGTGACATCATTGATAATTGTGTTCTCTTCTGTGGTGACTCAAAACGTCATCGTTGCCAGATATCCGAACCCGGCTGTTTGTTGTGCTGTTATAAGAACAAAAACAAAAACAAACAAAAAACTGACTGATTTATGTACTTCTGGAAGATATATTGATTTGCATACATGCATATGTTTTTCAGTTTTATATTCACTACAGTGATTACTGTTCATTGAAAACTTGAAATGTTCTAACTGAAGATACCCAGAAACAAACAAACAAACAACAACAACAAAAAATGTGTAGGCCATGACTTTTTACTGACGGAAAATGCACACCACAAACTGCTTTGTGTATTATTAATGTATTTTGCATAATTCTGCATTGTATGTATAATTATAGCGCTGGCTCCCCTGAGCAAATTATGCCGCAGAATTTTGACTGGGGGACTTCAGTGAACTATATTCAGTTTAAAAAAAAAAAAAAAAAAAAAATCCCCAAAGTTGTGTACTCATAGTTGTAGCATAAACAGATCCTGACACAAGGATCACAACAATAAAACAGACACATGCACCTCTTACAAGTAGAAATATACAAGCAAACGTTAATATGAACTACATATGTTGCAGTTTGAAAAATGAGACAGAGAGAGAGAGAGAGAACTTAAATCGATCAGATGTGCAACTGGAAGATTTTTTTGATTTTTTTCAAGCACATGTATAGTCTACAGTCAATCAAAAATAACATCCATAAAGGACATCAAACATTACAACAAAGTTCCTTAATCTTGTTGAGTTTAAGTTACAATACTTACTGTAGGGCTTTTTTGTTTTGTTGTCTATATATCATCACTGGTTCCATCTGCATATCTTTCTTTAATAATTTTATTTTTAATTATTATTAATATTATGGATACTGAGTTTCTGAATATATTTCACACGTTTTAATTAACCTCAAACACTTGTGAGTGCTTTCCTGTGTTTACTAATGCTATCTTTTATCTTCAGCATGAGTAAATTGCACAATGTCAGTCCTTGTTAGACACACTAGCTCCTGGGATAAAAATAAAAAGTCATTCTGCACCAATTTAAACCAGTCTCCACATACATGAGCCTCTGGTGCAAGGCTGAAGCAACATATAACACCTACACATGACATATTCCCCCAAAATCAGTTCAAAATATTCAAGCAAACCATTGTTGGTTTCCTGTGGACTGGGTGGGGAAATCTGCAATATTAAAGATTGGTATCACATGCACACACACTGTGTGTATCACTGTATGTGTACATATGTATGTATGTATACATGTGTGTCAGTGCCGTGTGTGTGTGTGTGTGTGTGTGTGTGTGTGTGTGTGTGTGTGTGTGTGTGTGTGTGTGTGTGTGTGTGATCCGGTATATTTACCGACCGTTCATTTCTTATGAGATGGCCCCGCAATTTTTATTTTTTTATTTTTTATTTAAAAATAAATAAATACTTTAGTTTCCGGAACGAGTCTTTATTTCTTACACAAATGCGATCCAGATATCTCGAGCAAGTCTTGTTTACTTTAAAACAGCACGTTTTCCTCACCAAAAGCCGAGATACACTTAAACATTGCCGCTCTTTGGTGATGTTTGTGGCACTAATTGTCTCTACAGCAACACAGTTTGTTTGAATCCCAGAGCGGCTAGTTTCCCTTCCTATTTGGTGCGGATCTGCTTTTGGTAAATCATTCAGGATCAAATTATGAGCATACGACAGGATATTTATTATTATTAAAGATACATAATTTGATAACTGCACGATACAAATAATGAAGTAATGTGAAATGTAAAATAATGTTAGAGAACGTGCATTCTGTCCGATCCTGTAATCTGCCTCCTTGGAGACGATTCAACTATGGCGGACAACAGTGGAGGTGTAAGTATTCATTTAAACGATGGATCATAAAAAGGTCAATTACTTTTCAGAAAATAAGTCTGTTGCAATAAAACAAACGATTTATTTCATATCACGGTAATTTCCCATTTTAGTGTCCTACATTATTGCCTCACTTCATTTTGTTTGGTGCTGCATGTCTTGCTGTTTGGAAAGCCATTCAGCCTCATGAAGCGGTGCTTTTCTATAATTTTACGGCTGTTATTTTGTCAAACGCTCATTTTATGCCAGCCTTTTTTTTTTCTTTTCTTTTTTTAAGACTGAGACTGAAGTAGCACGCAGATTGCTACCTTTTTTTTACTCCAAATTTTCTCGTCAGACCCAGGATAATTTAGAATTATTATAAACATGAACAAATCTAGGTCTACAAAAGTACACATACAGTGATCCAAAGCCTTGATGATTGTTTTTCGACTTTGGACTTTGCTTTTAGCAAGTTGTGTGTGTGTGTGTGTGTGTGTGTGTGTGTGTGTGTGTGTGTGTGTGTGTGTGTGTGTGTGTGTGTGTGCCCCCCCCCCCAAAAATTTTTTTTTTACTAAAAAAAACACAACAACAACCAAAACAACCCCCCCGAAACAAAACAAAAACAACAAAAAACACAACCAAATTAACCTAACTTGTTAAAATGTCCATGGACAAGCTAAGTTACTATTTAATAAGACTAACCAAAAACTGAACTTGAAGAAGCCCCCCCCCCCCTCCCCCCCACTCCCCATGACACACATTGAACATTCTACCCCAGCTGACTTTGTAAATACTTTATCTTCATATTTGTGCTGTACAGCCCCTCAAAAGCTGACAGTAATTCTCAATGTGCTAAAGTTGGTCACCTATATCAGTATATGGAAGAAGAAGGAGAAGAAAAACAGCAACAGGAAGAACAAGAAGAAGAACCAACACTTAAGTAAAAAAATAATAATATTGAAGAAAAGCATAAATTTATTCATCTTTAACCATAAGCTGTTTGACAAAGAGTCTGTATTTCTTCACATATGCAGATCAGTAGAGAGTCAGTGGTACAGAGTGAAATTTTTCACTCTCGAAAGGCAGGTTAAGCACACTCTTCTTCCTCTTCCATATAGTGTCGAACGTCAGCACTGTGAAGACTCAGACACTTTTAGTGCATGCTGGCTTATTTGGATGTTTCCATAATTTACCAAACTGACATGGACTACAGGATCTTTAATGTGCATGTTGTATGTGATCTTTTATATGCATACACACATGGGGGACCTTGGTTTATAGTCTTGTCCAAAAAACTTTTGCAGAGTTCATACAGAATTTGACAACAGAGAAATCGCAGGGTGGGCGCAATGCCTAGCATGAAATGGTCACCCACCCATGTGTTGACCGTGCTCAGTCTGGCTTAACTTGGCTTTTGGGAGTGAGTACTGTTGCTTGGCATCACCAACTCTCCTGAGACTCAAGTGCGGTCTTTACATGGTTTGTGACTGTTTTGTGCTATGCTTTGCACCTGCCCCAGTGTATCTCCAAGTCAGATTCTGTGTAGAGTCTACAAAAGTCCTTCAGATGAGACCATAAACTGAGGTCCCCTATGTGCATATATATATGTTCTTGTTGAAATAAAACTCTTAAAGTCCATGTCAGAGTTTAGTGGATTTGAAAACATCAAGATAACCTGGCATGCACCAAAATGTGTCAGTCTTCAAAATGTTGAAGTTGGACAATGTCTTTGATAGTCCCAACACCTTTTATTAACAGTGTTTTCATCCCTGCAATCACTTTTTTGTGTGTGTCTTGGCTAATTTTGTGAATTTCATGGAACAAAGTGGTTACCTGAAAGTCAAGACCTTTTGTAGAGTTTTGGTCAAGATGGTTGTAGTAGAACTAGAAGCCAGGAGTCAGAAATACATTATTTGTTTACTGCATTTTCTTACAATGATAATCTTGCTTCTCAGGAGGCTGTGGACACAGCAGCAGCTCCGGCGGAGCCTTCGGAGGCTGTGGAAACATCAGCAGCTCCAATGGAGCCTGTGGCAGAACTACCAGAGCCTTCACAAAGCTCTGCTTCTGAATCAAAGGTAGAAGAAGAGCCAGTGGTCATCACCATGGATGCTGTCAGTGTTCCGGATGAGTCGCAGGTGTCTGAGGAAATTAAAGCCATGCTGGAGAACATACATACTGATCCATATTCTGAAGATGAGGTCAGTGTTTTGTTATGGTTTTATAATACTTTGGCTTGTTAGTGTGTGATTGTGTGTGTGTGTGTGTGTGTGTGTGTGTGTGTGTGTGTGTGTGTGTGTTGTGTGTGTGTGTGTGTGTGTGTGTGTGTGTGTGTGTGTGTGTGTGTGTGTGTGTGTGTGTGTGTGTGTATGTGTGTGTGTGTGTGTGTGTGTGTGTGTAAATGTGCTTGAGAAAATTTTGATTGCATGTATTAATCTTGATTGTGTCATGCTGAATACATTTTGTGCTGATTGTATGATAAGGTTTTCACACACATGTATACATGTCGGCAAGGTGTGTGTGTGTGTGTGTGTGTGTGTGTGTGTTTCAGCGACGGAGTTGATTATGCAAAACATGGAGATGCAGACCGAAGTGGGGCAGCACTGTGTAGAGATACTGACTCGGGGCGAGGCAGTGCCTGAGGACTTGGTCTTCAAGATCATCCAGGAGAAAATTGACTCACCTGAAGTTGCTCACCATGGTAGAACATTTTGATAAATAGTTTGTGTGTGTGTGTGTGCACATGTCTGTATAGAGAGAGGTTGGGGGGGGGGGGGGGGGGAGAGAAAAGAAAAAGACAACATTTCAGAATGGAAAATAAATGATGCCATTCCTTCATTCATTCCTTTAGTGCATGAGTGTGTGTGTGTGCCATTCCTTCCTTCATTCCTTTAGGAATGAAAGGGTGAGAGAGACTGACAGACAGAGAGACAGAGAGCGATTTGGTGTGATTTGGTGTGTGTGTTTTCCTGAAAATTCCCAAAAGAATTCTGTCTGATCCAGCTACAACTTTGCAGTGCTATTCTCAGACTTCAGCATAGCTGATGCACATAACATGTGCATCTATATATATATATATCTTCTCATACATTATTATAAATGTCAGGAAGAGTGAAACCTTCAGTTCCAGAGGTAGCTGTAGTGAAGTAAAAATGGGTTCAGCCTTCTAATTCAGAAGGCTGAACCCATTTTTACTTCACTGCAACTCAAGCATGATGTAAATTCAGAAGCTAAACAGAGTATCACTTTGTCCTGCAGGATATGTGCTGGATGACTTCCCATGCATGTCAGAAGCAACTATGACAATCCAGGACCAGTTAGAGTTGATCAAAAGCTGGAAACTGAAACCTGATTTCATCATCAACGTCAAGGTGTGTATTCACTTCCTTTTTTTTTTGGTTTCTTTTCTTTTTTTCTTCTGAAGAACTTAACCCTTTGACTCCCAGCACTTTTCAGAATTTTCGTAAAGTTTAAGATTACAGCACTTGAAACAGAATCCCACAGAAGCGTGAAAAGCATGGTGGTATGAGTGCCACATACCTGTTCTTCAGCAGCACCTTGTGCTTGTTGGCCTCACCCCCTGTCATTGGCGGGAGCTGCCACAGGTATCATGTGTGTTGCGACAAACGTTTTGTTGTGACAAACTTGTGTTTGTCACGACGAACGCATTTGTCATGACAAAACACATCTTTTGTCATGACAAAAGTATGCTTGCGGTGCAAAACCTTTGTCACGACAAAAGTACGCGTGCTGTGCAAAACTTTGTTGCGACAAAATATTCCTGTCATGACAAACATGTGTTTATGTTTGATTTTGGGGGGTGGGGGGTGGGGGGTGCATGCAAAACTGTGTTTAGACTGCTGGAGGAACCTTACCCTCCTCCCATCTCCCCCCCATGCATGTGTATGTGTGTGTGTGTGTGCGTGCGTGCGTGCATGTGTGCGTGCATGCATACACATGTGTCCTTTCCTCAACTTCAGATGCCAGACGGTGACCTACACAGACGGCGCCTGGGCCAGAAACTGGATCCAATGACTGGAGAGTTGTACACCAGGGATGTCTATGCACCAGAGAAGCCATTGAAACCTGTAAGATATAGTGTTGTTCATATTCAGGAAAAACTGTCTCTTGTTCATAAACTGTTCAGAGGTGCCTGACTCCAAACAGGGCACACGGCTGAAAGTGTTAAATATCCCAAGAGTGTTGCTCATATTCAGGAAAGTCTGTCTAATTTTCATAAACTGTTCATTGGCACCTGACTCCAGCTAGGGAACAGGGCTGAAGGTGTTAAACATTCCGAGCTGGCTTGCAGGAGTACTTTGCAAAGTTTTTTAAAGGACAATAGATGCGTATGGTAGCAATACAGGTGTTGATTGGCAGCTTGAATCATACTTGGTTTAATGCTGCATCGAAACTAATTTGTATTGGTCAGATTTTGTTTGCTATGACAGATTAAATTTCAGCAGCTTCGCTCATCGTTCACCACCATACCATATGAGATGTCAGTGCCTTGAGTTGTTGTTGTGATGGCCACTGAATTGATTGATTTTGGAGCTGGATTTCCCATGTGTCCTTCTTTGTCTAATGCTAGAAAGGAAATGGCCTTGACCTGGAAATCCTTTAAAAAAAAGCTGGACAGGAAAAGCTCCAGGATTTCAGGCACAACCTTAGCTGTGCTAAATTTGCTCATAAACTGTGTTTGTGCATTTTATGTATAACTATGATTGACTGTGTGTTTGTGTATCCTTGACAGGTTAGTCCTGACAAAGACGAAGAGGAAGAAGATGAAGAGGATGAAGTAGATGAAGAGGAGGAGGAGGAAGAAGTGAGTTTAACAATTAAATGCTAAATCCAAGCTGTGCATATTCACACACTGTTGTTGATCAGAACCTGGTAGATTAAACTTGAAGTTTTTTGTTTTTTTTTAATGAACCAGATGACAGTGAAGCTGTTTTTACCCAAGTATGTTGAAGAAATGAGATTTCAAAAGAGATTTGAAAATGAATGAGGTAGAAGAATGATTTTGTGAAGGATTCTGTTCCCGGTACAAGGGCTTGAAAAAGATCTTTGCCCATAGTGTTTGGTTTTGAGTGTTGCAAGTCTGAAAATCCTATCATCCTGTCAGATGCCCACTGTAATACCAGAATTGTGACTGCATAGTTTTCTCCACTTTGTCAAAAAGGTCAGTGTTGTGATGTGGTTTTGTTTTCTCTCAGAGTGATGACACCCCAGCAGAACTGCCTCTGGAGGTTCTGGAGCGCCTGATTCGCCGACCTGAGGACATGCTTCCGCAGCTGGATGACAACCTCAATGGCTACAAGGATAACATGCTGAGAATTCTGGAGGTGAGACTGAAACTGTGCAGCTGACAGACACTGGGAAACTGTACTGTGGTAGGGAGGGAGTGGGTGAAAGGTCACGAGGGTGGAATGGGGCAGGGCAAATTTCCCAGTCCCCGCTGAACAATGTCGATAAAGCCATTTGGCGCATCACCTTGCAGACTTGACACTGCTTGACCAGCTTGGCCAGCTTCAAAATGGTCAACTAAGGTGAAAGTATTGACAGTGCAACATTAGCCGCCTTGGTAAACTGTAGGTTTACTTATTACTTTGCAGGAATTGCTGGTTCTGCTTTTTTTGTGGCTGCTTACCTTCTGGAAGAAGGTGATTCTGAGTTTCCTACAAAGGATCAATTTAATGAACAGTCTACAGTGGCACTCCTAGATTTGTGCAGGACTGCCTCAAGAGAGATGACCTCTTTTTCAAGACCATCTAAAAAGAAATGAAAACCGTCACAGTTCAGTGTAAATGGGCTGTTCACAAAACGCCATTGGTTTGTGCTGTTTTGAGGGGTAACGTACTGGGGTTATTGTTATGTCAGTTGCCTGGCGCTGAAATTGTTGGACTGAATGACGTGGCTTGGTGTGCTACAGTCTAGTGTGGTATGGCATTTTCAGCTGATGAAGGCTGTCACGAGAGGGTTCTGTTCTTTAGAGGCCTTTACTGGGGATCAAGGTTTTTCCACAAGTGCCCACGTGCACAACAGTTAACCACGGGCATAAAACAGTAAACCATGGACACAGCAGTAAACTGGGTGCACAGCAGTAAACCATGGGCACAGGAGTAAACCATGGGCACAAAAATAAACCATGGGCACAGCAGTAAACCATGGACGCAACAGTAAACCATGGGCACAGCAGTAAACTGGGTGCACAGCAGTAAACCATGGGCACAGCAGTAAACCATGGGCACAAAAATAAACCATGGGCACAGCAGTAAACCATGGACGCAACAGTAAACCATGGGCACAGCAGTAAACCATTTGCATAACCATAAACAATGTGCACAACTGTAAACCATGGGCGCAACAGTAAACTGTGGGCACAACAATAAACCATGGGCACCACAGTAAACTGTGGGCACAACAGTAAACCATGGGCACAACAATAAGCCATGGGCACAACAGTAGACTGTGGGCACAACAGTAAACGCTGGGCTTCCCAACCCATAATTCATGATATGCCTATATCAGGAAATTAATAATAGAAATATTAACAGTAATCGCAGTCAAAGAGTATACAAAAGTTTGGTATGTATGGTATGAACATTATAATACTGTACAGCATGATATGCTGGTATGAGGTACGGTGTTATACCATACTGTATGGTGCTGTGTGTTGGGCAGGACTACATGGCTGACCACAATCAGCAGTATCTGGTGGAGATGGATGGTAATCAGACTGCAGGCGTTCTCTTCAAGGTGAGAGATAGCCATCATTTTTAATTTTAATTTTTACTCTGCTGAAATTGTTTCCTGGATTCTCAGACTTTGACCTTGAATAAAACATGTTGTGATTATTATGTGGTAATCATCCTGATACATTTGTTCATGGTTGACCAGACATTACATTATTTTTTATTTATTTTTATCTGTCTATCTATCCTGAGGTAGGAACATTTGTTGTTGTTTTTGTGTTGTACTCCTGAGAAGCCTTACTTCATAGATAATCAATATTCACAGTTCGAATTAAAAGTCATAACTTGTACTAGTTTATTTTAGGTTTCATAACTATCTCTTGGGAAAGGTTTGGCAGGACATGTTTTGTGGATTGGCTGGAACTAATCTTTTGACTGTTGTAAAAATGATGGCAAAGTGTTGCCATTGAGTGGTGAGCCTTCCCATTTGATTCAGATTATGGATAAAGCTGTACGTGTTTTCTAGCGTGATTATAATTATTATGGCGGGAAAGTGCAAGAGTTTAGACAATTTTAATGTGGTAAGGCTGACAGAAGAAGGGAATTTTTTTTCCAGATGCAGCTTTACTATTTCATGTTGAGAAAGGATGATTTAAAATGTACCAAATTTCTGGAAGGTTTGTTTGTGCAATATCCACCACAGTGGAAGATACAGGTCAAAGAGTTTGGGAAGAAATAAACTAACAGCTTTCAACCTTAAAAACACATCCGTTTTGTATGTACATTTTTCTTTCACACAGCAAAAATTGATATGTACCTCTTTTTTCTTCTTCTTCTTGTTTCTGCAGCAACTCATTCAGAAACTGAACTGCTTCGTGATCCGTCCGGCCGCTGTGCCAATACGCCTCCACGATAGCGAGGAAGAGGAAATCCCAGAGGAAGTGGAGACAGATGAGCTGATGAGAAGTCTGGCCCCCAAACAGATGGTGGCACCCCGATTCCGCTGGCGGCGCAGTCGTTGGCTGCGCTATTGCCCTGTGGCTTTGTACGACGGAAACAAAGTGCTGGGCAAACCTGAGTTTGCAGTCAGGTGAGATGGAAGGTCTCAGTATTAATTGTTTATTTTTTAAATGTATTAAGGGGCAGGATGGTGCTGGTGTGTGTGTGTGTGTTCACGCGTGTGTGAGTGAGTGAGAGAGAGAGAGTGTGTGTGTGTGCGTGCGTGTGTGGGTGTTTTGCATTGTGCGTGTGTGTGCTGGGGTGATGGAATACCAAGCCATTGGCTGCAGTTCAACCCTGCACAACATTGCACTGAGTGAATGCAAGTTTGTAGCCTGGCAAACAGTCTTTGTGTTGTTGCAAACACTGAATGCATGTTTTTGCTCAGTGGCTTTCCAGACAAGACTTTGGATGCATTCATCACAGTTTTTTGTTTGAAATGCACTGATTTTCTGCTCTGCAGCTTTCTGGACAAGATGTACTGTCTGTCAAGCCCCGACGCAATGGAGAAGTTTTTGAAGAATCCCCGTCCCTATCTTCTTCCTCCCCAGCCCCGACCACCTTGCAAACTGGCTGTCCTGGGGCCACCACTCTCAGGGAAGACCACTCTGTGTGCTTTGCTGGCTCAGAAATACGGTGCCAAGGTAGGTCTGTGTTTTAAAAAGAAAACAGAAAGTGTGAAAACTAGAAAAGAAAATCGAAAGTATGAACTGGAAAAGAAAATAGAAAGTCTAAACTGCAAGTTCATGTGTGACAGATGATTTATTATTGTTAGATTATAATTTTATTTTATTATTATTGTTATTGTCTAACCTCACATGATATGTGGGAGCACTAGAGAAAACAAGCAAACAAACAACCAAAAAAAACTGTTCTATCAATGGCTGTCACTAAAAGAATCACCTGTCTCGGCCTTGTGTCTCAGGTCCTCAAGTTTTGAGGACCTCATGCATCAAACCTTGTACAGCAGAAAAGATGTGGGAAGCACTAGAAAACAAAAATGACAAAAAAATAAAATTAAAATAAAAGAAAGAAAAAGAAAGCAGTGTTCTTGATCTTGATCTTGTGTGTTGCAGGACCTAACTTTCAGTATAAATACAATGAGGGTTGTATGAAGAAAATAAAATGCCTGTGTATTGACATTTATGACATTGATGTAGGCGTTCTAGAGAGAGGAAAGACACGGTTCTATCAATGGTTGTTATTAAGGGGCTCACCTGTCTTGACCATGTCCCACAGGTCCTCAAAGTGGAGGAACTCGTCAAGCCTCGCATGGCGGAGGAGAAACGCAAAATGGTTCAGCAGGTGCGTGAAGAAACGACGGAGGCGGCCATTGCCACGGTAAAAGCCAAACTGAAGGAGCAGGCAGAGGCAGAGGCAGCTGCCAGGGAAGAAGGTGAGAACAATATGTAGTGGTGTGATGTTGTGTGTGCCTGTGGTAATGTCTGAATGTAGGAGTGAATGGTCGGTTGAATGTGAGTGTGTTTGCATGCAATTAGATGAGTGAATGGTCAGTGGTATAGATATGATTGTGTTGAGTTATCCTCAGGTGACCATGCAGAGAGAGAGAGAGAGGGAGAGAGAGAGATAAAAGACACAAGAGAGAGAAAGCCACGGTATGAGAAAGGAATAAAGAGCTTTCGGTGTTGACGAAGACTGCTTTTGGCACTGGCTTGATTGAATGAA
This sequence comes from Alviniconcha strummeri, assembly GCA_963584105.1. Lineage (NCBI taxonomy): Eukaryota > Metazoa > Mollusca > Gastropoda > Provannidae > Alviniconcha > Alviniconcha strummeri. The sequence continues at coordinate 20,611,329 of OY757544.1, forward strand.
TGGAAAACAACAACAACAACCACCAAAACCAGTCAAACCACTGACATTAGATGTAGATGGAAAATTTCAATAACAAATTCAGCAAGGAAACACTTTAAACATTGTAGGAATCTCTTGCATTCTCCAATTTGCGCTTGAACTCATGAGATTTATAAAGCAGCATTATGCACCTTAGGCAGCACTGCTGCTGTGCTTAAAAGAAGTGGTATGCAGGACTGGCTTGTGTGGCACAAGTGTCTATTATGTCATGAGCTAACCCTTTCCTGCTCTTCATTGGTAAAGAGCAAACAAACATGGCTGTGCCCTGAGGATCTAGGAGCTTGAGTTTAATGAGAAGAGTGCTTCTGTTGCCAAAATATTGACAGAACAACCGTGGAAATGGAAAATAGAAACAGAAGAGTACTTCTGTTGCCAAAATATTGACAGAATGACCATAGAAATGGAAAATAGAAACAGAAGAGTGCTTTTGTTGCCAAAATATTGACAGAACAACCGTGGAAATGGAAAATAGAAACAGAAGAGTACTTCTGTTGCCAAAATATTGACAGAATGACCATAGAAATGGAAAATAGAAACAGAAGAGTGCTTTTGTTGCCAAAATATTGACAGAATGACCATGGAAATGGAAAACATTTGCACATTTTCTTTAAAATTTTCGGGCCAGCTTGCATCTTCAGTTGGGGTTCCCTTTAAAGCAGGGAGCAAACAAACACCTGGTACTGTTGCTGGAGAAAGAGAAAGGGAATGTCAGTACCTGTGTTCAGCTGTTGTGTTGCCCTCTTTGTGGAACTGGCTGATGAATGAAGTGGCATCTGGAAAATGAGTAGAATCAATGTTTGCAGATTTCACCAAGGATGCTTTTCGTTGCTTCTGTTTGTATTTCTTATTCGTTCGGAGTGCCTTATTTGTTCAGGTACTTTTTGTGTGTGTGTGTGTGTGAGTGAGTGTGTGTGTGTTTGTGTGTGTGTGTATGTGTGTGTGTGTGTGTGTGTGTGTGTGTGTGTGTGTGTGTGTGTGTGTGTGTGCGCGCGCACAGCGCATATGCACTCTCTGTTCATTCATTTATTGTGCACTTGTGCAGGTGTATTGTAACTGTTGTAAAT
>OY757544.1:20617431-20632431 GCA_963584105.1 Alviniconcha strummeri
ACAAATGAAAAATAACAAGGAACTCCTTCCCACACCTTGAGTCACGATTGCAAGACATACATTTTGTGAAAAAAAAGTTAGTAGTTGTTCACCTCTCCAGCGGAAAATAGCCAGGGCACTTGTGTGAACTGATGTTGCCATGATGCATTGCCAATGTGTCCCGCAGGAAGCAGAAGGAGGAAGAGAAGAAGAGGGCTGAAGAGGAGGCGCGCCTGGCTGCTGAAGAAGAGAGACGCCGACGCATTGAAGAGGGAGAGGAAGTTGCTGAAGGTAGGTGTTGAAACAAAGGCCATTTAAAATTAAACATGAACAAGCAAGCAGGCAATCAACAAAAATGAAACAAAAACTAAACAAAAACAACAGCAAAGGGAGTTAATTAGAGCTCAAAAGATGGCATGAACACAACAAAGGGCTGAATCACCTCTAGTAACATGCATGCATGCACACACACACACACACGCACACACGCACGCATGCACACACACACACACACACACATGCACACACTCACTTAAACTCACACACACACACACACACACACACACACACACACACACACACACACACACACACACTCAAACACACACACACACACACACACACACACACACACACACACACACACTCAAACACACACACACACACACACACACACACACACACACACACACACACATCATACAGACTTGTTTAGCTTTAGCTTACATCTACCCAGCACAGCTGGCTGTCTATAAGGTAAAAAGTGCGAAGTTCCAGCACCCTTTTTTTTTTTATCAGAGAGAGAAATACACTATACTACCAAGAGAGATTCATTCACACACCAGCGTGAGTGAAACTACTTGCAGGGTGACAGACATTCAGCCTGCACAAACCAGTTGCATCCTACACCTGTGGTTGCTTGGTTACAGAAGAAGGGGAAGGTGCAGCAACAGAGGGCGAGTTGGGGGAAGCTGCTGAGACGGAGGAGAAGGAGAAGGATGAAGAAAAGGAGGAGAAAGAATCCCAGGAAGGGGACACCGCTAAGGGTAGGGTGCTCGTGGAGTGGAGCTGCTGTGCTTGGTGTTTGTGTCTGTGTGTGCTTGGCTTGAATTGATTGTGGTGCCTCAGCATGCCCTAGATGTCCAGATGTTGTTTTGTTTTGAGTCAGAGTTTCTGCTGCAGCTCAGTGGAAGTCATAGAGCTAGTCCCGTTTATGCATCTGTTTGGAGTAGTTCTGTTGACCGCAACTTAAGTTCAAGCTTTTAACGTAGATGCTTTAATTCTAGGTGTTACCTTAGAATAGTTATATGCCCGTTTCATGTATATACCTTAGATGCTTTAATTCTAGGTATTACCGTAGAATAGTTATAGGCCCATTTTAGGTATAATCTCTCACCATTGTTGATTCAGAAGCTTTGGTAGCGTTGATCTCCACAGCTTTTTTAGAAGTTTGGTTTCAGAAGTAGTCTGTAGACTGTAGACTGTAGTTTTGCACATTCCCAGATGGCAAAGGGTTGTGAGGGATGAGGGTTAGGGTGAAGGGGGTGGGGGGGGGGTGTACTCCACTCTGTGAGAAATTCCCCAAACCTTGCCTTGAAGTTTATAATCTGCAGACAAGAATGTCTGGATAAATATTAAAAAGAAACAGAACGAACAAAAACAATGAATAACTGAAGAGGTACCAGACTAATAACAGTTTTACATAGCTGTCAACCCCTTTTGGAGTAAACCTTAGTCCAGAGTTTGTGAACCTGTATTTCCCTTATGCAGGCCGGGGTCTTTTGTTTTTTTGCTGGTGGCAGCAGCAGTTTGAATTCCAACTGGCACATGTGGCACATGTGGCAGTGGAAGGAAGAAGCAATGTTGTGCAAAATACACATGTGCAACTTCAGATCTCACTTCCAATGATATTTCTTAGCCTATTGCACTGGGCCAGTTAGTGTGCATTTGGCGATGGTGTGTGTCGGCTGCATGTTCAACAGTATTCAATCTTTTTGCTCGGTTTAAAACAACAAAATCTCATGTGAAAATTATGTTTTCCTGTATCCATTTTCTAATATGGCCTTATCCCCCCAAAATAATGATTTTTTTTATTTTATACTGGTAAACTGTCTGGGTTGACAGGTATGATTTTAGTGGGGTGTGATGGTACAGCTAAGTCTCCGTTTGATTGTACAGATAGTCTCCAATCAATTTTCTCCTTGTTTCAGTGATAGCACTGGCTAGTGCTAGGTTTACCCTGGCCCCCCCCCTCCTCCATCTCTCCCCCATCCACCCCCACCCCCACCATCCCATATACACCTTGACTCTAGCTTATTCAAGCTTATTACCAGTATTGAACAAATTTGTTTTGTGTTGCTTGTTTTGCCATTACAATAACTGTGGTCTTTGTGTGGCTATTAGTTCAGTGTGTTACTAGTGTTTATAACCAGTTTTGCTTGATGTGGCTTGTTTTGCCCTGGTGTTCAGCTTTAATTATGGGTGTTCTTCATACTGGGTCAATAGTCACCAGCTGCATTAAAAAAAAAAGAAAAAAAGTACACACACATTTTCAGAGCTGAACATCATGATAACACACGTGACTTTGTGTGACTGTAATTTTAATCATGCTTTTCTGCTGTTGCTGTAACGTGCAAGAAACCCAGCACTTGCTTTGCGTGTGTCCACGTGGCTTTGATTGCAGAGGCTGCAACTGAGAGCAGCGCTGTAGCAGAAGCGCCAGTGAGTTTAGAGCAGGAGGTTGTGACTGCAGATGTGTCAGAAGTGGCTGCAGATGGGTCACAGGTGGCTGCAGATGGGTCACAAGTGGCTGCAGATGGGTCACAAGAGGCTGCTGATGGGTCACAAGAGGCTGCTGATGGGGTGCAAGGTACTAGTGGTTCAATCAGGGATACTTGACAGACAGAGCTTTAAAAAAGAAAAGAAAAAAAAAAAAAAAAAAAAAAAAGGAGAGAAGTTATTATCTCCTGACCTGGTCTTCAGTTTTAGCTATGCAACAGTGTTTTATGAGCCCCACCTCAGTTAAAACTGATATTGCGCAATGATGTCGTTGTAACCTTGTCTTTTTTCCCCCCCACTGATGTGAATGTGCTGCAACAATGGGCCATAATGAAGTGAAACAAAATCAGCCATGTGACAGGTTTTGTTTTGAGGCAAATTGATGCACATTATTTTCTTCTTCTTTTTTAATTTTTTTTTTCTTTTTTCTTTTGCAAGAGACTTTAAGATAGTTGAAACTCAGCTTGAGCTGTTTCTTTTGTTTTCTTCACCAAACCTGTGAGGGCTAGTTCCTTTAAAGGGGAACTGAAGTGAAAGACGCAAGCTGGCCCGAAGACAGAGAAAAAGTGCAAATATTTTCATCTGTATGCTTCAGGTAGTTGTTCTGTCAATGTTTATACAAATGTAGTACCTTTTTTTGCTCCAAAATTGGAGCTCTTCAGGGCACAGGCATGTAGGTTTGGTCTTTACCAGTGAAGAACAGAAAAAAGGCTGGCTTGTGATGTGTTTGATTCTTTTGTAGCTCATGACAGCCACGCTTTTGACATCACTGCTGGGCACACAAAAATGGCAGCGCTCATATTTTTCACAGCTTTCAGATGCTAATTAATTTGAGAAACAGGATGAGAGGCTGCATGAAAAACTACTCCGTGTGTATTTTTTAACTTCCATTCCTGTTTAGTAGAGTTTGGTTTCACTGCTTCTTTGGTTCAGTTTAGTTCCCTTTTTTTTTTTATTAGAAGCGCTAGTGTTCTGCTACTTGTGTTTTGGTTTTTGTGTGGTGTTTTTGGTTTTTGTGTGGTGTTTTTGGTTTTTGTGTGGTGTGCCTGTAACTTGCATGGCAATGTTTTGCACTTTTTGTTTGCCTTTGCTTTTCCATTAACCCAGCACTGGCTTTGTGTGTGGCTTTGATTGCAGGCCCTGAGGAAGCACCCATTCCCACTTTGGAAGTTGAAGCACCTCCTGAAGAACCCCAAACCCCTATTTCAGATGCACTTTCCGTGAAGAGTGGGGAAGGGGTGGTGGCCGATGAGGATGATGCAAAAAGCACTATTGGTTAGACCACCATTGTGATGATAATTGATATCCCATGATGATACATGTGTGAAGCTCAGAGTGGTATACCTTGCAGATGTTGAACTAGAAGGAAACAATATGAATGAAACACAGCAACAGTATTAACAAGCCAGGAGGGGGAAAAAAAAGAAAGAAAAAAAGGGCGAAGTTGGGGAGGGGGGGGGGGTTAGGTATAGTATTTGTAATGTGTTGCAAAAATACAAAGTTAATTTACATTGTAAAGCCCTCTATCTGTTCATCTGTCTCTTTACACACTGACACATACACAGACACACACATGCACACACTTCTCACACACATGCCCTGCATGCATGCACACACACACACACACACACACACACACACACACACACACACACACACACACACACACACACATGCACACACACACACACACACACACACACACACACACACACACGCACACACACACACATGCACAGACACACACACACACACACACACACACACACACACATGCACACACACATACACACACACACACACACACACACACACACACACACACACACACACACACACACACACACACACACAGACTCTGCCTCCCCATCTCTCTCTTGGTCCTCCTCCCTCCCTCCCTCTCTGTGTCTCTCTTGTGGTGATGCACAATTTAGGTCCTTCTTTTGTTCTTACACTATCGAAATCATTAAAAAAAATTGGATGGGATTTTCCGCCCTGCTGATTTGTGTTCTTCTCTTTCTGTGGTACACCTGCATTTGTGCACTATTCATTTATTTAGTTTCTTCTGATGTCACTTTTCTTTCTTTCTGTTGGATATTTGTGGCACTTATGGTCTTCTGATGTCACTTGTCTTGCGTTCTGTTGTTGGATATTTAAGGCACTTAGGGTCATCTGATGTCATTTTTCTTGCTTTTTGTTGTTGGAAATTTATGTCACTTATGGTCATCTGTTGTAATTTTTCTTGCTTTCTTTTGCTGGATATTTATGGCACCTTACGATTTGCAGAGGATGGATCAGTCTTTGAGGACACTGCAAAGCAGCCATCAGATGTGGTGAGTTAGATCTTGAGTTACCTTTGAACATAGCACTGAACTGATCATTCATGCATTCATTCAAGAAGTAACCAGATAACTGAGTCATTATATACAGCATGGATCCATTGTTGCTGGTTGCTTAAAAAAAAGAAGATTTAAAAAAAAAGTAAAAAAAAAATTCATTATTCTTTTACAATAGTTCCGCACACGGTGATCACTTTAAAAAAAAAATAAATCCCTCAGCAGTTTCCTCGATGTTTCCAGGTTAAAGTGCCAGATGGCCCTGAGATGGAGCCATTTTATCGCCTGCGGCAGGAGTTTGAAAAAGAGTTCTCCAACGTGAGCGCCACTATCTCGGGCAGCACGGCCATCGAGCCCATTGTCCTTGACATTGACCTCAAGGCCGTGGAAACCCTCCTGGAGGAGACCGTGAACAATATTGAAAGTGAGTAGAGAGGAACCGCCTGCACAGGAGGGTCAGTGGAGATGAGCAAGGCTGCTCACTCTTGAAAGCTGTAAGATAGGTGTGATTGAGTATGGTCATCGCTTGGATGAGTGACTGAAACATGCTATGCTTTGTGCCCGCATTGCATGCAAATGTGCAAACATGCAAGGCATAGCATGTTTCAGTCATCCGCCCAGATTTTTTCCTGGAGTCAAAATCCTGTGGCAGACTCTTTACAAATTCCTTCATATGAGACAAAAAACTGAGTTCCCCTGTGTGTATGCATGTGGGCAGTTTACCTACATGCGTTAAAGATCCTGTAGTCCATGTTGGAGTTTGGTGGATTATGGAAACACTCAAATAACCCAGCATGTGGACGCTAAAACATGAAAATGATGGTCAACATTTTGACCATGAGTCATTAGTGAAAGACAAAGAAAGAAAAAAAGACACTTTCACAACAACAATTGGCTCTGTTGATCCCCCAAGTCCCTACCCCAAGACAGGAAGCATTTGAACAGGTTTTAAAAAATAAATGCACACAAAATATAATTACTGTGTCTACTTTCACACAAATTCCCAGCGGAGGTGATGATGGTGTTTCAGAGATAAATCATGATGTGGGTGATGATGGTGTTTCAGAGAGAAATTGCGATGAGGGTGATGATGGCATTTCAGAGATAAATTATGATGAGAGTGATGATGGCGTTTCAGAGAAAAATTATGATAAGGGTGATGATGGCGTTTCAGAGAAAAATAATGATGAGGGTGATGATGACATTTCAGATATAAATTATGATGAGGGTGATGATGATGTTTCGGAGAAAAATGACAATGAGGGTCATGATGATGGCATTTCAGAGAAAAATTATGATGAGAGTGATGATGGCGTTTCAGAGAAAAATTACAATGCGGGTGATAATGGCGTTTCGGAGATAAATCACAGTGAGGGTGATGATGGTGTTTGGGGAATAAATCATAATGAGGGTGATGATGATGTTTCAGAGAGTCTGACCTACCAGGCCTGGGAGAACTCTGGGATGGACATGGATGAAGAGGAGGAGGACATGGAGGCAGATGCAGCAGCAGCTGCTGAGGAAGAGGAGGAAGAGGATGTTGAACCAGAGGTAACAGCTAGCATAGAGGATAAAAGCACTTGTGTGGAATTCAGACCTTCAAGACTACAGTCTGAATGCCTTTAGTTTGTTTTTGTTTTTTTGTTTTGAAAAGGGGACACCAGGCAAAGATGCAAGTTGCCCTGAAAACAAAAATTGTGCAAGGATTTCCATTTGCAGGCATCGTGTTGCTTGTTCTGTTAATATTTATGGAAGAGAATCTTTTTTTAAATTTCAGATATGCAGCCATGTTGGTTCACTTTTACTAACGTAGAGTGGAAAATGGTTAGTTTGTGCTGTCCTGTACATTTGTGCCATCATGCATGCCAGCTGCATTCCTGGAATCTCATGTTTGGTTAAAAAAAAAAATCTTTTTAAATGCAGCGCAAACAGCCATACCTTTGTGACTTTCAGACATAAATCTTTAACAAAGTAGATAATAAATCAACTCATAAAATGCTGTGAGTGTAGTTTAGATTCTGTTCGTAATGTGTTATATCAGGACCCTTGATGTTTATTCGCTTAGTGTCTCCTTTAATATCCCCAAGTGTCTAATTTTACCATTTGTTCATCTTTCAAATACTTTTTGCTTCTGTTTTTGTTCCAAACCTTCAGGACCACAGTCCAGGAGTTTTCTTTTCTCCTTTTATTGTATATTCCGAAGTTCCACATTTTATCATTCATGTTCAACTTTCAGATTTTTTCTGACTCCTTTTGTCTTTGACAGGAAGAGGATCCAAACCGCAGCCGTAAGAAGCCTCTGGGTGAAACCAACTTCTTCTGCCCTGTGGCACTGAAAGAGACAGGAATTCTCTTTCCTGGGAACCCTGAGATTGCCGCCCGCTACCGGGAGAAGGTCTTCTACATGTCCTCAAACGAGGCCAGGGACAAGTTCATCGCCAACCCTCAGTCCTACCTGCCCAAGGATAAACCCCTAGAGGTGAGGAGAAGTTGGCGGTTAGAAGAGATTGGGTGGGAGGATGGGTGGGTGGGATTAGCTTCTCTGAAAACTCACCCCTTTACCTAGGCAGGAGAGTTGATGTGGTTGCGTGTGATGTGTGCTTGCACTTGTGTGTGTGTGTGTGTGTGTGTGTGTGTGTGTGTGTGTGTGTGTGTGTGCGTGTGTGTGTGTGTGTGCATGTGTGTGTGTGTGTGTGTGTGTGTGTGTGTACATGTGTGTGTGTGTGTGTGTGTGTGTGTGTGTGTGTGTGTGTGTGTGTGTGTGTGTTGAGTGAAGAACGTTGCCATAAATACTGACTTTGTGTATGTGTGTTGTTTTTATCATTGTTTTTTTTTAACTCTGTATACATTTTCTCATTTAACTACTCTGTGTAGTTGTACTTTTTGCAGGGGGTGGGAGGGAGGGAGGGTTAGGGGCTGTTTGTACTTTATTGGTATGCATGTTTTGGTAATTTTAGCTTGTGGGAGCCTACAGGTATGCACTGTGAATGAACATGTAATGTTTTGTGTGGAAGCTCTTATGCCCCATATATAAAGTTTCATTCATTCAGTCACTTATTCATTAGCGTGTATGTACTTGTATGTAATGTTTTGTTTGGAAGCTCTTATGCCCCGTATATAAAGTTTCATTCATTCAGTCACTTATTCATTAGCGTGTATGTGCTTGTGCATGTGCATGTGATAATCATACAGAACACTTCCTGGGGTTCCAAGATTTCTCATTCTCATACGACAAATCCTTTTACAACCCCTTCATTAAATCTTACCCCTAAACTTGAATTTCATTCTCCAAGTTGCCATCAGCTCAACAGAAATCCCAGGCAAAAAGCATTCTTGCTGAGAATACACTATGGGAAGTCGTGTGGAGAATGTACACAGGAAATTATGCCAGCCAGATCACATTTTTGTACTGAAACCATATTTTTACCAGCAAGGGAATGAACTTGACTCACTAGATTTACGTTTCATTAAAACTAAAGTGTATTATCATGCTCTCCTGTTGTCAGCCACCACCCCTTCGTCTGCTCATCCTGGGACCCCGTGGTGCAGGGAAGACGCTGCACGGGCGCCACCTGGCAGAAAAGCTGGGACTGTTCCACATTGCGTTCAAGGAGCGATTGCAGGAGCTGATCATTGCCAAGACCAAAAAGAAGATTGGCCCTGAGTTTGAGGAAGAAAATGAAGAGGAGGAAGAAGAGGAGCCGTATGTTTCTTTTTTCCTTACCCCTGTGCCTCTAGACATGTGTAACTGTGTGTGGATGCATGTGTGTGTGTGTGTGTGTGTTTGTGTGTGTGTGTGTGTGTGTGTGTGTGTGTGTGTGTGTGTGTGTGTGTGTGTGTGTGTTTGTCTGTGTGTGCATGTATGCTCATGTGTATGCATGTATACATGCATGTGTGTGTGTGTGTGTGCACATGCACAGGGGTGTGCATGCATGCACACATGTGTGTGTGTGTGCGCATGTGTGTGTGTGTATGTGTGTGCACGTGTGTGTGTGTATGTATATGTGTGTGTGCATGCGCACATGCTCAAGTGTGTGCATGCATGCATGCTTGTATGTGCATGTCTATGTTGCAAAATACTGGAGACTTTTGACAGCCCACTGTCTGCTTTATTCCCAGAGAGTCAGATGAGGAGGAAGGGGATAAGAAGACGGAAGATGGAGGGGAGAAGCCGGCGAGTCGGGAGTCCAGCCGTGAGATGATGGCCCAACCCAAAGAGGCTGCTTCAGAGAGTGTCCTCGAGGCTCCCACTGCTCCAGTGAGTTGATGTGTCTGCTGTGTGGTAGGGGTGTGTTCAGGTCCATGCGAGTCAGTGTATTTAAGAAGAAGCTGATCTGATGTGTGTGGTTTTGTGCATGTGTGTTTGTGTGTGTGTGTGTGCAATTGTGTGTGTGTGTGTGTGCAGTTGTGTGTGTGTGTGTGTGTGTGTGTGTGTGTGTGTGTGTGTGTGTGTGTGTGTGTGTGTGTGTGTGCAGTTCTGTGTGTGTGTGTGTGTGTGTGTGTGTGTGTGTGTGTGTGTGTGTGTGTGTGTGCACCTGCATATGTATGTATGTGTGTATGTGTGTCTGCTCTTTAAATCTGTTTACAATTATCTCCCATCCTTGTTCGTTGAGTCACTGGATGTGCGTATATCTCTGTCAATGAATAATTGGATTACTGTGCCAAAGTTTGGCAACTTTTAACTTGCCAGAGCATATGTATACACTTGTCTCAATGAACATTCCATGTGTTCTGTGGAGTCTTTTTTTTTCTTTATGTACCTTACACATTTTGTTTTCATTTAAAAATAAATAAATCAATATAACAAATATAACACAATTATAGAACATGTCAGTACACCCATTCCAACAGTGGATAACATACATATACAAATATACTTACACAAATGTTTGTTCACTCAGTCATTCACTCGTTCACTCATTCATTTATTCATTCATGTGCCGTACTGTGTGCAGGCGGAAACGGAGGAGGAGGAGCCTGTTGAACTGACTGAAGAGGAGGAGGCGATCAAAGCCAGTCTGGAAAACTCTGACACACTCGCCCCAGAAATTTTGGACCACATTGTTCCACAGTGGTGGAACAAGGAGCCGTTCAAGTTAGTTCTCCTTCTTCAGATGCTGGGGTGCTTCTTGGCTGTTTTAGGTCTCTTTTGGGGAGTTGCTCTGTCTGTGGATTCACACAGCCTGTTGTGTTTTATCTGCTAGTGCATGCTGGCGCACAGTCCACAGGGTTCTTCTGCCTGTGCTGGGTATTTGTTTGTGTGCATGCACACACACATGTACACACACACATGCATGCACACACATATGTACACACACACATGCATGCACACACACATGTACACACACACATGCATGCACACACACATGTACACACACATGCATGCACACACACATGTACACACACACATGCATGCACACACACACATGTACACACACACATGCATGCACACACGCATATACACACACACATGCATGCACACACACATGTACACACACACATGCATGCACACACACATATACACACACACATGCATGCACACACACATGCATGCACACACACACATGCATGCACACACACATGCATGCACACACACATATACACACACACATGCATGCACACACACATATACACACACACATGCATGCACACACACATGCATACACACACATATAGACACACACATGCATGCACACACACATGCATGCACACACATATACACACACACATGCTTGCACACACACATATACACACACACATGCATGCACACACACATGCATGCACACACATATACACACACACACATGCATGCACACACACATGCATCCACACACACATACACACACACACATGCATGCACACACACATGCATGCACACACACATATACACACACACATGCATGCACACACACATGCATACACACACATATAGACACACACACACACATGCATGCACACACACATGCATGCACACACACATGCATGCACACACACATACACACACACATGCATGCACACACACATGCATGCACACACACATACACACACACATGCATGCACACACACATGCATGCACACACACATACACACACACATGCATGCACACACACATATACACACACACATGCATGCACACACACATATACACACACACATGCATGCACACACACATATACACACACACATGCATGCACACACACATATACACACACACACATGCATGCACACACACATGCATGCACACACACATACACACACACATGCATGCACACACACATGCATGCACACACACATACACACACACATGCATGCACACACACATGCATGCACACACACATACACACACACATGCATGCACACACACATATACACACACACATGCATGCACACACACATATACACACACACATGCATGCACACACACATATACACACACACATGCATGCACACACACATATACACACACACACATGCATGCACACACACATTCATGCTCACACATACAGAGCTGCACTCTGCGGAGCTCAAATTTAAAACAAAAAAGTTCTTCTTTTGCATCAATATTAATAGAACAACCCTTTGAAGCCAGCTGATGGCAATATTTCCACATTAAAAAAAACGCACGTTTTCTGGCAAACTCACCCCTTTAACATTGTTTCCCCACTGTGTCTGTCACAGATCAACAGGCTTTGTCCTGGAGGGGTTCCCCAGAACAGCGGACGAAGCTCGATACCTGGCAGAGGTGGGGCTCTTCCCTGACGCAGCCCTCATCATGACTGTTTCCGATGGCGATGTGATCGGGCGTCTGCTGCCTCCGAAGCTGGAGAAGTGGCGGGTGAAGCGGGACAAACGCCTGGCCAAGAAGGCCAAGAAGAAGGAGAAGGCCAAGAAGAAGAGGGTGAGGGGGCTGTTGATTTCCCTGCGAAGAGTAGCCTGTGGGCCATTTCGATGGCTGTGTCAAGTCAAAAAACTTCACAGGGCAATTCAACTTAACTAATATAAGGCTCATTAATTTAAAAACATGTAAAAAAATGTCAAACATTTACATTTAAGAAAATCATAAACAAATTATACTGGACTAATATCCATAATACAAATATAAAATATCACATAAATTGGAAGTGGGTGTATACTCATGTCACTCCATGTGTGATGGAGGGCTGTGTGATGAGCACTGTGTCTGAACCCTTGCCTCTTTACCTCTTTTTCTCTGGCAAGTCAGTGCATAGTACTGTGTTGACTGGTGAAACATGCAATGATCTGAGTGTGATTTACATCCCAAATGATTTCAGTGCACCTGATATCGATTATTGTCAGTGAGCATGCATTGCAAAATATTTTGAAGGCATTTGTTCAGAATCAACCTGTCTTTTGTAGTTACACTACAGTTTAGCTTGTGAGGGAAACAGGGTGCCCACTGTTCAGGTTTTTGCTGCAGAATATTAATTGTACTGTTCTGATTGGCTGAAATGTTTGGGTGATTGGCAGCCCAGAACCTTGTGTTGAAAACTAGAAATCCTCTGCTACCACACACAACCTGTCACACACAGAGCAGCTGATGAAGCTTGATACCTGGCAGAGGTGACAAAACGGTTAAGCAACAATTAAATAGTGATAAATTAAAAAAATATGGTACTTATGTGGTTACAGTTGGGGTGTGTTGAATGCCTGTAACGTCTGGAAGAGCGCTGGCATGACCTAATAATTATGATTATTGTTTTTGTTAGGATGCAGCCATGCAGAAAAAGCGAGAGGAGCTCATCAAAGAGAGAGATGCTGCCCGTGCAGAGCGTGCGGTGAGTTTTTGTTTCATACGTTTTGGTTGTTTTGTTAGGTTTGTCATGAAATTGTGAGCTATCAGTGCTGATGATTCACTGTGCTGCCAAAGTGTTTTAATTGTGTGTTTAACTGCAGTTCAAGTTTGTGTTGGGCCAAGTTTGTCCAATTTTATGCTATGCTTGGCTAAAATGTGTTTGATCCTTTATGGTTGAAGCGTGTTTCATTTTGCGTTTGTGTTTTGTGTTAAAATGTCATTTGCATACACTCTGTGTTTGTCATTTTCTGAAAAGGGAATGGTTTGTGTGTATTTAGCTGAAAATGAAAGAAATGTTTACCTTGTGTGCATTGGCCAAGAATGTAATGTGTGTTCACCTTGTGTGTGTGTTTGCTAAAAGCGTAAGGCTAAAAATGTAATGTGTGTTTGCCTTGTGCATATATTTGCTGAAAATGTAATGTGTTCATCTTGTGCATTTGTTTGCTGAAAATGTAATGTGTGTACATCTGGAGTGTGTGTGTGCTGAAAATATGATGTGTTTTCATTTTGTGTGTGCAGTTGCTGAAAATGATTGTTTGCCTTGAGTGTCTGCTGAAAATGTACTGTGTGTATTTACTGAAGAAAAACAACAACACTATTATAATGCATGTTCACTTCATGTTGTGCAGGCAGAAAAGGCTGCAGCAAGAGGAGAAGACTCAGATGAGGAAGATGTGGAGGAGGAGGAAGAGGAGGAGGAAGAGGAAGAAGATGACATCGAGGCTATCCTTGCTGAAGAGTTTGAGGTAACAGCTAGGCATTGTTTGTATCAGCTTTTGAGTTGACTACCTGAGGAAGAAGAGAAGACTGAAATGATAGCTGCTTATGCTATGGGTTGACTTAGCTGCCTCTTCGCTGTCTTCATCAGGCATCACTGTCATTGTTGCGTGCGCGCGTGCGCGTGCGTGCGTGCGTGTGTGCGTGTGTGTGTGTATGTGTGTGTGTGTGCTTATGTGACTGAGTGTGCATACATGGGGGTGTGTGTGCATGTATGTGAATGTAAGTGTATGTGAATGTGCATGCTGAGACTTGCCTTAGAAGCACTGGGCTCCAAGACTGTGATCCAACTGAAATGAATTTTTGTATATGTGTACATCCACAAAAATACACTGATAAAAAAAAAAAGTATTCTTCTCCATGCACAGGAAGAAGAAGAGGAAGAAGAAGAGGAGGAGGAGTTAGAGGAGGATGCAGTCGAAAGAATGCGCAATGACCTCAATGAAGTGTATGATGACGACACTAACAGGCTGGAAGCTGTCCAGGTAAGCCACATTAACCCTTTTCTGTCTGACTACCATATCTGACAACACATCTCATAATGAATGTCAGCGTGAAGATGGGAAATGGAGGGTAACCTACAAAACTTTCAGAGGATAACCCTAGAAAACTTGCGAAAAATGTTGGTATCCTGGTCGTTACAAGATTTGTCTGTATTTTCAGCTTTGCACTATGCCTATCAAGAAACTGTTATAAAGTAATGCATTTGTGATGAACCTTGAATTCCTGGTAAGGAACATTTTGGAATTGGCTTTCATTTGACTTATCTGTATAAAGAGACTGATGACTTGATCAAAAACATATGATAACCGATGGTTTTATGAAAACGGAAACAAGGCTGAGTTTCCATTCCGTGGACCCAAAGCATCTTGAATGTGCCCAGTGTAGGCTGATAATCGGTTCTGATGAGGCCTGGATTCTCTTTGTGCAGGAAACCCTTGAAGAGATTCTCATCCCTAAGCTGGAGATTGAGGCTGGTCGCAAACCCCACATCGTGCGCTACATCCTCAACAAGCGCCTGCGGCCGTATGTGGAGTTCCGTCACAGCCTCTTTGAACGCGTGTACACCATCTCAGAGAGACTGGCGCACAGAATGATACAGACTGGTTACAAGCAACCCAGCCGCTTTGGGCGATGGTGTCCTGTCAAGGTCAGAATAAAAAAAGTTTTGTCTGCAATGCTTTTTGTTTGTTTTTTCACTTTTGTTTTAAACTTTGTGCATTGAAGTTCATGATCAAAAGAAGAAATTTAATTTCTAATGGTGTGCTATATTTGAATATACCAATAGCAATATACCATAACAAAATGGATCGCTGT
>OY757544.1:20634931-20663390 GCA_963584105.1 Alviniconcha strummeri
TGCGCAGTGTGCTGCAGAGTCAGCCTCACTCCGAGCTGGCTCGATCCATGAACCGAGCCCTGCTGCGCGGCATGGTTGTGTCTGAGGATCTGCAGGTTCAGGCCTTGGAGGTGGTCATGTTGGACATGCGTTGTCAGACCAGAGGGTAAGTTTCTGTTGCTTGTGTGTGTTGGGAAGTGGCTGATGGGCGGTGGGGGTGGTTGGGAGCGTGGTGGTGGTGGTGGTGGTTTTAGGGGTAGGGGGTGGAGTCTGAGAGTGAAAGGGGGTCAGATTCACAAACTGCCTTTTTAAGCTTCCCTGTGAATAATGTTGTGGTGGGTTATGGTGATGATTGCAGGGGTGGGGGGCAGGGGGGAGGTGAGAGGGAGTAATGGAAAGAGTCAGGTGTGGAAGAAAATAGTACAGTCAAAGATATTTTACACCAAGATAGTGCGCTTCACACCCACATGCAAGGGAGTTACTGCCCTTGATAACTGGCTGAGTGGCTATCTGCAAAGATTAATATATGGCAGCCTTGGCTATTTTGTGGCTGATTGCATTAAGAGAGCATGTTTGTAAGGTGTTTGCTTCAACCATAAAACAAATCAAAACTGGAAAACGAAACGTCACCATTTTCAGTATTGTACGGTTTGGGTATTTAGAATGATCACCTGAACCAGCCCTTTTTGAACTCTCCATACTGTGTTAAGTCCCCTCCTAGCATGTGTCCGGAGATGCCTGATGCGGTTTATGGGGGTGTTAAAATCCAAAGACCAACAAACCACTTTCCCCATGGTGTGTTTTTATCATTTTTAACCCCCACCCTTGTTTGCCTTCCACAGGTATGTGTTGGATGGCTTTCCCATGACCAAGAGGCAGGTAGAGCTGATGCACGCACGAAGCATCATCCCTGTGCGCATCATCAACCTTGAGCTGGACAGCAAGGACGTCATGATCCGAGGGATCAAGGACCGACTCGCTCCAACAAGGTACAGGAAGAGTCTTCCAGTGGGGACATCCTGTGCACTGGTGAAAGCTATTTGTGGGATGAGCATGGGGCGGGTACTGGGGACTGTACACTGGATGCTGGGTCATTTCCGGGATGGGTGCCAGCTGCACTGTGCTCAGTCCCAGAGGAGGGCTGGGCGAGTGTGGCTTGCATTTTGCTGTATGTCATCGGCTGTCGCAAACTCACAAGAGCTGTGGTCTGGGAGTACAGCAGACAATGACACCAAACTTCTGATTCAAGTCTGGTCCAGATTTTAGATGTTAATGTGGCAGTCTGTCCCCAGGCTGAGCTGAGCCAAGTCTGGGCCCCAACCCAGGCCGTAATGTATTTGGCTTTGAGGACTTGGTATGCTGAAAAGACAGAGAGGGAAGAGGGAAAAGAGAGAGGGGGGGTTGGGGAGAGAGAGAGAGGGGTGGGGGGGGGGGGGCAGACAGACAGAGAGAAAGAAGACAACTTTGTGTGTGTGATGTGACCCCTAATCCTTCTTGACAACTCTATGAAACACAATTTGTGAATCATGGCCTAGTTGCAAAATCAGCAAAACCTACTTTTTTCTGCAAGTGCAGACAAATCTCCCTGAGATTGTCAATTTGTGCAGTGACACCTCCTTTTTGCCCTGCCACTGTGATGTGTTCTCCCGCAAGCTGCAGTTATCATTGCATCACTTTGTCTGCGTGCTTTGTTTCACAGGACTCTCCCACTTCATGACAGCGCTCAGATCCTGCAGATGAAGCTGGTGGCCTTCAAGAAGAACGTTCCCCCCATCCTGGACTGGTACAACTGGGAGCACATGAATGTGGCCAACATCGATGCATCCCAGAGCAAGTGGTGGGTCTGGGACCAGACGCTGGAGGCCACTCATTCTGCCATCATTCAGATACAGACCTACCTGCAGCGCATTGAGCAAGGTACCCCTAGCACGTAGACTTGGTTAGTTTAGGAACCATGATGCCTTTTTTGCATGCTGCAAAATTGTGTGCTTGCATAAAATTGGATCGAGAATACGCAGCATGATTTACAAATAATTCTTTCAGTTTAGGGAACTGCAGTGTTTACTTTAGGAACGATGGTGCCTTTTTGAATAATGCAAAATTGTGTGCTTGCATAAAATTGGATTGAGAATATGCAGCATGACTTACAAATAATTCTTTCAGTTTAGGGAACTGCAGTGTTTACTTTAGGAACAATGGTGCCTTTTTGCGTGATGCAAAATTGTGTGCTTCCATAAAATTGGATCGAGAATACGCAGCATGATTTATGAATAATTCATCTTGTAGTCTGTGAACTACTGTGAAAATTTGTTTAAAACATTTTTTGTTGCAGGTACAAAGTTTGTGCAGCCAATTTGTTTCCTGCAACAGTAGCATTTATAGTAGATCTGGGTGGATGTTTTTTTTTTGGGGGGGTACAATTTATTTTTACATGGATGTGTGCATTGTATCTTCATTATAGCTACTGGCTTCAGGGGTTTAGAACCATAGCATCTATCAGCGATCATGGATCATTGGGTAAAGTGAGATTTAAAATTTAACAAAAAATTGCTCCTATGATCATGTTGCCATCAGTAAAGGGGCCTCTTATGTATACACAGGTTTAGAATTGTGACATCAGTCTGTGATCATGGACCACAGAGTAAATTTGGATTTGCAATTTTTTTGTATATTGCACCCATGGTTTACATTACTGTTGCAGGCAAAGCAGCCTCTGTGGCAGACATGTGCATCACACCTACAGAGTTCAAGGGACGTATGGGCGACTTTGGTGAATACTGCCCTGTCAGCCTGTCCCATGGTGAACTTGTCGACTGCTCAACTACACGCTCTCTCAAATATGCTGCTGAATTCAGAGGTGAGAAACTGGGGCTGAGTGTAATATGCTGCTTTAATTTTTTTTAATTATGTGTAATATGCTGCTGAATTCAGAGGTGAGAAACAGGGCTGTATGTAATATGCTGCTGAATTCAAAGATGGGAAACTGGGGCTGTATGTAGTATACTGCTGAATTCAGAGGTGGGAAACTGGGGCTGTAAGATGCTGCTGAATTCAGAGATGGGAAACAGGCTGTAATATGCTGCTGAATAAAGAGGTGGGAAACTGGGGCTGTAAGATGCTGCTGAATTCAGAGATGGGAAACAGGTTGTAATATGCTGCTGAATTCAGAGGTGGGAAACTGGGGCTGTACGTAATATGCCACTGAATTTGGAGGTGAGAAACCGGGGATGCTTGAGCAAGTTAGGATCTTTGTTTAATCTCATCATAAACCCATGGGACAGAGAAACAAATGGTGTAAGGCCCCTCCCTCAAACAAGCCAGCCAGTTATTCGATGGGGATTTAGCAGATAATGATTAGAGAGAAAAGTCTGGAAGTGCTAGAAGTCAAGCTCTTACTTCTCATGTGCTGCAAGGCACTCTGCCTTTTAGTAGTGTTGGATTGTGAAAGGGGGGATTTTTTTTAGCATCTTATATTAGACTTGAGAATACGATAGGTGCTCTGCAGTGTACACTGGTTGACAGTTTTGAATAAATGCTTCTGATAAATAAATGAAAGCATTGTAGAGTTGCTGTTAGAATCATGATTTTATGGAACTGACGATAGAAGCTTGTCCAACAAAATGCCTCTCTAAATTTAAGCTACATGCATTTCCTGATAAACTTGTCATAAGTCATTTTCATTAAATGCACATGCTGATCAACTTTGTAAAATAATGTTTCAAACTGTGTGAAGAACATTTAGTTTTTGAGAGAGAAAGAGTTTCTCTCACCAGGAAAGAGAGCGAGGGCCTCAGTTGCAATGACAGCAGTGACACATCAAAGAGGATACTTTTGGACAAAGCATTGACTGTGTCATGCATGGAGTGGTTTCCCCTGCAGGTCACTACTACAAAATGGCCGGTCAGAAGGAGCTGGAGCAGTTCCTTGCGGAGCCAGAGAAATATGTTCCCCCGCTGGCACCCCAGAAGCTGCCAGCTCCGGAGTTGTTGCCGCGGCGACGCACAAAGGACGAGGTGCAAGCCCTCAAGCAAGTGGAGCTGCAGGGATACTGCCCAGTCACCTTCCTCGATGGAAAGTGCAGGTCAGTGTCAACTTGTTTAGGTTTGGTGTGTGTGTGTGTGTGTGTGTGTGTGTGTGTGTGCATGCGCACATGTGTGTGTGTGTGTGTATGCGTATGTATGTGTATGTGTTGGATATAAGCTTTGTTGTTGTTGTTGTTGTTGTTGTTGTTGTTTTGAAGTGGGTTTTTTGAGGGGGTGGGGGGAGGGTCAGAGAGATGGGGGGAATATTGGGTCTGGAAGGGAGGGGTGCACATTTGTGAAATTGCTCTGGGCAAAATCAAGTATAGCCACTCCTTTTTTGTCTTGCATGTTCACAAACAACACACAGGTTGTGCATGCTTATTTTTACAGAGATCCTGGTTTTGAATGTTTGTTTTTCCTGAGGAGATTCTAAAACAGAAGTGTTTTATTTTTTATTGAATGATTTTTAACCAGAGATAAATGTGGTACCCCCCCACCCCCTCCTCCAACCTTCCCATCCTCCGATCTTTCTCAGGAAGTTGGGAAGGAGTGCCTAAGAAAATAGCAACATGATTCTTTTAACTTGAGGATTATCATTGTATGCATCTTCTGTGAACTGTCTTTGAAGTAATTTTCTGTGATAACTCTGCGCATTTCTGTTTGGACCTCAAAAATTGTTAGGGTATCTGCAAAATATATTTCTTGCACATGTCTCTTCTGTAGCTTGATTTTGCTTCAGTGACATATTTGTTTGTGAATTTCTGTGGTTTCAGATATGAGGCCATTGTGCCAGGGGACCCTGAGATGATCGTAGAATATCGTGAAAAGTTCTACTACATGGCGAATGAAGAGAAACTGCTGAAGTTTATGAGGTGAGCTTTTATAATGAAAAATGGTATATTTAAAAAATCAGAATGATAATCAATGATAATCAGTTATCAATGATAATAAAGTGACCCATAACCAAAATAAAAACAAAAAACAAAAAGTTGTGTTAAGCAATAGTTGTTTTGTATGCTTTTTTTTCTTCTCTCTCTCCCTATGATAAAACTATGTGTAAATTCTTCATTTTTGGGAGGGTGGGATAGAGAGAGAGAGAGAGAGAGAGAGAGAGAGAGAGAGAGAGAGAGAGAGAGAGAGAGAGAGAGAGAGAGGTGCCAAACAGACAGGCAGGCAGGGTGGCAGGCAGAAACAGACACAAGCAATACTAGCCAGATAACTGATCTACCAGTGCACCGAAAACAAATATTTCATGCAAGGGTTTAAAACAAAGTTTCACGAACATCCTTCTTTTTCTCAGCCTGCCAGAGAAATACTGGAACCTGGAGCTGCCACACAAGCTGCCTCCTCGGAAGGACCCGCTGCCTGTGACGGGACTACCCATGCTTGGCTACATGGAACAAGGGGTGGCTGCTGCTCTCATATCATCTCTCACTGCCGCGGGCAATTTCAAACCCAAGTACCCCTTCATCTCCTCATCACGGTCGGCACTGTTGTATGTGGCTTACCATCTGAAGGGTGAGTGGAGATTGAGATATATACCCTAGCCACAAAGGTCACAGGGGGAAACATGGGTCATCAGATATCAAACGAAAATCAGATCCACTGTGCATGACAATTCTTTTGGCTTAAAGTGTAGTGGGAAAAATGAAGGTGAATGAGCTAGGCTGGCTGAGATTAGCAAGCAAAAATCCCTGGCTGTATTTCAGGCATGCAAATCTGTACTCTTGTTCTGGGCTTAGCAGGGAGCAGGTTGGACAACTCCTGCATCGTTGGTTCTTCCATGCCAGTCCTTGGACTGGAAGCAGGTTGCGGCTTTCAAAGAAGGATGGGAACAGACCAAGCTGTTTGGTCTGTGATTTTTGTCAGATTATGAAATTGTGACTTCTGAAGTGTTACTAATCTGGGTTGCACTGTCCCTTCAAGTGAAAATGAGCATGACTTTGCAAAACCTATTTGATATCAGCAGCTGCAGTTTTTTCCCCTTTGTAATAATTTCTGTTTGTTGTTTTTCTTCTTTGCCAGCCTTTAACCCCAAGAGTTCTGACTATGTGAGGAAAAAGTACAAGCAGAAGCTGCAGAAGTTTGAAGAGACATGCAACCTCATCCGTTACCTGGGAGACAACATGACTGTGCGCTACCGGGATCCCAATGAGCGTCCTGCTGATTTTGACTCCAAACTGGAAGTCTTCTTTGCCTTGAAAGGAATCGAGCCGACAGCGACATGGATGTCATGAATGTGTGACGAAAGGAATGTGTGATGTGTTCTGTGCCTGCATTATGTTTTGTAGACATTCCAGAATCAAGGAGTGTGGACAAACTGTCTTCTTCTTCTAGCTGCCTTGGGAGAAATGGGTTCTATCTGAGCGCTGAGGATGATAGAATCCATGCTGTTGACTTGAGCTGTGGACATGTGTCTTGCAATCAGTTCAGTATATATATATGCACAAAGCATGTATTTGTTGTGACGTCTCCTCAGCATTGCATGACTGAATTGGTTGCTGCAAAGATGTTATATATACCAAGATATCACAGTCCTCCTTACGCATTACTTTAAAAAAGAAAGAAAAAAAAAAAAGGGAGGACAAATTTCTGTTGAATCAGACTGGCTCACAAAGCATGTATTTGTTGTGACGTCTCCTCGGCATTGCATGACTGAATTGGTTGCTGCAAAGATGTTATATATACCAAGATATCACAGTCCTCCTTACGCATTACTTTAAAAAAGAAAGGAAAAAAAAAAGGGAGGACAAATTTCTGTTGAATCAGACTGGCTCTGCCACCCATTTCCTCTTCACTGATGCAAGCAGGAACATTGTGTACATCCTAAAGTGTTGTCAGAAAGCAGATGCATTATAATTATATCACACATCACATATACCCTTCCTGCTTTGATTTTACTCAGCTCAAAGCAAACACACTATAACAATACGCTCTTTGTGTGATCAGCCAAAAGTCAGCAAAGAGTATCATAATTTTTGTTATTAGGCTTCACAAAGAGCTACTCAGCCAGCCACAAAGGGGCATTAACTGCCGTGCCCATCCTCTTGTGTGGGTGTGGATTGTGCTACCTTGGTGTATATATTTATCTTTGGTTGATGTCGATCGCATCTCACTAGCAACCACCTACCAATCTTTGACATGTGCGGATATTTCCTTAACGTGCAAGTGACATTTTTGTTTTCTCTTCAGCTTTCTTGTGTGGAATATAGCACTGAATCTAACATGGACTCTTACTGGACACATGATTACACAGGAAGCTGAAGTTTTTAGAGCCATCAAATGTAACACAGTGCACAAATTAATTGTGCAAGAAGAAAATCTGCTGAATATGCTATTCCCTTTTTATTTTTATTTTTTATTTTTTTCTATGTGAATTGTGTTTGTACATATGTAAATATCATCTCTTTCATTGATGTTAGTGCTAGGACATGTACAGAGAAGTCAAAATGCTGTGATGTTTTGTTATGAATTTGTCAGTTCAAGCAGCCTAAAAGAAGAGGGGTAAGTATATGCCAGGAATTATATGTTGGCGTTGGGTTTGCATAGTAATTTACTGTGTTCCCATAAGGTTGTCTGTGTTTAGTCACCTTGATACCAATAGCCCCCACGCCAAAATCTTTGCGAATACATCTATGTTAAGAGATGAAACATATGAAAGTGAACCCCCAGTGACACCGTTATTGGGGTTAATGTTTCTGTAAAAAAGAGAGAAAAAGAGAAAAAAAGAGCATGTTTTAAATTTGTTCTCCATCTGCATGTAAAACATATGTGCACATGCCGACAGCCTGAAGGACTTAACTGCCTTTAAAAAAAGAAAAGAAAATGAACGTCTGTTAATCTTACCAGTTAACAGAGAACCTTAAGTTGCCCATGCAGCATTTTTATTCTAAAACTTATTTTTTTAAGTGTAAAGGTAAGCGTTTGTTTGTTGCTTTCATTTAGGATCAATACTTTAATTTGTATTCTATAAAATATGTTTTTGGCATAGAATCTCCATCCAAGTTTTACTGGTTAAACTTTTCCCAAGGCTTTATCCAAACTGTGATACATGTATGGCTGAAGTTTACATTCAGAAGGTTTAATTAATATTCATTTTTGAATTTATGCCAAATGCCTATTAAAGTTTTGAACTTGCATTGTTCCATTCTGATCTGCTTCTTTGCATGTACAGTGTGCATGTGCCTGTGTGTGTTGGGGGGGTGGGGGGGGGGGAGGGGGAGGGAGAGAGAGAGAGTAGTGTTTTGTGTCTCTTTACTGTGCTCAGGGACTGTTCAGTAGAAATGGACAACAGTTTTTTGTTCGTGCCATGATTTTTGATTGTAAGTGCCTTAATCTGTTTTCATGGAATGCTTCAAAGGTTGAACTCCACCCCTCAGCTTGTATAACAAGCAGAATCAACTGGGCGCCTGTGTTTTTTCAGAAGAAACAACACATGAATAAACAGTGAAATTGAGAATTCACCTTGCACAACTTCTAGTAACTCACACACAAACGATTCCAATAATTATGATTCTATAATAATAATAATAAAGGGCATCTAAGTAGTGCTCCATCTCCAGAGATTATAAAGTTCAGAGAACTCATTTTCGTCTAAAAATAACGTGGAAAACAAACACAGGCTACAACCCCCCCAAAAACAAAACTAAACAACAACAACAACAAAAAACCAACGTTTGTGTGTTAAGGAAAGAAGGGGAAGCTGATTATTCTGCCAGTAGATTATAGTAGCTTGACAAGCGAGCTACACGAACACAAACACAGATTAAAACAGTGAGAAAAAAGCAACAAACAAGCAGAAAACAACAAAAACAAGAACAAACAAACAAATAAACAAAAAGCCGGGTTGTTATTTCGATTTGAAAGCGGAGAGTATAAAATTTTAATGTGCGGACAAAAGAGCGACAACTCTATGCGAAAATGTCTATATGGGAGGTGACTCTAAATGTCTAATACACAGAAATACACAGAAACAGATGGCGTCAACAAATGTTTTCACCGCAATGTATACTAAAAAACTGAGAAAAAGACTCCATCGCAAACAAATAACAACCCATTTATAACCAGAACTAATTTGTTCGTGTAAGTTCGAATGAGAGATAGGTTTAAATAGTTTGGATATTAAGTTCCTTGAGGCTTCCTTTTGAGCAATTTGTTGCTAAATATGGTGAAAAGACATTCCCGTTTACCTTGTCCTTTTTGTTTTGATGGGTCGCGGGACTCGAGAACCAGCACCCATGACTACGTAGCATAGGGCCGTTCTTGCAGCTGTTGGACTCTTTTTTGACGTTCTCTCTCCCCAAACAGACATCGAACTGCCGTTATCCCTTTCTATTCAAACGATCCTCTTCAATGCCAATGGTGTTCCCGATGAGCAACACGGCAGCCCAAAGTATCCTGTTGTTTGTGCTGCATGTTTTTGTTCTTTCGGCTCGTGGGCATGGCGTGGATGAGCAAAAAGAAAATCCCAAACTGATCATCGTGTCTTTCGATGGATTCAGGTGGGATTACCTCTCTCGCACGAACACTCCGAACTTTGATCGCATTGTCCACAAGGGCGTGCGTGCACGATATGGATTGAAGAATGCCTTCATCACCAACACATTGCCCAACCATTTCACTCTGGCCACCGGATTGTACGAAGAAACTCACGGGATCGTCGGCAACGTGATGTACGACCCTGTTCTGAAAGAAATATTCGACTTAGGCAACAGGTCACAGGTAGCAGCATCTCGGTGGTTTGATGTTGGGGCAGAGCCAATCTGGGTGACAAATCAGCTGCAGAAGAACAGCAGGTCGGGTTGTATGCAGTGGATTGGTTGTGAAGCCCTCATCAAAGGAGTTGCTCCCAGTCGCCATGTGCCATATACTGCTGACATGAAGAACGAAACACGCATCGATGAAACAATTGGCTGGTTCACTGGACCCTACCCTGTCAATCTCGGCCTTATCTGTTTCCAAGAACCTGATGAAACTGCACATGACTTTGGCCCTGATTCACCTCAGGTCACAGCCATGATTGGAGGCCTTGATAAAGTGGTTGGGTACCTGCTGGACAGGCTTGAAGCGACAGATTTGCTTGAGCACACCAACCTCATCATCACCAGTGATCATGGGTTTGCAGCAACTGGTCCTGATCGGGTGGTCAATCTGGATAATTACATCACACCAGACAGTTACAGGATTTTCAGTGACACCCCTGTAGCAGCTGTTTTGCCAAATGATGGTAATTAGTGTTGATTTTGTTTCTCTCCATTTGTTTTGGTTTGTTAGAATAACAATAATGATGAATGTTGGACATAACTAATGTTAATTAATTTGATGTCTCTGTTTTACCATACTGGTTGACTGGGCATAAAACGCCAAGTTACTTACTAAGATACTTACTTACTCTTTTTGTTGTTTTGTGATTGTGCCCAGAAAGGCGCAAACTTGAGTTTGCTGTTCAGCTCCTCTGCTGGAAGGTTAGAATGTGTTTCTATGGCATTTTGTTGTATCCTCATTATTCTTTCCTCTCCATTCTGTGTGTGTGTGTGTGTGTGTGTAGTAGTATATATGTGTGTGTGTAGTGTGTGTGTGTGTGTAGTAGTATATATGTGTGTGTGTGTAGTGTGTGTGTGTGTGTGTGTAGTATGTATATGTGTGTGTGGAGAGAGAGAGAGAGAGAGAGAGAGAGAGAGAGAGAGAGAGAGAGAGAGAGAGAGAAGTTTTTTTATTTGTCTATAGGCCTATGGCCCAATACAAAGGGATTGTGAGTTTGTATTCAATTCAATACTAGTAAATGAAGAAAACATTATTTGCAGCATGTGCTAATGACAACAATAAGCATAATTTCATGGATCCATATGCAGTATGCACACAGAACAGACTGTAGTTCTTTACTCTATCAGGCTGTCCCTCAGCTTAAGTGAAAAGAAGATGAATCATGACATGTTAAGCACTGTTTTATCATCCGAATCACTGCATAGTCTGCAATAATGTTCTTTCTCAGGTACACCTCTGTATAAAGGCAAGGGGAACTTGTCTCTTAACTGATCATACACTGGGCACGTGAAAAGCACATGGCATTCGTCTTCAATTGTGTCTACACAGAAAGGGCAGAGTTGTTGTTCTTTGCTACTGAGAAGTGAAGTCTGTGGCTGTTTATATGCAAAACACCCATACGAAAGCAAGCTAGTGCAGTTTTGTACACACTGCATTGTATAACTTCCAGGTATCTTTCACCCTCCAAGATATTCTTAAAGCTGCTGTACACATCAAACCATTCACTTTTGGCCAAATGAGAGAACCACCTCTGGCAACAACAGTCTCTTAACTGGTTCTTAAATTTTGTTATGAACATCTTTTCATTTCCTATGCTACCATACATCTAGACATAACCAAGAGAGGGAGAGAGAGAGAGAGTATGTAGTGTGCTAAGAGTGTCTTTTTACCAGTGCTCAGAGACTGTTCAGTAGTTCTTTGGACAACAGTTTTGTTCATGCCATGATTGTTTTTATTATAAGTGCCTCAGTCAGTTTTTATGGAATGCTTCAAGCTGAACTCCACCCCACGGCTTATATATATATATAAAACCAGAATCATATATATATAAAAACAACCAGAATCACACACACACATATATATATTATATAAACAACCAGAATCAACCAGGAGCAAGTGTATTTTTGAGAAGAAGCAACACATGATTGAACAGTTAAATGAAGAATTCACCTTGCACATCTACTAGTAATTCAGCACATACACACATGATTCTAATAATTCTGATATAATAATCATAATAAGAGAGAGAGAGAGAGAGAGAGAGAGAGAGAGAGAGAGAGAGAGAGAGAGAGAGAGAGAGAGAGAGAAAAAAGGGCATCTGTGTAGTGTTCCATCTCCAGACTTTATAAAGGGCAGAGAGAGAGAGAGAGAGAGAGAGAGAGAGAGAGAGAGAGAGAGAGAGAGAGAGAGAGAGATCTGGTCTAAGAAAAAAGAAAAAGAAAAAATACATTAAAAAAAATACAGGGACCACACATACACACACACACACACCGTTTGTGTATAAAAGAGGGGTGTTTTGTGAGGAGGAGAAGCTTATTATTGTGCTGCTAAATAGTAGCTCGAAAAACAAGCTACAAAAACACAAAGAAACACATTAAAACAGTGAGGAAAAAAATAACCCCACGGTGTTATTTCGACTTGAAAGCAGAGTGAGCAACTGTGCGGACAGAAGAGCGACAACTCTACGCGAGAGTGCCCATATGGGAAGTGACTCTAACACACAGAAACAGATGGCGTCAACGAATCTTTTCACTGCAATGTTTGCTAAAAACCGAGAAAAAGACTGCATCACAAACGAATAATCACACATTTATAACCAGAACTTATTTTTTGTGTGCTTAAGTTTGAATTAGAGATAGGTTTAAGGAATTTGGATGTTAACTTCCTTGAGGTTTTATTCTGAGCACTTTGTTGCTAAATATGGTGAAAAGACATTCCCGTTTACCTTGTCCTTTTGTTTTGCTGCGTCGCGTGACGCTAGAAGTAGAACCAACACGCATGACTACGTAGCATAGGGCCGTTCTTGCAGCTGTTGGACTCTTTCTGGGCGTTCTGTCTCCCCAAACAGACATCGAACTACCGTTATTCCTTTCTGTTCAATCGATTTTTTTCAATGATGTTCCCGATGAGCAATCCGGCAGTCCAAAGTATCCTGTTGTTTGTGCTGCATGTTTTCGTTCTTTCGGCTCGCGGGCATGGTGGGGACGAGGAAGAAGGAAGTCCCAAACTGATCATCGTGTCTTTCGATGGATTCAGGTGGGATTACCTCTCTCGCACGAACACTCCGAACTTTGATCGCATCGTCCACAAGGGCGTACGTGCACGATATGGATTGAAGAATGCCTTCATCACCAAAACATTGCCCAACCATTTCACTCTGGCCACCGGATTGTACGAAGAATCTCACGGGATCGTCGCCAACGTGATGTACGACCCTGTTCTGAAAGAAATGTTTAACGTACGCAACAGGTCACAGATGGCATCATCTCGGTGGTTTGACGTTGGGGCAGAGCCGATCTGGGTGACAAATCAGCTGCAGAAGACGAACGGCAGGTCGGGTTGCATGCAGTGGGTTGGTTGCGAAGCCCCCATCAAAGGAGTTGCTCCCAGTCGCCATGTGCCATATACTGCTGACATGAAGAACGAAACACGCATCGATGAAACAATTGGCTGGTTCACTGGACCCTACCCTGTCAATCTCGGCCTAATCTATTTTCAAGAACCTGACGGAACTGCACACCGCTTTGGCCCCGATTCACCTCAGGTCACAGCCATGATTGGAGGCCTTGATAAAGTGGTTGGGTACCTGCTGGACAAGCTTGAAGCAGCAGGTCTGCTTGAGAAAACCAACCTCATCATCACCAGTGATCATGGGTTTGCAGCAACTGGTCCTGATCGGGTGGTCAATCTGGATAATTACATCATGCCAGACAGTTACAGGATTTTCAGCCATTCCCCTGTAGCAGCTATTTTGCCAAATTATGGTAATTAGTGTTGTCTTTCTTCTCTCCATTTGTTTGGTTTGTCAGATAATAATGACAATAATAACAGGGAATGTTTAACATAACTAATTGTCTAATGTTAATTAACTTAACAGGGTACATACGTGTTTATAAATATATCTTTTTGTTTTGTGATTGTGCCCTGAGGGGTGTAAACTTGTTTACTCTCTAGCTCCATTGCTGGGACTTTAAGAATTTTGTTGGTACCCTCTTTATTCTTTCCTCTCCATTTTCTGTCTGTGTTTGTGTGTACATGTGTGTGTGTGTGCATGTGCGCACACGAGTATTTGTTTTGTTATTCTCCCTATTCATTTTTTCTTCTTCTTTATATTGATTTGCTAGTGCTAAGCTTCAGTATTTACTTCCACACATACTTAAGTATACAATGTAAATATTTCACTGTGACAAGTTAAACTTTGTCAAATGGCATCACAGTCAGTAGTCACATTTGTCAGTTGATATTATTTGTTACATCTTACACTTAGTATTATTGTTAATTATATTACAACATTAGCACATGATAGTGCTTAGACAGTTAGTGTCACAGTTTGTCCTGTTAAAGACTAAAAAAGGGGAAAAATACCTTGATATTATGAGTCTTAATATTTTATAATAATAGCTGTGAAAGTCATGAATTAAAACTTTATCTGTAGTGTACGCTTTACCCCATTTGCTCTGGAATAAAAATGCACTGCCTTTGCTGCTACATAAATAACATATATATATATACTGATAAAGTGCTAGTGTTGTTACAGAATGTTCACCAACTGGTTACTGGGCAATTTTTAGAATTTCCAGAGTAGTCTGCTTTCAGTTTTACACCCACTTCTACTGTGTTAGTTTGAGTATTAGTTTATAATTGCACTTGCCCTTGCAGACCAGTATTATTATAACTTTGTTTTCACAGTTTAAGAGATTGGATACCCTTCCATTCAGACATGTACTGATGTAGACATTGCTGTATAGCTGTGTCCAGTAAATAAGGAAAATTTGCAGACAGAAAAACACTCTTGACCAGCTTATTTTGATAGTATTCCATACTTTTATTCTGCAAGAGGTGTATCTAATGGAAACCAAATTTTAGCATCTTTATTCATCATTTTATGCATTGAAACTTGAAACTGAATCAGACACCACTAATAGAAAAATATAGCGCCTTACACTAATAGCAATTTGCATCAGACGGTAAGGTATATGATCCTGAGTATTTTAATACCGAGCTTTTGCCTTTTGGGGGCTGGGGGAGGCGGGTATTCTGTCTGTCTTTCACTGTCTCTCTCTGTCTGTCAATCTATCTGTCTCTTACTGTCTCTGTCTCTCTCTCTCACTTTCTCTGTCTCTCTGACTCTGTCTCTCTCACCCACCTGTCACCTCATCCTCTCTTGTCTCCTCGCCAACCATCACATTTCCCCCATCTGAAGATGGTAGTTTGATGTTCAGTTATACTTATAATTAATTATGTGCCTGTTTATTGGTGTTGTGATCCATCTTTGTTTATTATGATACCTGTACTGGTGAAGTACTTACTCTGGTATTATTTATAATTATCATTTGTAAGATCTATAAATTCAGTATGTTTTGGTGTCCAGAGGAAAAAAAGAAGAAGGACTTATTAATATTATTAGAAGATATATAGTCCACTGACTTCAGTAGTTCAGATGATGGACATCTACAAAATTCATCAGTGATGTTTGGTAAATTATCCAATCTACAGGGTTGGAGGATGAGATCTTTGCCAACTTGTCAGCTGGTGCAAAGGGGAACCCAAACTTCCAGGTGTACAAGAACAGCACCGTTCCCAAAGACTATCACTACACCCACAACCGACGCATCATGCCCATCCTTGTTGTGGCCAAAGAAAACTATTCCATTGTTTACAACCATTCAAGTGTTGTGGCGAGTAAGCTACTTTAATAATATATTTTGGAGAATTTATTCCTCTCTCTCTCTCTCTCTCTCTCTCTCTCTCTCTCTCTCTCTCTCTCTCTCTCTCTCTCTCTCTCTCTTTTTTTTCTTCAAGTTTTTGTGAAATTTTGTTGTTGTTGAATATTTCATTGACAGTGTGTGTGTGTATATACACTGAAAAAGTGAAATACTGCAGTCATTACTCAGCTCATATTTCAATACTGTACACAGTAAAATTATGATTAAAAATGGTAATGCTAATAATATATTATTAAATTTAAAACCAAGCTGATGGTTAACAATAATAATAGTGTTAATAATTAGTTGATAACACTAATAATAGTAATACAGCAACTAATGATTAATACAACTTTTTTATTTTGTGTTCATTTTCACTTGCGACATGTCAACATGTCCTGAGTTGACACAGAAACAGGATGTTAAACTCTCTTACACATACAGTGTTACATTGCAGTGACTAGTGTTCATTGGCAACTGTGCATACAGTCAGTGAGTCATTAACAATCCTAACACTGGCAACCACACCATTGTTTGGACTAATAAAACGACTGTACACGCTGGTATGAAAAGGAAGTGTTGTGTGTGCAGTCCCATCATGTGGCTTAACTTGGTAAGGTGATCCAAATTTTCTGCATGGTCCTAATAAAGTAAAAATAAAAAATCATCATTACAAACTCCGCTTGCAAACTTGGGACTACATTAACTCAGCTCAAAATAGTTTTGCCCCATGGCTAACTGCACTACAGTTACGGTGATTAAATAGTAAATAATTGAGACTGAGGATCCCCAGAGCTGAGGCATACATGCAACAATACATGCAACAATGCAAAAATGTCCAGTGTTACAAAGTCTTCCGCTGTATTCCAGTGTTACAAAACTTTCTCAAACCCCAAAGGATTTACCCCCCACCCCCACCCCACCCCATCCAGCCTCCTCAAGAAAAAAAAGAAAAGAAGAAGCTTTTACTCTGAAGCACAATGCTTTGTACTTTATCAACAGTAAATAAATAAATGAAAATTCATCTTGATGGTACATGAAAAACTGTGCAGAATTGTTACTTTCAAACCACCAGCTGTGCACAGATGCTCTTGCAAGCTAAAGGTACAAAAGAACTTTTTTTTTTGCGCTGCCACACCCCATCCCCCCTCCATCCCCCCCCCCCATTATTTTGCGCAACGATACAAGTTTACAATACTCTAAAGCTCTACTGAAAACCCCAAATTGGAAACATTATACAGAGAGCAATCCATATACATGTGCATACTGAGAATTGTTTGTTGAACTGGCCCCACTGCAGTAAATAGCACTTGGAGTTTGAGCCAGTTCAGTAGGCTGTAGTGTGCTTCAGGCATGGCTCACATCTTTTTTGCCTGCATTTCTAATGCACTGTTAAAATAAAGACAGAATTAATGATAATGGCACATCTGTCAGTCGTCAGACATAATTAACTGTAGATCTTCTGAGTAATGGCATGCTGTGCTTTGGAATTGTCAGCCTGGAAGATCAGTTTCCAACTCCATGCAGCACATGTCAGTGTTTGTTTATTATTAATACCATTGATCTTTCTTATACAGTGCTATTCTCTGCTGTCAAGCAGCTGTGCTTCACATGGTTTCTGTGCATGCAGGGTGCTTCACCTTTTTTTTAATTTTATTTTTAGCATATGACCCAGGGTTATTGTGGTGTTTCCATAATCAACTGAACTCTTCCATGAACTGAAGGATCTGTAATGTGCTTTTTAATTATCTTTTTTATACAGTGCTGTTTTCTGCTGTCAAGCAGACTCATTGGGCTTTACATGTTTTTTTGTGCATGCACTGATGCAGGGTGCTTCACTTGTTTTTTGTGCATGCAGGGTTATTTTAGTGTTTCCGTCATCCACTGAATTCTTCCATGAACTGCAGGATCTGTAACATGCATTTTATACACACACACACACACACACACACACACACACACACACACACACACACACACACACACACATATGCATGTTACAGATCCTGCAGTTCAGATATATAATATATATAATACATGTGATCTTTTTGCATGTTTACATACACATGAGGGACCTCAGTTCTTTGTCTCATCTAAAGGAGTCATGCATGTGGGACCTCTGAACTCAGGTCACCTTATATATAATGAAGTAACAAGGGGTATAATGCAACAGCCATAATTGGCAGTATCCATTTTCAGCTGCGTCTACAAGCTACCCTCAAATGGTTTGAAGATGCGTGTGTGTGTGTGTGTGTGTGCTTGCCTTGGCATAGTATGGAATGAACTGATATGTGGATATGCCAGCGTAGTGCATGCTTCATGTTCATTCCATCCAACCTCACATGTACACACACGCCCACACACACACACACACACACACACACACACACACACACACACACACACACACACATTCTCATACCCTTTGAGGACTGCGAACCAACAGGGCTAAAAGTGGACATTACTCCATAATTTTGTTTTAAAAATTATTTTTAGTGTTTACAATTCATCAAAGAGTTGCAGTTAGCATGCACGGTATTGCCCGATGTTGCTGAGACACCCCAAGCACTCTCTGATTTATACCTAGTTAAATTCTCTTTAGTTTCACTGCTTTGACTCAACGTTAAAATCCAACTACTAACTCTCTTTCTACATCATTTGCAGAAGGTGACCATGGTTACAACAACAGCCTGCAGGACATGCACCCTTTTTTCATTGCCATGGGACCGGGTTTCCGTGAAGGAGCTGAAGTCCCAACCTTCAAGAGCGTGGATGTTTACCCTCTGATGTGCCATTTACTTGACCTTCACCCTGCACCCAACAATGGCTCGCTGGACTCACTGAGGCCACTCCTGAGAGAGGATGATGAGAAGACAACTGTCATGACTTTTGGAACATGTGTGTTAACTCAGCAGTTATCTCCCTTTGGATCAGCTGTTGTGTCTGTTAAACACTTGCGTAATGAAGTTGAAGGGGTCTGGGGGTGCAGTGTGGGGTGTTCATGGAATCTTTGTTTCTACCAGTAATTGTGTCTGTCCACACAAGCACGCACACATACACATGCATGCATGCACGCACCCTCCCCCCCCCCCCCCCCCCCACCACACACACATACACACACACACACTCTCTCTCTCTCTCTCTCACGCGCACACGCACGCACACACACACGCACACACACACATGCAAGCATGCACACACACTCCTACACACACTCCCACAAGCACATATGATGCTTGCATGAAAAAGCTTGAAGAACCCTCTGTGATTTAAAATGTCTGTTATTTTTGTTGCAGACTTCTTTGTTCTACTGATGGTTGGCAGTGTGGGTGGTGTCTTCGCTGTGGCTGCCTGCAGACAGCACCGCTACCTGAAACGTATGCAGCGCTCTCGCGTTGTGGCACTTGAGAGCGGTGTCAAATACTCCATTCCCCCAGCCAACGGTGGTGCCAAAGTGCCCTTATTGTCAGACACCAGTGAGGAGGAGTCATTCCATTGATGTCTGCTGCAGAGTTGTGTGTGTATGTGTGTGCGCGTGTGAATATGGGAGGTGTTATTTGTGTGTATTTATATGATTCAGGGGTATGTTATTGCTAATGAGCACATATCATTCAAGCAACATGTGAGAAAGAGAGAGAGAGAGAGCATGTCCTTTAGTACGATACTGCAGGTAGTGTGTGCTTTACATTTTTGTCTAGACCAGAATATATTTTATGTGATAAAACAGAAAACCAAACACAAAATTCACCCTACAACAATGTTGACTTGCTGACATTATGAACAGTTTTATTAGTGCACTAAGTCTGTAATGTATTTCTTCAGCATGTATTGCTCCGCACAGGCTGACATGTTCCTCACTACTGTTGTATTTAAAGCTAGATGGGGGGGGGGGGAGTGCAGAGTTTTGAATTTGATATGTTATGCCCTTTCTCCCTGCTGTGTGTAATTTGATAGTCTAGAACCTTGCAAATCTGGTTTGAATGAGCCTTAGGTTATTGAAGTTTCTATGGATGTAGGTTACTGTCAGTGGTCACTTTTCATGGATGACGGAAAACTGAAAACAATGTCAGTTGTAAGTCTTGCTGAGATGTCTGATGCAACCTTTTGCGAAACGATTGTCTGTTGTTTTTCAGTAAACCTTTAAAACTGAACAAACCAAAGCAAACACCATTGTTTGAGCTACAAATATATGTAGATCGGCAATCAAATAAAATTTTGAATCGAGTGTAAACTTCTGTCCATTGTCTTATAAGTTGATCTTTTTGCTAAAACTGCAACACCATGATGTTCAATTTCCTCAGGCCTTAGTTCTGAAATCCTACAGACACATCCACCAAAAAAAGTAAACTCCAGTGATGCAATGGCAAAGCGGAAAATATAGCAGCAATAACCCCGCACACAGTGTTTTGCTTCAGTCCTGTTTTGCTGGTGGCATATTACAACCTGTCATGGGTGCTGAGATGAAAGAGCTGACATATTTGCAGCCAGTTTGTGTTGCATTGTGAACCATGACCTTTTAGGGAAACTGGGCCTGGAAGCCATGACACATTTCTCAGCTTGTCCAGAATTATTCTGGAACAGATTCTGAGGTTAGTATGTGGAACATTTTTCCATGCCTTAGATTTAGAAGAGCAGTCATTTGTACTTCGTTGTTAAATTTGAATCTTTTGTTTGACGATTCAACTTTCTTGCTGCTCTGTGTCTAAACTGATACTGGTATGATCCTTTCGATACACAGGGCTGTAATAGCTTCCTGCAAACACACAGGCGACAAAAGTGCCTGGGTTGCCAAAATGATTGCTTCCTAAACGGACTAACATACAAGGAAATAGTGCGGTAGTGATATTAAAGAAAGAAAAACAAAACAAACAAAAACAGCCTTGTCTTAAGGGAATTTCAAGCAAAGAAACTTTATTATTGGCCCTATCAACAGGAACAGAACTTTTTAAAAAGAAGAAAAATGGCTGGCATCAGTTTTTCATTTGAATTGTGGTCCAGTATGTTAAAAAAAAACTGACATTTTTAAAGTCATGCAAACACAGCTGTGATTGCTGCCATTTTGTGTCTGGCAGTCTGGGTCTGTGACATTGTAAACGAGGCCAGCGTGTGTGGCACATGTGTCTATGATGTCACAAGGCAGCTTTTTTGTGCTCTTCAATGGTAGAGAGTGAACTAACATGGCTGCATCCTGAGGAGCTCAAATTGGAAGCAGAAAAGTACTTCTCTAGCAGAAATACAGCGTTTTCATTGGCTTCAGACCAACTTGCATCTTCGGTTGGTGCTCCTTTTAAGCAGCATTTTTTTCTGAAAGGAGTTAATCTTAGCTAGAGGGTTCCACAAGAGAAACTGTATATATATATAGATATATATACACTCAAGCCAATAAGCAACTTTAAGAAGTAAGGAGTGTAAGACAGCTGTGTATAGATATTATAATACACTCAAGCCAATAAGCAACTTTAAGAAGTAAGGAGTGTAAGACAGCTGTGTATAGATATTATAATACACTCAAGCCAATAAGCAACTTTAAGAAGTAAGGAGTGTAAGACAGCTGTGTATAGATATTACAATACACTCAAGCCAATAAGTTAAGCAATTTTAAGAAGTAAGGAGTGTAAGATGTCTCACAGTCTCATCAGATAAAGTTGGATAACAATCTCAGAAAGTCTGTGATGATTTGTCAAATTGTTGGCACAGTGGATGATCATTTATGCAGATCTCTTTGACACTGCCTAGCTGTTTGTTTGGGGAAGAGCCTGCTGACTGCAAGCTGATATTTAAAATTGTCTTAGTCTCGTAACTGCATACTGAACTAAGCCAGTGGTACCAATCTGATGACCCCTGAACATAAATTGTTTCACTCATCTGTAATACTTGCAAAACAGTAATTTCTACACACATTCAGCGTATTTCTCACAAGTCCTCCATGCAGTGAAGAAAAAATATATGTGTGAAGCTGATTAAATGTTAAATGGAGGTAGTAGACCAGTGAATAAGCCTCCTGCCTCTAGAAGTTTTGGTGAAATAGGCTACTGAGGTTTGAACATCTGCTCATTGTTTTACAGAGTTGCTTAACTTTTGAGCTTGAGTTTACTATAATGGCTCATGAGACGGGTTTGTGTGTGTGTGTGTGTTTTCCTTCCATTGTTGATGTTTATACAAACATTTCCTGTTTTTATTCATGTCCCCCCCGCCCCCCCTGCGCTCTTTTTTTGCTTTGGTTTTGGGGTCTGGCTCTTTCTTGCAGGTGAGAAGGGGGAATATTTTTCACCCTGTGATACAGTGCATGTGCACTGAACTAGCACCTCCCTGAAGGTGGCATGCAGCACTGGTTTTGTTGGCAACATTTCACCCATTTTAACACTTGTCAATGCCTGTTTAAAAAAAATCTGGGCTGCTTTAATATACATAGAAATCTTCTGCTTGTGAACATTCCAGTAACAAGTTTATTAGGAAAAGAGATGCAACATACTTTGGGCAAATGAGAGCTGTCATGAAAAAAGTTATGCCAATGAAAGTGAATCATTTGCTAATTTTCAGCAATGTTTAAAGGAGAACTGAACCGAGGGCATATCACAGGATGTATCGCTAGGAATGGAATAAAACATGTATATGCAAATCCGTTTTTCACTCAGTTTCTCATCCCGTTTGTTAAAAATCAATGTTTGAAAGTTGGTGAAAACGTAACCATGAGTGTAGCCATTTTGTGCAGCAGCCTGTGTCGCTGACCTCATAACCTAGGTTGACACATGTGGAAAAAGTATTAAATACTTGTCATGAGCCAACATTATTCTGCTCTTCATTCATAAAGAGCACGCCAGCGTGGCTATGCCCCAAGGAGCTGAAATTTGAAGCATTGAAAGTAACTACTTTTGTATTAATATTTGTTGAACAACTGAGTTTTCAAGCATACAGCTGACAGTATTGGCATATTTTTTGTTTGTTTTCATGCCAGCTTGTATCTTTGGTTCATTTCCCCTTAACTTGTAAGGGATTCTGTTAAAAAAAAAAAAAAAAAAAAAAAAAAGGGAAGAGAAAAAAAAACCTGTTTTGTGGTTGGTATTGTTTGTGTGAACATAGTCATGTGAAAGCAGCAAAATGATTTTTATGTCTGTGATGTACCTGTGCTGAGTATTGCCTTGCCTTACTTAACGGACAGTGTCTGAATATACGCAGCAGTGTTTCTGCTGTTGCCACATGGAGTTGTATAGGTCTCTGTTGAAGTTCTGTTTGAAGTGCGATAGAAAATTGGGGTGGAAAGCAGACGCTGTGTGTGTGTACGTACGTGCGTGTGTACATGCATGTGTGCAATGCTGAATTGAGAAAGAGATTAGAGAGGGAAGGGGGGTGGGGTGGGGGGGGTGGGGGGGGGTTGGGGATTTGAACATATACTTTAGGTGTTAAAAATGTAATCATGGAATTTTAATGCTCATGTGTTTGAAGCATAATTTACAGGAGGAAAGAAAATCCACAAGATAATTACCACTGAACTGAGATTGTTTTTAGTTTAAACTTGTTGTTTATTTACGTTTTGTTCTGATGGGCTTAAATTACATAATAGTACATGGTGGAATATATACATATCTGGACTGGATCTGATAGACTGATTACAAAGTGAAGTTATAACAGAAATTACAATAGATTATATTATGATAGAAGGGATACTAAGGAGGTACCTCTGGTGGAGTTTACGTACCTTGTATTTACATGCAAGCTGGGTGAGAGTTCCCATAGGCGACTCAGGTCTTTGTTGTTATACTTGTGTTACGTATTTTGAGCGCAGATCAACTCCCTTGTTGGTTGATTCTGCACAAGCACTCTGGGCCTCATTCTGTTTCAGATTTGTTGATGATGATTTTGATGTAAAAAAAGAAAGAAAGAAAGAAAGAAAGACGAACTCTTGCCAGAGCCAGGTTGCATTTTGGTTGCTGTACACTGATATTTGAGCCTCACAATGACAAGCACAGAAGCATGCGAGCGATGCACGTGCAAACATGAATACTTTGTTTTTTTGCCTAGGCGTCCCCCTTTTGGGGTGGGGGGGCTGGAAGGCCAACAGCAGAAATCATTATCCGTGTAGATTTTTTAAATGTTGGCACAAAATTGTTGTTGCTGATGATGATGCTGTCGATGTTTGCAAGATATTGTCACCTCCCTAGTCCTTGTCAGAGCTAAGCATCTAGTCTCAAGTTCAGGTAAGAAAAGAATGAACATACATTTTGTATAATGTCATGTTAAAATGTTTCATGGTATTTGAAATTGGATTGCAAGGAAAAAAGCCTTGTTTATTTATTTATTATTTTAATTTTTTTAAATTTGGGGTGGAGGGAGAATCTTAGGATCCCCCATACATCAAGATTAATGAGCAAAAAGTTGAAAACAGTCCGTTCAAGTACTCTGATCACTCGGCTGTGTACTTTTCATGGGGAATTGTTTCTCTCTCTCTCTCTCTCTCTCATATCCTCCAGTATTTGTTTTCTTGGTGTTTTGGCTATACTGATATTTATTATCTGCTGATCATTAACATTCCATGTTGTACAAGAAGTTGAGGATTGTGTGTGCAGTGATTTATTTTGGAATTGTGTCTCTTGTTTGCCTGTTGTGTGCACTTTTATCATGGCACATTTAATATCTTTGTCTGTAGCAGATGTGTAATTTATGTTGTTGTGCTGTAAATCAGTGGAAAAATGGAGATGTATAAGAGAGAGAGAGGGGGAGAGAGAGAGTAACAGTACCACTAATAGTACAGTTTGTTCATAATTCTGTTGTATAATCCGTAACCAGTTTTTCTTCTGTGTTTTAGTTGTGTATTTGTAACTAGCTTTTTTTTTGTGTGTGTGCGCGTGCTTTGATTGCAGTTCCTTTGATCTGGTTCTGTAATTAGACTTTTTGTGTTTTAATTTTAATATTGGGATGGCTTCATAATAAAGTGTGGCTGGCCAGGTTCTTAGTGGTTGAATCTGGCAGTCATATCATTCAGTACTGGACCCCTCCCCCATCTTAGTCCAAAAGACAGTAGAAAAGAAGGTCTGCAAGTCTTTGACTTGTCATAAGTTTGGTTCATTATATGTTCAAGGTACATGTATGAAAGATACTCTGTACAGTCCGTGCCCAAACATGAGGACGTCAACAGGCACAGAGAGTTACTAATCCTTAATAACTGGCTCAGTGCCTAACTGTGAAGACTAGCATATATATATATGTAATAGCCTTGCAAGCATAATTGTTGTGTCTGTTTAGCCTTTTGTAAGCAGACTTAGTTACCATAATGAGGTAGAGTGCTAAGCGAAAAAAAGAAAACAAGAAAAAAAGGGGTTGCCCTCTTCAAGGTCATGGTCACAGTTATGGACTGTACTATATCTTCTGAACTGATGATCTTTCTGCAGTCAAACCTAGTTTAATGGTACATCATCACAGGTCACAGTGTGCTGTGAAAATATTGGATTGTTGTGTTCAAGGTCAGTGTCACAACAAACATTCAAAGTTTCAGTCAGGACAACATGTGAACTGTACCGCCACACCTTTTGTGACCACACTTGTTTTGGTAGGCCATAAAAAGGGCTGCACCATCTTGGTATGTAATATCTTGGCATATATTTAGCTTGGGCGTGGATACCTAACCATTATCGCCCTGGTATAACCACAATGATTGACTGGGTGTAAAACACCAACTTACTTAACCATTGTCCATCTCTTGTACATGATACTGACAATTACAAGTGCTTGTATACATGTTATATATTATGAATTATTGTTCTCTGTATTGGCTTTGGGACTTTCACTGCATATAATACTACATAATTAATTATTTTCTGTTTTTCTTTGTTAGCTTTGAAACTTTTGCATATAATACTACATAATTGATTTGTTTTCTTTCAGGGGCAAGCAGTCTTGGTTTAATATCCTTTGAAAATCAAGTCACCATCACTGGCACTGAACAGTTTTTGTTATAGGATTATGGTATATAATAATATATTGGCACTATTAACTAAATGAGGGTTTCATGCTGCCAGCAGCTTCAGTCAATCAGAACTTTAACATCACAACAACAAAAAAACATTCCATGCTAATTTGCCTGAAGAGAAACTGCCAGACAGTTGGCTTTGAATGCTATCAAAGACATTTTAAAATAGGATGCTGTCAAACACAGAACAAACACAAGACTTTCAAAACAGTGAGTGAAAATGCTATCAAAGACATTTTAAAACAGGGTGGTATCAAAAACAGAACAAACAGAATACTATCAAAACAGTGCTCAAGAATGCTGTCAGAGACAGTTTGAATGCTGTCAAAGACAGTTTGAATGCTGTCAGAGACAGTCAGTTTGAATGCTGTCAAAGACAGTCAGTTTGAATGCTGTCAGAGACAGTCAGTTTGAATGCTGTCAAAGACAGTATGAACACAACAGCTATAAAAACAACAACATTGTGCTAAATGGCTATCAAAGACTGTATTAGAATATTAAAGACAGCCAGTTACAGTGAATTCGATTGATGTGAAAGAAAGACGGTGAATTAGACATCAAAGACTGAGCTCTAGCTATCAGAGACTGTGAGTGATAATACCGTCAAAGGCAGTGAATGAGAATATTATCAAAAACAGAATGCTATGAAAGACAGTGGATTAGAATGCCATCACAGTCAGTAAGTTAGAATGCTTTTAAAGGTGGTGAGTTAGAATGCTTTCAAAGCTAGTGAGTTAGAATGCTTTTAAAGGCAGTGAGTGAGAATGCTTTCAAAGTCAGTGAGTTAGAATGCTTTTAAAGGCAGTGAGTTAGAATGTCACAAAAGACCGTGAATTAGAAGAGGAAATGAGAATTTATTGAGGGTCTTGAACAGTTGAAGTTTAAGAAAGGGGTGTGCAGGTGTGGGGGGAGTTTCAGTGTCATTTCAATGGTGTTGTGGAATACTATAATAGTAACATCAGACATGAAAGTATTTAAAATGAATGTTCCTGTTATGAAGTCCAACCCACTTTCAGCATTAATTAGGTAATACCTTGCTTTTCACCCATACCATTTGTCAGTATAACCAGATTGTGTGTGTGTGTCTGTGTGTGTATGTGTTGTGTCTGCATAGCATGGATTGGTTTGTCTCATGCTCTGAACTGTTTTGTTGATGATACATGCTATGTAACATTCCACAGTATACTGTTCATGAATGCAATCACATTTTTTGTTGGGTGTGTTGGAACCCATGTTGGTTTTGTTTTATCATTCTGCATGGAACAGTAGGTGGGGGTTCTCCCTGTTCGTATGATGATGCCGGAGTCTAAAATCACAGCATTATTTTGAGGTTTACCTGTGCCGTCATTATGATGTATGACAATTACGATGGTACACTGGTACATGTTAAAAATTGTCAAGACCTCAGGGGACAGAAGGGGGTATGTGTTTGAGCGCATGTGGGCATGCACTCAGAGAGAGAGGGAGACA
The DNA here is from genome assembly GCA_963584105.1 of Alviniconcha strummeri. NCBI lineage: Eukaryota > Metazoa > Mollusca > Gastropoda > Provannidae > Alviniconcha > Alviniconcha strummeri. The sequence continues at coordinate 20,661,835 of OY757544.1, forward strand.
GAGAGAGGCAGTGATTTTTATTACCATTTATACAACGTACAAAATGAACCACTGTAATCCAGAATGAACTTTTTTTGAGATATGAAAAGACGGCTATGACCTGTGTGTAATTCAGTTCATACATTTCGCCTCTGTCACTTCCAGTTATACTTTTGTTTTGGCACTAACCAGGATTAATTTTTCCTGCATATTATCATTTTGACCTCTCTGTTTGTTTGAGTGGATTTTTTTTTTCACTTGATCATTTTCACTGTTTGTGAAGACTTTTGTTTTGCGGTTCCCATGCTTTTCCTTCCTGTCATTCCATGATAGCACATGTGGATTTGTGCTGCTGTTTTTGGGTCATGTTGTAGCTTCTCTGTTGTCCAGTATTTTGTTGACTTTGATTTGTACAGTACTACTGATGATGTTTGCTGTGAAGAATGGTTTTGTTTTGTTGTTTTTCTTCCTTTTTCCTTCTTATTTTACTCCTTGGCTTAGTCTTCGTTAATTTTGTGGATTAAATTCAGCTTATGTTTAGTTTGTGTGCTGTTACTCCAAACCTTATGATGGATTAGAAAAAGCAAAGAAACAAACAAAAAAAATGTGTAAAATAATCATAATGATAATTTTAGATAAATAAAATAGAAAACACTCTGGTCCAGCATAGGATAGCTCAGTGTTAGAGCACTGGACCCACGAATGGAAGGTTGTGGGTTCAATTCCCGACAGGGATGGTGTACGAACATTCTTCATGTTCTGCTTCAGGGTCAACTTTTTGTGCTGGCTCTTATTTTGGTATTCATTTTACCCTTGTATTACCACAACAGTGTGTGAAAGACCCCAGCTATTCTGCCTAGGGCACAGGTGGCAGGTCACAGCTAAACATGCAGCATTCACCCTCAGAGTGTGTGCTTGCAGGCTACCTCTGTGTAAAGAAGCTGGTCACCTACACTGAACAAGATGAAGGAGAAGAAACAGGATAGTCTTGACTTATTGGACTGAGCACCTTTTCAGAGCGAGACATGCCATTTGAACGAGTGCTCTGCGTAGAGCGCTAAGTTTGGTGTGCACGTTTTGACACAGTTTGGTTATACAGATGGTGGTGGAAACTCATAATGCTCAAGGTTTCCACTGGTGTCTCTATAAACAAGCTGTTTCAGTTTGGGTGATACATGAGAGTTACTTCCCTTCCATGGTGGTGACTGCTTTCACATGAGAGTTACTTCCCTTCCATGGTGGTGACTGCTTTGCCACGAGAGTTACTTCCCTTCCCTGGTGGTGACTGCTTTCACAACCCTGTTGTGTGATTGTCGGTGGTTCTAGCAAGTAGCATATATCTTATTGCAGTCTGTGACCCCAAAGTACTGTCTTCTTGATCTTGGAAATTATGTAATTTCGTTGTTATAATCTGTAACCAAAGCACTATCCTGTTCAGTTCTTGATCTTGAATACACTTTCTGCAGCATAATGATATAATCTAATGGCTGTCAGTGCTGTTGTCTTGGTATTGGAAACTGTGTTGTTAGAAGCGACTGTTGGCTATCATTTAAGGAGCAATTGTGGATGAGCAGGCT
>OY757544.1:20663590-20731844 GCA_963584105.1 Alviniconcha strummeri
GTGTGCCATCTCCTCGTGATAAGGAGATATGATGGAGGCAGGGGCACTGGCTGCAGTCAGAAGAAAAGAAAAAAAAGAAAGAAAAAAAAAATTAAGTGAAAATTAAGCAAAAATCAACCATGAATTTCATAAGACATCAGGACTTCACTATGAAAAATCTCATTCACGCAAGTGCTCAAGACCTATTTGTTTAGCATGCACTGCCAAATGAATTTTAACATGTTCTCTCCTGTTAACCTGTTTGCTACAGATGTTGCAGGCTCAGTCTGCTACCACTGTGTTTTCTGTAGCCCCCCAAGCCACCTTCCAGTCCTTCCATTGCTGTCATTTTTCAATCAATGTCGTTAGCGACTGTACTATTGCTGGGCACCTTCATGGGCTTTGCTGTCATTGTCGGTGTTTGTTGTCCTGGTGCTACTGTAAAGTACTTCCAGCGCACACGATAAGGTGCTCTAGAAAACTTCTTTAGTTATTTAGTATTACTATTATTACATCAAGGTGCAGTACAAGTTATGAAGTTTCAGGTAAGTCTAGTTCTTTGTTCATGTTGTATTTTACACACATCCATACTGCACACACACACACACACACACACACACACACACACACACACACACACACACACACACACACACACACGCATGCACACACACACACACATGTGCATGCACACACACACACACACACACACACACACACACACACACACACACACACACACACACACACACACATCCACACATGTGTACACACACACACACACACACACACACACACACACACACACACACACACACACACACACACTCACTCACTCACTCACTCACTCACACACTCGCACAGGGAACACACACTACCTGACACTATACTGTGACTACAAAAATTATTCTGCTTTAAAATGGGCAGCTATGAGAGCCATTTTCACCTTATGTTTCAACTGGTTTCAGAAAATGAACTTGAATGATCGCCAGCATATTCACAATTTCCGAAAACTCAGTCCACATCAGTTATCAATTAAGGCAACAATTACTGAATGAGCAAAACACAAGTGCTGCATATGAATGAAAAGTACTCAAAGGGGTCTTCAAAACTGGTCACTCTTCATTCATCCAAGAACATCCGTTAGCAAAATGACAACACAGAGGAGAAACTCTGATCATAAGCAAGCTACATGCAAATACTTCACCACCAATATTAGCCTACACAGAATCTTTAGTGCCTGAATCAATGTGCAGAGAGAGAGAATCCAACTAGTTAAAGAAAACCCCTTCACCAGTTTCACTTCCACAATTATCAGCAGCAAGCCCACAGTAATGGGAATAAAGCTTATCATCAAAGCATTGCCCATCCTTTTCATTAATGCTTTAGAGTTTAAGTACATAAACATGGGGCTTAATGTCCACAGAAACTATAAAACTTATTTGGGACTGGATTAATGCTTTCTTTTTCACTTTAACTATTTAAGCATACCATCTTTGTTTCCTGCAGTCTACAGTCATTTTTCATCCACAACAACAACAACAAAAAATGTGACTGGCCACCTCAAAATATGTTTTGTCCAATGAACAGAACTAGAAGAGATGATGGATTCAGTCACTTCAAGTATTGTATGTCAACTATAAATGTAAGCTGGCTCAGCAAATACCATCAAGCACTGTCACAGGTGTCAGGGTGTATATCAGCAGTGCATCACTTTTGTAGCTTCACCGAAGGCAATCTTTGCATGCATCATGGTTAGTACAGCTGTAACTAGATTCTAACATCATGCCAACTACACAGGGTCATTTCAGGAAAGTGCATGCATCATGCCTGCCTGTCACGTAGCACAGTGCATTCGTGGGGGGGGGGGGGGGGGGGGGAGAATTTCCTAAATCTATACAGAATTCAAAAGACCCTTTAAGCATCAACTCCTTCATTTAAACTTCATCACATATGGTCAGAAACAACAACAGCAACAATTATTAGAATTAAAATTGTGTCTGGTAACTGTAAGCTACTTTTTTTGGTGTTAGGAACATGTTACTGCAAACACCACTTCCTTGTATACCAATCACGCAGATGCTACACCTGTATTTTCCCCACACAAACAGGCTCCATGCAAACCAACTGTCTAATGACAACATTTAACAATCACTCCAAATTTCCTGTATTTCAGATTAGTCGTGCCTGCTTAACCCATGCTTAAAAACCAGTATATAATATACATATGCCAAATGTTAGTCGCACCAATTTACAACACCAATCACCTGACTGTGTGGTAATGTTACACCAGCACCTTCCCTGCAATACCACAAACCCAAACAACAATTGGCCACTCGGGCATCATCTTGCAAGACCCTTCAAGCCCTTCAGGTTCAAGCCTTCAACCCAACAGACCTGTGCTGAAGACTACAACTTGTATGAGCAATTCTACAGTAGCACAGAGCGCCTGCACTATACGACACCCTTCATCTACGCTGTTGGGTTCACTGTCTGAAAATGTAAAATAACTGTGATAAAACTGAGAAAAGGTGCTACCTCAATGAAAGATCAAGACACACAAGAGGTTAAACTTGTTTACATTAGTTGATCTGATGTATATGTGTACAATAATTGTGATAAAACTGAGAAAAGGTACTATCTCAGTGAGATCAAGACACACAAGAAGTTAAAATTGTTTACATTAGTTTATCTGATGTACAAGACCATCAGTATGCCATTTTATTTCTTTGGCAATTCAGTTTTGCCTTTGCCAGACATCAAACCAGAGACTTAATCTACATTTATCAGTTTCATGTTCAATAACTCATTAACTATATCTTTTGTATTTTGTTGCTTAATAAAGGCCAAGTTCAGTGCCAAAAATTGACTATCTGCTTTGCTTTGTCCAAGCATTCAATTCTAACTGCTTGCACCTTTTCATAGTTGTTCTTCTTTTTTTCAGTGACGGGTATTAATCATTCATACATTTCATTTTTCATCTCAATGAAAGTAAAATGTTACTGTTGTTTCACACATGCAGTGACAAGATGTTGAGACATACAAAGTAGTGTGTGTGTGTGTGTGTGTGTGTGTGTGTGTGTGTGTGTGTGTGTGTGTGTGTGTGTGTGAGTGTGTGTGTGTGTGTGTGTGTGTGTGTGTGTGTGTGTGTGTGTGTGTGTGTGTGTGTGTGTGTGTTAGTGTGTGTGTGTGTGTGTGTGTGTGTGTGTGTGTGTGTGTGTGTGTGTGTGTGTGTATGTGTGTGTGTATGTGTGTGTGTGTGTGTGTGTGTGTGTGTGTGTGTGTGTGTGCTTGCACAAAGAAGAAATATCCATCTGCAATTCTGATGCCCAGAGCGCCTATGCACATTTGAACACCAAACAAGGAGATTGAGATGGAAAAAGAGAAGGGGGTTGAGAGGGTGTGTGTGTGCGTATGCGTGTCTGTGTGCGTGCATGTGTGCGGGCGTGTGTGTATGTGTATATATATATATGTGTGTGTGTGTGTGTGTGTGTGTGTGTGTGTGTGTGTGAGAGAGAGAAAGAGAGAGAGAGAGAGAGAGAGAGAGAGAGAGAGAGAGAGAGAGAGAGAGAGAGATTGACTGACTGATTGAACTTTATTACACAAGGATAAAGGTATAGGCACGAATGCCTGTCATTCAACCTGTCTATCTATATATATATATATGATCATAGTGGGAAAATCAATGCCAATCGATAATTATGAACAATACAAAAGAGTAATAAATAAAATCGCTGGGAGACTACATATAATTTATGTATTAGAAACCAAGAAATTGTTTGATTTTTTTTAATAATTTTTTTTGGGGGGGTGTATTTGTGGTTATTCATAATAATCTGCTTCTGATCCATCTATAAAGTTGTGTTTTGAAGCTGGTAAGTGAATTGCATGATTTTATTTGATTCAGGATGGTATTCCACAAAGATGAGCCTGAAAATGAGAAACTAGTTTTAAAAAGGTCTATTCTTGGTTTGGGCAGAGTTATGTATCTTGATGTGGCGTGAATGTTGGAACAGAGAGAGAGAAAAAGAGAGAGAGAGGTAGACAGACAGACAGATGGACAGACAAACAGAGAGAGACAGAGGCCTACAGATAAAACAGAAAAGGAAAACAACTGAAAGAATCACTCTCATACACTCAGAGACAGAGACAGGGCTTTTTTGCAGGAAAATATTTGAATGCCTAACTGAATCTCACCAATCGCTGGAGCTTCAGCTGTGACAAGGTAGAGCTTTTCCAGCCTCTTCATGCTGCGGAAGTTGTCAGTGACTGGCATTCTATCTGGTGTCTTTGTCCTCATCCTGGCACTCTTTGTTAACCTTTGTGGACTGCGAGTCCGTGACCTGGCCCATGGGTAAGGGTTCAAAGAAAACTCAGAATACAGGCATCACAATGGAAATGGCACTGCAGTGTGTGGGTCCAAAAGTCTTTTCTTTGACAGTGTGTGTATGTGTGTGTGTGTGTGTGTGTGTGTGTGTGTGTGTGTGTGTGTGTGTGTGTGTGTGTGTGTGTGTGTGTGCGTGTGTGAATGTGTGTATGCATGCATGCATGCACGTGTGTGTGCATGTGTACATGCATGCATGCATGCATGTGTGAAATGACCCTACATTGTCCTGAGCAGGGATGAATAAAATAATGCATAATTATTCTGTACCTCATGGTGGCAACCACAGCAACAGACAATGTCATCATTACACTGTCACCATTATATCACAGTCACCAGAAAAGCCTGGTCATGTTATTTAAAAATCAACACACAATGGAGTTAATCAGCGCTCAAATACATAAGTACAACAACAAAGACCTGAGTTGCCTACAGTAACTCTCACCTGGCATGTGTGTTAATACAAGGTCCACTAGTAGACAATCATTCATAACCAAACTGCTGCTCTTTTTTCTTCTTGTTCTCCAGCAGTGGGGTTAAGAAGCAAAACAGACAACCACTTCCCCATTGCCCCTGCAAACAGCCCCAACCGAAATCACAGTTACAGAAGAGATCTAGTGCACAGAGCAATTCTGAAGACAAGTTCAAGGAGCCTCAACATACAGAACAATTCTGAAGATGGTTTCAAGGAACCTCACCATACAGAACAATTCTGAAGACAAGTTTATGGAGCCTCACCTTGACCTGGGTGTCCTCGACTCCTCAGACACACTGCAGCTCATGGTGACAGGGAAGTACTCTGATGCCATCAGATCCTTCCTGGTGAACCTGGTCAGTGGCACCTCCGCCAAGTCCATGTCCACATTGACAGTCCTGCGCAGCCTCTCCGCCTCTCTTGCGCTCTCTTGACTCCTGCAGAAGATGTCAGCCAGGGGCAGGGACGGACTTTTGTTCAGAAGCGTTGGTGTGGGGCTGTTCCCAGAAAATCTCACATGGTGACCTGAGGTCGTATTCCATTCTGAATCTGATAACCAGCTTCTCTTCTGTTGTGACAGTGGGACTGCCGGTTCAGCATACCCATACAGATCTCGTTCGACCTCCTTCTGGAAAGCTGACGATCCATCCTGAGTTTGCAAGTACCTTTTAGCAGTGCTCTCCTCTTCAAGATTCCTTTTGATGTTGTTGCTGACAAGGCGCAGAGAGCGGGACAAATGGCGGAGTGAGCTGCGTAGATTCTGGTCATCCTGGAGAATATCCCTGTACAGGTCTGCTCTGTACTCATGCTGGCTCAGGTTTTTGGTTGTGGTGGTGATGTCAGAGTTTGTTGGATAGAAACATGTCCTCTCCCTGAACAGAGTAAAGAAAGAAACAGGATTTATGTTAAAAGTAAAATATTCATTGTCATTACAGAGAGCAAGGTAGAGATTAACAAAATGCTGTGGAGAGATGGGGGGGGGGGGGGGGGGCTTTTTTTTTATCCAAACAATACCATATATTTATATATATAGGTGACAGCCAAGCCATTTTTGTTTGGACCAGAAAAGGTTCCAAAAGGAGAGAGATGGATGATCTATGTATTGCAGTAATAAATGCAGAAAATAAGCATACTAGAAGCTCTGTGTGTGTGTGTGTGTGTGTGTGTGTGTGTGTGTGTGTGTGTGTGTGTGTGTGTGTGTGTGTGCACGTGCACGCGTATGTGTGTCACTGTGCGAGTGTGTGTGTGTGTGTGCATGTGTGTGCGTGTGTGTTTGTGTGTGTGTGTGTGCATGCAGACAATTGAGGCACTACATGCTGGTTCCAAAATTGTATGTAAACACTAAGTGTACAAACATGTATCAAAAAATGGTAGCACATAAATGAAAATGAGAGTGCATGCATTAACTCAAAATATATATTATGTATTTGTATGTTAACAGTAATAGAATGTGTATATGTAAATTCACATTTGCAGCAAATATTAGTCTGAAATCATATACCACTATTGTTTTTGCCAAAATGGACCTTTGTTGCAAACTGTTAATTGAATTCAAAGTAAGGTCCAAGATGATGGTTAGGATGTGGCAGTTGGGGTGTAAATCACGGGGACAGTAAGGTAGCTGAACAACTTAATTATAATCCCCCCACCCCCATAACTACCCCCCCCCACCATGCCCACCCTGGACCCCCACAACCAGACTCCTGCCACCATCTATAACCTGTAGCTATGAATGCGCACCAGTTAAGTTGTATTAACTGTCGGCAGAAAGAGCTAAGAAAAACTGTTTGATGTTTAATGATAATGGTTATTTAAGCTACAATAATTAAGGTTTTGTTTGCTGAAATGTATGTTAATCTAGTTTTTGTGATAAGATGTTTGTACAGCATAGTGAGTTTAACTCTGGTTAAAGAATAGCACTTTATAAGAATTGTTTATTATTATTATTTTAAAAAATCAAAACAATCTGAAACATGGATGATTGCTAGCATGCCAAACCAAAATCCAAACTCACAACCTGTGAAGACTCGTCATATATCCGTATTCCCATTTTATATGCATATTTTGTTGTTGTGGATTGCATTTTATCACTGATATTACTGTAATTTAGAATGTTAGTTTTATAACTTGCTAGTCTACTACTATTTCATAGCTAATCAAAATAACCGTTACCTAAGCCACTCTGGTATGCCCTACACTGGAGTATGCATCAACTGTCTGGGACCCATACAAGCAAAAAGACACCCAGCTACTTGAAAAGGTACAGCTTCGAGCAGCAAGGTATACCAGCAATAATTTTAGAGACAGGATCAGTGCTCAACAGTCTAAAATGGAACAGCCTTGAACATTACTGGCTCCATAACCAGCCTCAGATGCTGTACTGGATCAGCAGCCAGTTAGTCAACATCAGCCTCACCAGCTTCTGCCAACATGCAGACCCCTGGAAAAGAGGAGCACAGCATCTATACCAGGAGCGCATCAATCATCCTGTTCCATTTAACTCCTTCAAACACCATAAGAGACTGGAATCATCCTCCAGCTGCCATCATCTCAGCAACTTCCTTCCAGTTGTTCCTCAGCCAGTTTGATATCAGCCTCCACAACCTGCAGCCAACGCCCACAGCCCCATGCCCATGAACCCAGCTCCCTGTAAATATTTTAAACCCTTTTAACCATTTGTTTTTTAAGTGGCACCCAAGCCACAACAAAGACCACCACCATCAGAGCCAGTTACGCCCATGGAGGCCCAGCTCTTAAACGAAAGAAGAAGAACCTCCTACTTAATTTTCACAAGTAGTGGCTATAGTATCCACATGTAGTAGTACTACAGTAGCATCTTCAATAGTAGTACTAGCAGTGCGAGTAGTATTAGCGACATGAAATATCAAATAAAACAATACGTCTCCCCTCACACCCACCCTAAACATGCCCAAAATCACCCTTGCAACTCGATCCCCATAAAACGGGTCAACTTGAGGTAATTTCCTATTTTAGCGTCCTAAATTATTCGCTTTCATTTAAAGTCACAAGTCTTGTTTTAGTGTTCAGAACGCGATGGACAAATTTTCCCCCTTTCCTTTCTTCGAGATTAGTGTGAAATGAATGGAATATTGCAATTTTCCCGCAACATATAACACAAGAGACAATATAAAATATTCTGAAAATTACGTGTAGAGTGGAGGAGTGCCGTGTAACACAAAATCATCGTCAGGGTTTCTTTCGCGAATCAGCAAAGCAGCCGACATTTTTGTTTGTTTACGGAAACAACAAGTGCTGGATACCACGCATGCGCAGCATATCAATTTCTTACTTTTGACAGTTTTCCTCAAATTTACAATTATATCCTTTCATATTGATATTAGCTTGGTTTTGACTGTCTTAGCTCTCCATAAGCTTGTGATAACAAAGTTCAGCTTCAATTTTTTGACCTACTTAAATATAATCAAAGTGGGTGATTTCCCCTAACTGTCCAATAAGCAGAATTTTATCTGCGGCGCATATGCATATCTTTTGTCTTCAATCATTTGTGTCTTGTGGCAGTACCCAAGCTCTATACAGGCATGAAATGCAATCAGAGGATTTTTGTGCTGTATCTTGTTTGTGTGAACTAAACTTTTAATGCTTTTGCAACTTGGGGGAATTAGCTACCGCGTCCCAAGTCTACAAGGAATCGTATTGTTAAAATCTGTCAGTAGACTGATTTGTCCAAAGATTCTGCTTGTCGCGCTGAAGCCAGAGGTGCATTGAGAGTGAATTTGACTTCGCCTTCTTCTTTTAACAAACAATATCCAAGGTCAGCTTTTACGCCAGTAGTGCCATCTTGGCGGCGGCGACAATGTTCTTTGTCCGCGATTTTCTGTAATAAATTATGATAATGAACCGCTTTTGCGCAGCATTCCAGGGGAAGAAGAAAGATCGGTAGTCTTTGAATCATTATAGCATCAGCGACAGCGAGGAAACGGGTGAAAAAATACCTCCAAATGCTTTTAATCATGTGTGAGGCATTGGATACTGGTACAGATCCGATTGATGCCGCGGTGTCGCCGGGTAATATAATCAAAATGGCGCCCGATATGGCCCCCAAAACAGAAAACTGGGTTTTAGGTCAAGTCGGCAAACTAGGTCAAACAACAACTAGTCTTGGGGCATTGTGTGGAGAGACAACAACAACCTGTTTTAGCCCGCTCGTTTTCACTTGCAGACTTAAGGTGCACATTACCGATAAAATAACCGGACAGTTTCAGTGACAAGGAGAATGGATCTTCAGAATATGTGGATCATGTTGTTTATTGTAAATTACCCCCATGATCATCTAGAAATTGACTCTAAAGACTGAATGAGCTTGTCAGCTCTCTCTGTGTTCAGGGTCATACATCATTACATGTGTAGCATTGCGTTTATTTCTTTTTAGCCTTCAGTTGAATACCGCTTTAGATTTTCAGTTTATTTACAGTACATGGGATAGGAATAAGGATGAAGTTGATTTGATTTTTGTTTGTATGCATTTTGAAGGGAGCTTGTTACTGTGTAAGTCTATAATTATGATCTCAAAGCACCACTTTAGAGACTGCTGTGTAATGACATGACTTGCAACAATAAAACTTGTACAACTTTTAGTGTCTGAAGTTGTTTTTGTTACATCCCCCCCCCCCCCCCCACCAGTTATTATTGTGGGGACCCCTTACACTAGTTACAGGTCACTTTATTGAATGTCATTAAAAACAAAATTTACTAATTTCAAATTAACTTCACAGTAGTTTCAGGTGTGTATATTTTGCATCATCATTTTTCACTGTGTATTACATAACTGAAAATGAAATATAGATTAGTTATGACTTTGGAACTGATACAGGTATAAAATGCAGCTTCAAATTCATTAAATAATTTAGTGTTAAAACTTGAAAAGCCTGGCCATTGCTTCATGGTCTGAATGGCTTTCCCAGCATCAAATGCTATGGAGAGAAAAAAAGAGGGGGTAAAAAACTAAAAAGTAAGATCAGACTAATATAATTTCAAACACTAAAAGTAAAAGTAAAAAATTGAATTGGTAATTGCGTATTAATCATGATATTACCAACATCATTTTTTTCTTTTTTCTTCAGATTTGACATACAGAGACAATGAAAGTGGTCACACCAGAAATTTTGTGGCATGACCGAGAGCCCATCTACAGTGTGGACTTGCAGCCCCTTTCTGGTAACTTTCAGAGGCTAGCTTCCTGTGGTGTCGACAAAATTGTGCGGGTAAGACTGGGCAATCAATCACATGATTATGTGTCTGCGGGTCATTTTATGTATGTGTTTTATTTTTTGTTTGTGTCTTGGCTTGTTCAAGTTGTATGTTGTTCAGTGCCATAAGATAACCATGTGCTCAAGAAAGAAAAAAGACTGCAAATGCAATAGAAGAACTGAAAGTAAATCCATTGGTTTTTTTAAAAAGTTCATGCATTATCATTTTTGATGAGAGATGTGTAGCACTAGCTGAGAACGTCATATGGACTTGAACTTTGCAAGGGTGGAGAGAATCTAAAAATTAAAAATTAATCCAAAATTGTGAAAACAACAACAAAGGGAAAGAAAAGAAAGAAGAAAAGAAGAAGAAAACTGTTTTACTTTATTTTATGTTTGCTTAAAGTTAAATTAGTTAAAAACTCTTGTTTGATACCTGTACCACTGGCACTGGTGTAAAATAGTTTAAATACAAAAAGAATGTAGCCACTACATTATGATTATGAGTCATTGATGACACCCTGAACAACATTTGCTCCCTTCCAATCTCCATCTTTTGTAAAATGCACTGTGCTGTATTTTGAACCTGATGAGTTAATCTGATGTGCCATCAGTGCTAGGTAACATTGACTGATCAGATTAAATTGCAGAAACTGATTTTTATCCATGGATATTATTATTTAATGGTTGTGCATTCTGTCTAGATTTGGAGGATTCGTCTGGATGATGAAGGCAAAGCCGATGTGGAAGTTTTGTCCAAGCTGCGACGTCACTCTGCCACTGTCAATGTCTGTCGATTTTCACCTTACGGAAATAAGCTTGCCACTGCTGGAGATGGTAAGTGTTTGAAATAATCAGATCTGTAGGAGTTTTGTTTGTGCAGATGTTTTAAGTATGCTGTTAGTGTTAATAAAAGAGTTTGGCTCAAAACTGATGGAACTTATAACTTTAATGAAGGAGTTTTACTCAGAACTGATACACAGTGATAGGATTTATTATAACTTGTTCTGATCATATGATAGACAAACAAAAAGAAAAAAACAGAAAGGTGCTGAAACTTTAAAAACAAAAATTGAAATGTGAACCAGTCAGACACAGAAAATAAATTAGGTATTTAACTTATATTTTAAGACAGAACTCTTGGATTAATTGTAAAGTATTACCCAAACTTGCTAACTGTTCAAAGGAATCAGTTCTTTTTTACATGCATGTATACTGTATAAAGAACAATGAGAGATACTGCTATTCAGCACCTAGCAAACTGCACAGCTCAGTCACAGAAAGAACTGCCAAATAGGAAAAATATTACAGAGTTGTAGATAGTTATAACTGAGAGGGAGAGAGAGATGAGGGAAGAAGGAAGGAACTAAAATGGCTTTGCAAATTGCATGGTCATTTCATCATTGACTGTTTTCTATGAATTGTGTACTTTCTTCATAACTGAAGGCAGAGACAGTGAATTTGTGAAGTTGACAGTGCAAACTTTTAAAGACCCATGGTCACAGTGTGTCTGGCAACAAGCAAGAACTTGTTGCTCGTGCTATAGGCTGCCCTCCGCCACCCCCCCCCCCCCCCCCCCCTTTTTTTTTTTCTTCACACATGACCTGGTCAACTGAGAAATGATGCAGACACTTTTTTCCATCCTGCATTACCGTTCCCCTGTAACTTTCGCGAACACAACAGTAACGGCATTTGTACTGCAGTTGCAGTTCTAGGTTCAGCTTCCACTGTTATACCCAGTGTGAATGAGCAGCTACTGCAGCTGTGAATGGCAGAGGCAACCTTGCATGTCTTCTTGTGTGAAAGATTACAAAGGGCATACAAACCAGCTTCGCTGAATTGCCCAATACCACAATGAGACAAAGGCAGAAACACTTTAGTCCAGCCGTCACTCTGGTGGCGCATTTCATACTTTGAGCAACATTTAATTGTGAGGTGCGTTTGAGTGATTACAAAAGACAGTATCACTTGGTAAGAAACTGCATGATACTTGATGGAAACTTCAGAAAGGGGCATTTTTTAAATTTATTTTTTAAATATTTTATTATTATTCTGCCGGTATGTTTGGTTAAGTTGCATACCAACTGTAGGTCCTGGTTGTAGTTTACATGCAGAAATTTTGTATTAGTAATATTACGTCAAAAATTGAAAGAAATCTAGTAAATAATTAGTTTTCTTAATATTGGTATTTGTGTTATGATTTTGAAGTTGGATGTTCTGGTTGTCTTCTACATTATTCCAGCACAGTTGTGTTTTCATCCAAAAGCAGTAGCTTTAGTGTATTTTCACTGTTAGTCTTACTCTTAGTCTTCATTAACTATTTATATAGATAATAGAGCATGTTCATGGTGTGTGCAGTTGGAATCAAAACATTATTGTGTTATTGCTTTCAGGGATGTTTCCATATTTCAGAATTTGGGCTTCCACAAAATGAATATTTTTTTGCTAGTATTGATGAACTTCCATGTAATATGTTTGATTACTGTTGCTATATAATTCTAGTCATTTAAAAAAATAAATAAATCATAATTTACTTTTTGTTTTTATTTTGTTATGATGCTTTGAATTTTGTCACACATTCTTTCCAAGGAAAGCCATGTCTCCAGCAAGAGTCACCATTCAGGAGTCAGTTGGCTTCCGTCCAGAATGAACACATATTGACTGTGCATTTTCGTTGAATGTTGTCTTCATTATCTGGGCTTCATTTTACACTACAAGGGAAGGGTGAACATTACAATAAAGGGGGAAAATGGAACAACAAGGCCCAGACTGGTCATGCAGAATCAACACACAAGGGAGTTGATTAGCACACTGAAGATGTAACACAAATACAACAATGAAAACATGAGTCGCCTATAGTAATGTTTAACTGGCATGCGTGTAAATACAAGGCACATAAACTCCACCAGAGGTACATCCTCATTGAGGTACATCATGAGGATGTACCTCTGGTGGAGTTGTACCTCGTATTTACATGCATGCCAAGCGAGACAGACCAAGAGTTACCACGGGTGACTCAGGTCTTTGTTGTTGTACTTGTGGTACATATTTTGAGCGCTAAATTACTTAACACCCTTGTGTGTTGACTCATCACATTAAAGGGTTCAGTCCAAATGCTGGTTGGAATAGTTAAGGCACAGACGGCCTTCTCTAGCACATTTTCAGTGTTGCAGAGCCACAAGCAGTTCAGTAACAGGAGGTTTTTATTTATAGCCCCCACATAAAATTTTAATTCTCAGCCCCAAGTGAGATTTAAGAGGGTTTCCACATGCTTTCTAAAAACTGCAAGGGGTTGACAGGTGTCCATTATTTTACTGACACTGTCGGCAGCAGCGACCTGCTATTCCCAGGCCGTTGCTGCAGACATCTCAGAGAAACCCAAAGATGACAATTTTCTTCTGACTCGTACTCAGTCAGTGCTGCTGTCTTCTCCATCACTTTGCTTCTTTTCTTTTGTCATCTATGTCACATGACTGCCTCTTTTATTTGTTCACCCTGACGTGACCTTATTTCAAGGTCGCTGGTGATGGAAATTTAAAACTGAAAAGTTGCAAATCTGTATGTTCTCGTCCACTCAACCACTTGAGTTCATGCTGCCAAGAGAGGGTCAGACATGTACACAGTAATGCTATATGATAGTTCACTGTTTTAGAGTTATGATAAATGTAATAACTAATATTGTTGACATTTTTCTTGCCAAGGCAGAAGGCATCACATAGCCCATACTTTGCAACCATGTAAGTGAGTTAGACTCTTTCAAATTTGCTTGATGGTAGCTTGTAATGTTTACCCATTCAGTCAGACCAGTTTAACTACCTTGGCTTAAAATCAAGGTCACAGCAGCACTGGAAGTGTCAAACTAAAAAAAGCAGTTTTCTCTGTTCTCTTGTTGCTACATTCCAACTTGGCATATTAATGACAAGTCATTTCACATTTGATTGTTGGTGAATCAACAGAGAACAGTCAGCCAAAGGGATTTGGGGTGTCAGTTCATGTTGTTGTGTTTGTTTCTAGTTTAAAAATGCCACTTGTGAAGATTAATGATTGTGCCGCTACAGCATCAGGCTGTACTTCATAGATGGTGTACTAGGCATAGGATGCAGGCCTCATTGGCATTGTGTGTGTTGGTGTGTGTGTGTGTGAATGCATATGTGTGTATGTATGTGGGTGGGTGCATGCGTTGTGTGCATTAAATCTTGAAAACATGTACAGTTGAAGATTGTGTTAGGTGCTTAGGGCCTGTGCTGGTTAGGCACTTAGTTTAAGCATCCATTATTATTATTATTCATTTTCAGAATTTTTTGTTTGTTGTTTTCTTTTTTCCGCTGGGACTAGTAAATAGTTGAGGGTGCATCATCAGAGTTTCAGTATGAGGGTGGGGGTGAGAAAATGATGTGTCAAATGCTGTCTGACAGTTTTTGTTTTGGTGCTTTGTTTTCATTGTCTTCTACCTTGACTTGACCATGAGTTTGATGAGTTCAGAACGAAGTGCTTTGCACTCACTCAAGCAGCAATGTCCGGCCCAGCCTTTTCTGCATCTCTGCTGCAGCTGGTTATGCTACAGCCTCAGAAATGGATATGTAGTTTTTGCTGGAAAGGAAGTGGAGCTTTGGCTAGCAAAAGTAGCATGCAACTAAATGTGGCAGAGATGCTGGGAAAGGCACATGGGCTGGCAATTGCGATGCAAAGTGGGTGCTGTGCAGTGACTGAGGCAAGAGGGTCCCAAGTGAAGAAGCTGTATGTCAATAATGATGGAACAGAAACAGATTCACAGCACTTCCTTGTTTAGTTGAAGGCCTTCTTATTTTGAAAAAAACAAACAAACTGACAGTGGAAAGTTGCAAAGTCAGTGCCACCACTGCCATTTTGAGTAGATATTTGAGTGACGTCAGAAATGTAACTGGCAGCCATGTACATTATGTCATGCACCGACCTTCATCAGCTCCTTGTTGGTAAAAAGCAACCCCCTAAAAGTACTTCTGTTGCATAGATATACATAGTATTAGTACAACCACACAAAGCCTGAAACAGAATCATTTACCTGTTTTTAGCATTTTTAGGCCAACTTGCATAGATCTTCACTTGAGGTACCCATTCTTGCCAAGGATCTAATTCAGTCCCCAGGCATGACACTCTTTAGCCAGTGGTCTGAAATCAGGCTAAACCCAAAGCCTTGCTTTCCGGCACCCTTGCTCCTAGCTCTGCCATAATTGGTTACACTTCTGAAGGGGCGCTTCTTGCCTCTATGTGTATTATTTGTCTACCCAAATCACCCCCAAGTCAAAGCTGTCAGCATCCTCCATAAAATTTGAAGAGAAAAAAAAGTTAAGGTACTAACTGAAGCTGTGGAATCACCGCATCAAAGCATGCGTGTGAATACCTGGCACATCTGCCCCTGGGTGAGAAGTTAGTACCGTCTCAGTTTGAACAGTTTCAGTTTTATTTGTGCTGGCATAAGCCTTGTGAGCAGCTGTAAAAGAAACGCTTATGAAATTTGAGGTCTGAGGTGTCTGCGGCAAACTTACTGCCATTTGACTGGAGCACCAGTAAAATTAAATTGCTCTTTTGGCTGGCAGTTGTTGGATATCACTGGTGGGTGCAGCCACAAGTATCATTTTTGTTGTGACAAAACATGTCCGTTGTCGCGACAAAAGTATGTCGCAACAGATTCATTTTGTTGCAGCAAGCATACTTTTGTCACAATGAAACTTGTCGTGACAAAAATTATACTTGGGGCAGCTCCTGCCAATGGTAGTTGGAGACATATGGCATAACCAATTATGGCAGTGGTTTGACAAAGAATACCAGGCAGCGGGTAGGGTGGGTGGGATTTCTGTCAATGTTAAGACAGGAATTGCTGGGGGGAGGGGGGGGGGGGGGGGGCGCGATTTTAGACTATACAGTCATCACAGTCTGTCAGTCTTGTGTTTAAATTCAGATACTGAGCACTTTGTTGATAATTTTGGTGGCATTTTGTGTTGCTGTCTTGGGAGGAGTGTTTTCTATTTTTCAGGCTGACAAGTCTCCGCTGATGTTTTCTGCTCAGCGATTTTGCTTGCTGACTTCACCTTCTAAAACATTTATGTCGCGAAAGTTTAAATATCTTTGACCTGATTTATATTTGTACATTTATGCATACGTACTAACATGGTTTGACATTCATTTTGTCTTGAATGTACTGCCACAGTCTCCATCAGCCCATGATAAAATCGGCACATCTTGCACCCTTCAGTCTTCATTGTAATTTGTATTGCGCAAGATACATTCTTGAACCACACACATATTGGCCACAACAAATAATAACTACACACACACACTCATACACACACACACACAAACACACACACACACACACACACACACACACACACACACACACACACACAATTCTTGACAAATCAGAAGGGGAAAAAAGATTTTTTTATAATACATGTATCTGGTCTAAATCTAATCTTGTCAGCCAGTATCCAGAGAAAAGTAAGAAAAAAAATTAAGAGATGCAGCAGTCCGGGTAGTTTGCTATGCCAACTGGCTTGAACAAAAGTTTGGTGTAGGGGCAAGGGGTCGATAGCCATCCAAAGGAAGAATCAAGCTCTGAGAAAAACTAGGTCACCATTATTAGTGAGGTAACTGGTGCATTTTTTGCCTGGGAATCCCAGTGGGATTAGTTGGAAGAAACCTGGTTCTGCTCAGACACTAAAAATAAGAGTATTTGGGCTTTGTTTGTCCACAGCAGGTGTAGTTTAGAAGAAACAAATGGCCCATTTTCAAAGGTCATCATAGGATTGGGAGAGTGACAGTCAAATAAAAAATGTAATGTCACTCAGCTGAATTTGTTTATGCGTAGTTGAGTGCAATTTTCATCATCCCCTTTTTTTCACATTGCATAATTTCTGAACTTGGAGTGGCCCTATTCATAGTCTGATTTACTCAGTTTTGCTCTATGGTGGGTTTTTAAAAAAAATCAAAAAATAAAATCTCTTTTAGATGAGTTTACACATTTTATTTTTGTTACTGGACATTTTAATTTAAGTTACCCCATAATTCTGTACAGTACTTTATAAACTTGGTAATTAAAGCAGGTAGCTTTATAAACTTTGTAATTAAAGCAGGTAGCTTTTGTTTGTTTCGAAAACTGAGTAATCCACAGCATGTCATTTGAGTTGACTGTTGCTAACCTTTTCAATTAAACTTGTAGGCAGCTATAGTTTGGGAAGTATTGCGAAAATTTCAGTACAGAACTCAGTACATTTAATGATTTATTCAGCAGTAGTTCTGCATGTGATACTGTTTAACCAGTCAGTAATGGTTGCCAAATTGTCATTGAATTTGTTGTGGTCATAAATTGTTCTTTTTTTAGGAGTGCACAAGGAAGGCTGTGGTCTCTGCATATTGCTGGCAGGACACCTGTACTTTGAGTAAAAAATAAATCTAGGCAAGAAGTAGTTTCTGTTGTAATTTGTGAGACTATGACTTGTTTGCGGTGGTGCAGAGTGATGAAAATATTACATAAATCATGTGATGGCATGTTGGAGAAATCTGCTCCAGCAACATTGAACACCTTGCTTCATTATTTGCTCTCCAGGCACTTTCTGCAAATGAAATTCGTATAACGTAAAATCAGTTTTAAGCCGCTTATTAAATGAAGCAACCTGTGGAGTCTGTTGCTGAAGCAGATTATAATATCACTATCACTGTTTCAGTCAAAAGTTAGTCTGGGTTCTCATCAGGCTGACTGACTGATTTAAAAAAAGCAAGAAAAAAAAAGCATATCAGTTGTGAAGCAGCTCCTCCATTTGGATCATGCAACCAGTAGTCTACTACAGTACTGGTTATGAAAATTTGGTAGAAGAATAGAGCTGAACTTTGCCGTAAGTGTGAAAACTAAGTTTAATACAGAATGGTTCTTTCAGGTTCATTTGATTGATATATTATGCAAAAGTGCGGAAGAATAAACTGTTGAACGTAATTGTATTGATAAATATATACTGGTGAATTTGTGCAAAAGTGCTGAAGAGTAAATTGTTCAATGTAATTGTATGAATATATACCGGTGTACATATAATACACAAAAATGCAGAAGAGTAGATTGTTCAGTGTAATTGTTGTACTGATAACAGAGGAATGGCTTTGTAGCAGGTACTCTCAGCATGCCATCACAAGTTAGTAACTGGATTTTAATGTCCTGTCTACTGCACAGTGGCATCTCCAAATGATCAAACATAAAACTCATGGTCTTAGCCTTATCATGCACAAAACTTTCCCAAGTCTGACCTATGAACTCGACCCAAACATAAATATAACACAAAGTCCCACAGCAGGCCAGAAAGTTTACCCTCTCTAATTAAGCAATAGGAAAACAAATACCACAAGAGCCTGAATGAACACATGCAGTAGGAATATTCTGTTATTGTTAGGGTAAATGAAGATTGTATCGATACACATTTAAAAATACCCATGGCATACTCACATTTTGACATGAATATACAAGTAGGCATGCAGACTGTAGATTATCAGCATGCAAAGGGAAGTGCAAATGAACTCGGTTACAATAACAGTCCACTCCAGTATTGTACACAGGCAGTCTTAATAAAAAGTTTGCAATCATATGTATATATAAAAGAAGAAGAAGAAATAGACACTTGCATTTCAGCAAAATTGGCATAAGTGGAGTGTGTTTGACACATGGAAACAACATGCACGCATGTGTACTAGCATGCATGCACAAACTCCCGCTACAGATGAGTGGGCAATCAGCCATGGAGCAGGGATGCTGCTATGTATGCCATGCACTGAAGCCTTGTCAGTGATGGCAACAGAGATATCCAGTACTGGGCAACTACTCTCTACCATTACCACTGTATTAGTTTATTTGGAAAAATGTTGGTGCTCACACCCTCAGTTTGCAAACTTTTGCATGCACCTTTGGTTTGCAATCTCTGATTCTGTTCAGAAGTTGACACGGTTAGCGTAAAAGTTGTAAGTAACACGGACTGCTAGAACTTGTTCATCAGTTTGCAAGACAGCGGAAGTGTGCAGATTATTTTTGAAGTGAGTGGTACTGGTAGACGTAGTTGGTGATGATCAAGGGGAAGGAAAACGTGTGTGTTCTGTGTTTCATATTCACTGTGCTTTCAGTGGGGAAAATTTAGTAAGGTTTCGTCATTAGCCCAAGCCACTGTGTGTGACTATGCGGTTAAAAAGTGTATGCGCATGTGTGCACACGCTTGCTCACACATACACACACACGCACACACACATTTCAGGGATGAATGGTGTGTGATTTTCAGTCAGTCGCCTTTCAGTCAACAGCAAACCGTTCTAGCTCGTGGATTGTGGCGCAAGTCATTTTTCTTCACAAAACTGACTCTCCAACATGGTCCATGTGCCGGTGAGGAGAAGTGGATAGGTCAGCAGTACGTTGTACTTAGTTTATATTTTCTGCTGCTGAATCTCAAGATTACACCATTTATGTACATTAGTCCTTCCACTGCAGTTTGTGTTTAAATTAAAAGCAGCATGAATTCTACTGTTTTTGTTTTTTGTTTTTCTTTAATGATAGTTTCTGAAAAATCATCTAATCAGTCAAATTAATTTCACTGTTTTCTGTGTTGTATTCATTCCAATGCATAGCACGTTGATTTTTTACAAATTCATATTGTGCATTGTATTTGTCTGGAGGTGTAACAACACACCAGATAATTCAAATACAGTAATTTGGAACATCATTTGAGTACATGATTAAAATTCAAATCGTAGTTGTTTGATTTTTTTGCTGCAAAGTGATGTGTGTGATTTTTTTTTTTTTTTTTTATCTTGTCACAGATGCCACAATCTTGCTGTGGAAACTGAGCGATGTCCACTCACAAGCCAACAAAAATTTCAAGGAAGAAGATAGAGAGAACAAGGAAACATGGGTGGTCTACAAAACTCTCAGGTGATTCAGAAACGGTGATCATGATTCGTGTTGCATCTTTGCATATTTTTTTACACTTTGTGATGAAAGTCAAAGCAAAGATATTCTGAGATGGTGTGCAGTCTTACCCAAATAGGATTGTTGTCACAGAGAGTTGCTCCCCTTAATAACTGGTTGAATGGCTTGCTGCAAGAATATGATCTGATAGTCTTGGCTGATTGTGTAAAGAGAGCGTGTTTGTATTGTCTTTGTTTTCGGTGTAAAAATTGAAACCGGGATGGGAATGACATAGCAGAATTATGATGTCCCCTTTCTGACGACACTATGTGGTCTCTGCGATTGTTAGTGAAAAAGAAGTGCTGCTCAAGCCAGGTGATCAAAAAAGACTGCTTGATCCAAGGCAAAAAACTGAAAGTTCTTCTGGCTTTTTAATTTTATTTTATAGTGGGTGGTAAGATGAATTGCCTTATCTTGGTATGCAACAGGGGAAACCCTGCTTGATCCAAGGCAAAAAAACTCAGATTTGTTCTGCCTTTATTTTATTTTTTTTATTTTTTAGTAGGCGGTAAGATGAATTGGGTTATCATGGTATAGAACAGGGAGGGGCAGGAATAGATCAGTTGGTGGAGCATCTGACTGAAAGGTCAGGCGCAATACTGATGCAGGTTCAAGTCCCCAGGATGGCAAGGGATTTTTCTCCCAGTCAACTTCCAGTGCAGACTATCTTGTGGTGTCTGTACAGCCCCCTGTGTGCATCAGCATCTGCACATGTTAAAAATCCCAAACAGTTAGCAGCCATACCATTGTTTGGACATACAGAAATTCTACACCAGCTGGTAGGAATGGGTAGCACTGCTCCTGCAGCTGCTGTGCCGTACCCAGGTATGGCAACAGTGCAGGTCCCTGTCCACAGTCTGTCTCACCACTTCGTCTTGGGCCATCCATTTTTCTCAGACCTTGAGGGTGTTTGATGGTCTTGCATTGTTTCGGGAAGATGTCTTCATCTTTGCTTTTTTTCGACTGTCATTGCTGATGATGTTCTTGTCCACCTCCAGAGGTCACCTTGGTGGCATCTATGACCTGTGCTGGTCATCTGACAGTCGCTACATCGTCTCTGGCTCAGTGGACAACAGCGCCATTGCCTGGGATACACAGAAAGGTGAGGACAGTGCAGCTTGCTTCAGGGACACCAAAACAGGGTCTTGTACTGTTTAAAGTGGGCAGTCTTCCTTGGTAGATGTGTGTATATATATATATACTAGTCCTTGGGTTTAGCAGCTTTGGTGTCCTGGAAAAATGAGGGTGTAAGGATGGGCGTTTGTTATTCTTCTCAGTTTAGACATGTGTAGTATGTGCATATTAAACAGCTGCTGATTTTGATAACCATTTGCTTTTATTAGATTGTCGTTGGGGAGGGGTAATTTGTTTTTAAAAGACTTTTTATTTTTTAAAGTTGGTATTATTTAGTTATTGTTTGACTTTTAAGAGTCAAGAGCACTTCTGCTGACTTACCTTGTACTGTGATGTTCCAGTTGTCAGTTTGCTCCAGCTCAGACCACACCTGTGTCGGGTTCACAGGTTAAAGGTTGCTGCTTTTTTTTTTTTAATGGGTTAAACTTATGGAGTATTTATTCTTCTCTATTTTGTTTTAAACTACAAAATTCTCATATATATATTTTTGTCTTATTTCTTTCAGTAAAACAATAATGTACATAAACGCAAAATAAACTGCCTTGTCTCAGATTTCTCTTGTAAGTATACCTGTAATGGAAGGAGGATTGCTGTTGAGTATTTTTAGCAAGCGTGTTAGAAGACTGTGTTATTTTGATGTAATGCATGCTGTAATTTCTTTTCAGCCCATGAATTCCACAAAGCGCTCGGTTGCTTACGGATCCTGGTAAATTTTCAGTATTTTAGACAATTGTAATGTTAACCCATGCAGTTATTCTCTCGTGGCAAGGGCACCCTGTCTCTAGCCATCTCATTGCTCTTTAGTCATTACCGTGTATTTGTTTTGAATCAGACTATGCAGCCAGCACTATTTGTTTTCCTTCATTCCGTTTGGATAATTGATCTGGAGCATTTAAGAGATACGTCCATTTGTCTGTGAATGGGTTTTCATGAGAGGCAAGTCGACCGTCCTATTTTTGTCTGTACTGTAGTCACTGCATAAGAGCATGCCAGACGAGAGCTTGCTCTGGGTTTGCAGCACGCATATTTATGCTCAAGGATTATTTGTTGTTGCTCTCTTGAGACTGAGAGCCTTGGACAACAGCCCAGTCCCTACTACTGCTAGATAACAACATGCTCAGTGGACATGTATGTAAAAATGCCTCCCTTTTCTTAATTTTCTTTTTATAACAGCAGTAGTAAGTGGTGCGTCATTATTGTCCTCACACTGACTATCATCTGTGGTCATAAAGTAAGCACAGCAATTAGTTTATGTAACAGCAATACTGACATGCTTTCAGAAATCAGTCTTAACCCCCCTCCCCACAAAAAAAATCAATCGTAAACGCCTCAGAAGGGAACTCATCGTTTCTATCTTTCTTCTGCTGCTCTTTTTCAACTTTTTTCTTCTTTCTCTCCATGGCTCGAGTAATGGTTGATGTAAGGTACTTACGATCATCAGGTGCACAGGTCATGTACACTCTCACCAAACTCCAGGTCTGGATAAGAGTATGCTAGCCTTTTCCCCATCCAATGCCTGAGATGTCCTCATAAGTGGTGACTACTGTATCATACTGAAGTTCTGGCAGTGACACTCAGTCTGGTTGGTGAACAATGGGCAGCAGCTGCTGTTTGCAGTGTTCGATCTGATGAAAGACATGCATGTTGCTGGCCACGGAACAGGCTTCACAGCTGTATGGTGAGGGCCATACAGGACTCTTCAGCCACTGTCTGAATTTAGAAAATTCCAGTCGTTTCTCAGCAAGGGGTGTGGGTTACTTGCAGACAGCTACTGCAACTAAAAGCGTGGCCTTTGTGTCATGTTCTGAAAAGCACATGGGTGTGTAACAAAGAGTGTGTGCAGCTGTCTGTGGCATTGGCAAACACGTATTATAGGCTTTTGCTCGGAAACAGTTTGAGATCTTTCAGACTTTGCATCATGGTGATAACTTCTCTGTATACTTTTTTGTTAACCATATTGGGTGACCTTAGGCTTGAGGCTTGTCCAGCCCTCCAGGTCACTTGGCCCTGTAGGAAGCAAAACTAAGGTTGTATTTTCTCATTCTTATCAAACCTGATTCAGACTTTGTATGGTTGCTCAGTACATGGACACTAGATATGTTTTGCACAGATTGATTTACATAGCTTTGCTTTGTCTTTGATGAAGATAATTCACAATTTATTTGGCAAAAATTGTCAGTGAGCTTTTTCTCAGTGACTGTTGTTGTCAAAACTTCTGGATTTTGCATGTTGATAACCTGCATTATTAATTTTTACCTTTTCATAGCACTTTTGGTGAACTCAGTTGGATTTCAGAGTTGCAATGTCGCCCATAAGTTGAAACAGAAATTTCTTTGAGGGATTGATTGATTTTTTTGTCACTGCCATTGCCTCCAGAGTCCTGCAGAGATCGCTGTCTAAGTCTTGAACCTGGCACTTGTCTCCACTATCTTAATCATTTTGCATATAAATATTGTAACACATGCTCACATTTCTGTGTGGTCTTTCCACCTCTGAAATTTCCACTCGCACTGCATCTAAAACAGTATTGAAAAGGTCCAGAAGTATTGAGAAGAAGGGAAACACTAACAATTTATGCATTAGACCACAGTTTAAAGTTCCAGTTTTGTGGCATCAAAAACAGTATTGACATGGTCCAGAAATATTGAGAAGTAGGAAAACAGTAAACATTTACATACAAGCATGTTTCTTGATGGCTGCCCATCCATCCTCCGAGGTTTTTTTTTTGTGTGTGTGTTTTTTTATTTAGACTTTGGCACAGAATGGTGTTCACTGGTCCACTCACTCTCTCATGTTGACAATCATCACTGGCAGCAGTCTGACAAGTGGGCAACAGTTGTCACCAGCGGAAGCCTTCTCTGTGTTGACGATTGTCACCTGTGGCCGTGAGAAGGTTAATGAAATAACTGTAATGCATATATGTGCAAGATGGGTAATCGAAAGGTTTCCTGCTTCTTCAGTTTGTTTAGATCTTGCGTTTGCGCTGGTTTTGGTGACCTTCATCAGTTTTGAAGGCAACGGGATACTAAAAACAAAACGCTTATTTTGCCCTGTTTCAAATCTGAGCTGAATGGGTGTTTGTTCATCACGTCATCGGTTTGTTTGAAGTAATTGACGGTTTTTGTTGATATGTCCACGGGCACTTTAGAGTGTTGAAGAAGTTCACCGAGTGAGAGTGTGATGCTGCAAGTTTTGGACCGGCAACAGTACACATAAAAAGGAGCCCAATGATAGGTTAAGCTTTCTTTGCAGGGTGTGTAGTGGATACGTCATAAGCTGGGGGGGGGGGCGCACAAAATTGTCCCTGGTCTGTTCTGCATCTGATCTCAAAACATCTGTGATGTCGGTGTTTTGTTTGGTAGGTGTGGTGTGACTCACACTCTCAGTCAGTTTTAGTGGTGGAGGGGAGGGTAGCGTAATTTAGATAGTTGGTGCTTTGAGCCCAATCAACCACATAGGGTTATGCCAGTGCTAAGGGGGGCATAAAGCAATGTTTCAAACGATCAGCGGGAGACCAAGAAAGAGGTTGCAAGATAGCTTGGGGAGGGGGGGGGGGGGGAATGATTTAAACAAAAAAGTGGGGTTAATGGGGGGAAAACCTGTGGCATTGTCTGGCCTGAACTGTCCATTCTGTCAGCTGGTAACATTGAAAGTGTCTTAAAGCAATGTTTCAAATGATTAGCAGAAGACCAAGAAAGAGGTTGCAAGATTGCTTGTATGGGGGGTGGGGGGGGGGGGGGAATGATGTTTTACTTTTTTTAATGGGGTTAATGGGGGGAAAAATGCCTGGAATCGTCTGGCCTGAATTGTCCATCCTGCCAGCTTGTAACATTGAAAGTGTCTAAAAGATAACCATCACCCTGCATCTGTATCTCATGGCTGTTCTTCCTTGGGAAACTTCTTTCATCAACACCTTCATGCAGTCACAGAGAACGTAAAGAGAAAAGCACTTCAGGTGTCAAAACACGTGCAAAGTTTTACACTTTGATACATAGCAGAAAACTGCACAGTCACACTGCCACTTACTATAAACGGCATTGTTCAAGCTGAAAAGTACGCTGGGGAATAAACACAATATTATAGGAGAAACTTCGGACAGGTTCATGTAATTTCAGCATTCTGATACTGGATTTGGAGAGCCGCTAGGTGGAGTTTTTGCACAGGTGGAGGGAGCTTTGGTCTTGCACTCCAGGTAGGCCAAGGAGGAGAGAAGCTGTGTGCCTTTTTGAACAGACCTGAGGTTGAATTAGCAGTGAACAACAAGATGATGTGCACACAGATATATATGTGTGTGTGTGTGTGTATATATATATATGCACCGTTTGACCAGCCAGTTATTTAAAGAACCTAACTGCATGGTTTAAAAAAAAAAAGTTTGAAAAATTACATGAAAAGGTTTGAAAGATTACCATTCTGTCTTAAAGTCTGAGTGTTCAACAGCCCAGTGCCAGTCTTTTTCACCAGTTATCTTTCCTGTGGGGTTTCCATTAAGGATACAAAGTCAAGTGTACCTTTTTGTTTTGTTTTTTCTCCCCCCCCCCCGTTTAGATTTTTAATAGTTAGAAACATACACACATAAATATCATTATACCAGACAGCTGCATCCCCATTTTTAAATACTGCCAAACCAGTATACTTGTGAAAACAAAAATGCAAGTGACTTGGAGAACTGTTTGGTCATATATATGTGAATGTGTTTGTCAGGACAGATTATTTTGTTTATGCACTACTTTCAATTAACAATTTGTCCTGACTGTCCTGGATCATAAGAATGGCCAGGTTGCCGGTTGTATTTAGACTGTTAGCCTTAGTCCCCATTCTCCAAGTACAGTGGAACCCACTTAAGATGAAACGCCCCTTAAAGGAACTATCCGCTTCAAAACATGATTCGTCCATCAGTAGGAACAGATCACATTGAAAGCTCTTTTCTTTTTTTCAAGTTTTTTTGTTTTAAAATGCCCCATTGATTTCATATTAAGTGTAAAAAATGTTTTGCTTGATTTGCTCAAAAACCTGACTTGCATGATGTTTTGCCACCCAGTACAGGTGGTAACCTCAAAGGCTTTGTGGTATAATGAATAAATCAGCCCAGTTGGGGGGGGAAACGCACAAATGTAAAGCTTTTTTTTTTTTTTAAGAGAGTATTTTATGGAAAATCCGCAGAGCATTTTCAAACAAGCACATGCCTGACTTTCTTTGTTCTTGGTCTGCTCTACCTGATGGAGAGAACATGCTTTGATAAGGCTAGATCCTTTAACTTAATGGAGGAAAGAAAAAGAAGGAAAACAAAACAAACAGAAAACAAACAAAAAAGAGATGTTTTCACCTTCCTGGTAATGATCAGTTCTTTGAACTTGCAAGGCAGGTTAAAGAAAAAAGGAAAGGAAAACAATGATGACGACAACAACAAATGTGGAAGGATCTTCCAGACACTTTGTCCTAAGGGGGTTCCATTGTAGGTTAATTTTACAGTGTGAGTTGGCTCAAAAGCCAAACATGTCTAACACTACCAACTGAGGCAGACAGATATCAGCAGTCCGCGAACCCCCCACAGTGGAGTAATTAAAACTCCCCACTCTGGCTGCCTGGAGCCACTGAAGACCACTTTGGTAAGTGATACTGCATGCTGGCATGCCGCACTGTACGGTGTCTTGTCTTAGCTGTGAACACTTGCTGACAAAGGATGATGGGGTTGGGGGAGGGGGGGGGGGGGGGGAGGAGCAGAAGGGAAAAAAATCAATATTTTCATGCAAAGTGCTGAGTTATGATTGCATGCTGTAACACTCCAGTTTAAATCGAAACACACGCAAAGCATTTCCTCACAGACACCTTATGTTGACTTTGTCATTTTTGAAGCACTGTCTCATTCCTTGTGTGAGGAGTAGGCACATATGAGTTTTTTATATGATGCTGTATGTGTAATCAGAGCTGTGGCGAACGTGTGGCATAGTTTCCCTGTGGAGCCGAGCAGGCAGCAGTAGAACACTGGAATGGAGTTGTGGTTTAACAGTACTTGTAATGAGCTTTGCCAGGGCACAGTAGTGGTTGGGTCACACATGCCCTCAGCCAGTGGAAGGCGACAGGTAGGCTGCATAGGTCTGTACAGGTGTGGCTCATTTGATGATTTGACTGATTAATCAACAATGCACATTTTCAGCAATTAAAAAAAGAAAAAAAAAAAGAAGATGTGAAGAAATGCTTGCTAATGGATGGTTGCTGCAGTTTCAGTAAGCAAGCCCTGGTGCCCAAATCCTTTGTGTGTATGTGTGTGTTTGTATATGTTTATGTTTGGGGGGGCAGAGGGGGTGTTTGTTTTTGTTGTGTGTGTTTTTGCTGGGGGAGACAGGGTGGGGGGTCTGGGGGGAACAGGTGTTGGTTTTTGTTTTCCACCCCTGTTTTTATGATATTGCTTCCTTTTTTTCTCTCCCCCCCCCCCCCCCCCGCCTTCTACATGTAGCCTGTTACTGTACAGTCAAACCTAGCTGGGTTGCCACCTCTATGCGCTAACTACCTGTCCAGCCTGACCAGGGGATGCCTGAGCAATAAGAGCACCAAGTGTGTTTTCCATTGACCTGCCTGAGCTGCGTAAGCTGACCAGTGTTCGCTGGGCCCTAAGGTGGTTTCTTCAGGCAGGTTTGACTGTGCGCAGCAGCACCGTCGGACCAGGAGGGTGTTGACCGTCCCTGTGTTTGTGTGCAGATGTCAAGCTAGCGTTGTTCAACGGGCACAAGGGCTTCGTGCAGGGCGTCGCCTGGGACCCGCTGAGAGAGTACATTGCTACGCTCAGCTCAGACAGGTGAGGGTGCAGCACGTTTGACACGCAGGTGCTGTGCACGCAGTTTTGGCCTCAGCCTCAAGTGCGTAGCATTTGTTACGCGGGGTTTGCATTATGCAATAATTTGCAGTATTTTACTGCTTAATAGCAGCGTATACCAGTTAAGAAATCTGCTATCGGCTGTTTTGTTGTTTGACTGGTTCTCAGAAAAACAAAATAAATGCAGACCTAGAGAATGTGACTGGTTCTCAACAACAAAAAAGAAAAGAGAATAATGCAGAGATAGAAAATGTGAATGTATGTATGTGTCTTGTGTTCTTGACAGGGAAGGGAGCAAGGTGTTTGCCAGTAGAGCTTTAGTAGTAGTATAGACAACTCTGTAGGCCTTCTGACCAGTTGCAGTGGTTGGCTGATTGTTTTTTGTGAACCACTCTCACCACCTTACAGATGTCACACCAGTTTGAAAAATGCCTAGCTCAGTCACTGGTGTGACATGTCCACAAGGGGCCGCTTGTGCCGCACCCCAACATGTGACTCTTTAATCGTACCACCTATACTAGTCCACAGTATCTCTCTGACCATCTGCACACCTGTGTCCCTTAACAACGACACTCATTTTCTGGTGATGGAATTTTCAGACTTCTCCGTTATCAACTACACTCATTTTCTGGTGATGGAACTTTCAGACTTCCAACTTAGAAAACCAGATAACAAAAATTTTGAAATCAAAGACAGGTGAAGTTAGGAGGGTTTTGTCTCTAGGGTTCTTAGGGTAGCAGGGGTGGTGTAAGGGGACTCTTAAAACTCAGAAAGTGTGCAAATAAGCAGAGAAAAACTAGATGTAATTCAGCAAACCTGCAACACCGAGGGTATATTTTGCTACAGGCAGCTTCTGTACTAAGCGCATTTAGCTCAGGAGGCAGGTTTTTAGAGGAAATGGTCGGGGAAACTTGCTGGAAGTAGCAGCTATGTGCAGATATACATACATACACGTATATTGCAGATATATGCATACATGTATATCCAGCACTCTGCATCCTTCATGCTGTCTTGCCAGGTCCTGCCGCATCTACAACCTGTCCTCCAAGCACTGCACCCACACCGTATCCAAGATCGTCCCACGCCATGCTTCATCCAGTGCACCTGAAGGCTTGGCCGTGCGCATCTTTCACGATGACACCTTGCGGTCATTCTTCCGCCGACTGGCCTTCTCTCCAGATGGACAGCTGCTGATCACCCCGGCCGGGCTGATGGAGACCAGCAAGGGGCAGACAAACGCCACCTTCGTCTTTGCCCGTGGAGCTTTCAAAGAGTGAGGATGACTGTTTTTTGCCTTGGGCTCTTTTGAAGCACTACAGTTGGCCTACAGTAAATCTCACCTGGCATGTGTGTGCATACAAGTAAACTCCACCAGAGATACAGCCTTGGATGTTTTTTGCCAGGTGAGAGTTACCATAGGCGACTTGGGTCTTTTTATGACGTCTTTCGAACGCATGATTAACTTCTGGGTGTGTTTCTTCCGCACGAGCGCTCTGGGCCATGTTCTGTTTCAGATGTTGCATTAGGCTATTTTGAAAAACGCTTGGTTTTGCATTAGGCTGTTTTGAAAAACACTTGGTTTTGCATTGGGCTGTCTTGAAGAGGTGTTGGCTTTGTGTTGGGCTGTTTTGATGAGAACGATTTTAGGCTTTGTTGGTGAGGTGGTTGGTTGGTGATAGCAGGTTGCAGATGTTCAAATTGGGGGGGGGGGGGGGGGGGCTTGAATGTGTGGAATGGCACCCTAATACTCAGTTTTTCAGAGACATGTAGTTTGGGTCATGGATTGGTTGCTGTATTTTCACTATTCTGAGCTGCTTCGGGTTACGTCACTATCTTTTTTTTTTCCTCTGACAAAGGTAAGCTAAGGGAACCAGATTTGTGTGTGTGCTTCATTATTTTGAATGTCTTGCACTGTTGAAGCAGACAAAGGAGAAAGAAGACGCTAGGCAGGTACGGTTTCCACTTGATTGACCATCTGGGTTTTGAGGCATGGGATAATACGCTGAGCACTGCATGAATCAGATCCTTCTGAATTTCTCTGGTCCTTGCTTTCACAACCCCCACCACACACACCACACCCCATTCCACCCACCCACCCACCACAAAGTCCAACAATGCCACAAGTGACTGTTGCATTTTGAACTGCTGTTACTGTGCTGTACCGTGTCCATCATCATCAGTCCAGTTTTGCTCTGATTTCAGACCAGCTGCATACCTCCCCAGCATTAACAAACCCTCCGTGGCAGTGCGAGTGTGTCCCTGTCTGTTTGAGCTGAGGCAGGTTCCTAAAATGAATGCAGCTGGTGAGTACAGGAATTATAAACAATAAATAATAATAATTGAAGTATTTATAAAGTGCAAAATGTTGTGTGTAGGGACTATAAATAGTAATAATTGAAGTATTTATGAAGCGCAAAATCTTGTCTGTAGGGACTATAAATAGGGGGGGCACCAATCTGTGCAACAGTTTATGGGGTTCTTAATTGTTTAGACTATGTACAGTACAATGCTCTTCTTTTTTTTCTCCAGATACTTGATCCCTGAGCATAATTGGTAGTGCTTTATCTGTGAATGCAATAGTAAGGTTCATTGTGTTCAAAGTTGTGTAGACATTTTGTTGACTTTATTGTTTTCGTATTGTGCCCTTTGGGTTCGCATTAGCTGTCTCTTTAAAATACTATTTTACATGCCATCATGGTTGTTTTTTCCCCGTGTTCTGTTGTGCAGGGCCTGCAAATGAGCACGCACGGGAATGGAGCAAGCACTCAACTGTGTTCAAGTTTGTATTGTTCTTTCTGCTTCTTTGCAAAAAACTTTTTGTATGTCTCAAAACAAAGAGTGTATGTCTGTGTGTGTGTGGGGGGGGGGGGGGGGGGGAATCTCCTTGTTTAGGATTGTTGCAGGTAATACCTGTTTAGATCTTCTGAAGCTTTTGCAACTGGACTTAGTTGGGTGGCACCTTATACTTCTGTCATGCTTTAAAACTTATTTTTTAAAGTACTGGTCTGTTTAAAACTTATTTTTTAAAGTACTGGTCTGTTTAGTATTTTCATGCTACATAATTGGGGTGGGGGCTGTGAGGGGTAGAATTATGGGTAGGTAATAATGAGACTGTTTTCTTTCTTGATGTTGCTGCTTCTCGTACAACACATGTACATTATTTTTCTTGTGTATATATATATTGTTAGCTGTCATACACATGTTACTTTCTTGAACATAATTAATTATTACCTTTGATTTTTCCCTTCACATTTAAGGTTGAAAATGATGGAGAACATTGTATATGCCTTGAGTTTGTGTAGACCAGAAAATAGCACTATATAAAAGTTATCTCTTATTATTATAACGCATTATCATTCTTGACCTGGATTTGTGTGAATTTTTTAAAATTTATTTTTATAGTTTGCCGTACCGTGTGGTGTTTGCTGTGGCAACTGAAGACTCAGTTGTGCTGTATGACTCACAGCAGACGTTGCCCCTGGTCTTTCTCTCCAACATCCACTACCACACACTCAGCGACCTTTCCTGGTTTGTAGCTGTCATTTGGATTTGTACATAAAGTGTGCATGTCACTCTTTGTCAGTGAATGAGGGATGCTGTGATCAGGATAGCGATGATGTGATGAATGTTTTCTGGTGTCATGTGTCCATAGTTGTTTATGGATGCACTGGAACAAAATGTGAGTGTGTAGTGATCAGCCTTAAACTTTTCTTTTTTTAAAGATCATAAATATTTCAAGACATGTTTTGTGGTTTGTTTGTTTTCCAGTCAAGAACAGGCCCAGTTTGGGGTTTTCGGTGGCACATGTGTAAATCTTGTAACACCTCACTGCTATAGTGTCAGTTTCTGTCCTGTGCGTTGTGTGGTTCAGAGTTTGTATTTATGTGGCAAATTACAGGTATTTGCCGTTTTTTTCTGGAAGCCATGTTAAAATTATTTTCAGACTATTTTCGCTGAGAATAAAATAAAATAGAAAAGAAATGAAAATACTTGCATTTTCTGGAGAGAGAAAAAATACTCCAGTTTTTTTGTTTGTTTCTTTCTGGAAGTGTACTCTTATCAGTATTTGAGTGTAAACAGTTCTGGAAGCAAGATGATTGTTTTTAGAGAACTTTACACAAGCACATAGGAGAGTTTGAACAAAGTGTTACCCTTTCCCATTTTGAATGTGAATGAAGTGAGCATTTTGTTCTCCTGGCCAGACATGGTCTTGCTGGGGGGTTTTGTGGGGGGTGGGGTAGGGGGAAGCTTGAGGATTTGGGTGGCACCAAACCTCCCATCACACCAGTAGGCTCAGACCAGTGGCAGCCCCAATCGACTGGAACCAACACAGATTGTAACAACACAAGAGACACTTTGTATAATACTGATATTATAATTTCTATTGTTAAATTGATGGTACAGAGTCCTGGGGGTGAGTTAGTATAACAGATTTTGTTATTGTTTTTGTCTAATATCACCCCGATGTGAACAGACATAAAATAAAACATTGGACTGGATCGCCACGCAGGGTTGCAGGTTGTATGCTGATCAGCGAATGGAAAATGTACTGTTCTAAGAGAGACTCCATCTCACTGACAGCAACCTGTCTGCTGGTAATCTGCAGGAATGTCCAGCCAAATGATTCTGTACAACTCTGTTGCAGGTCGAAAGATGGAAGAATGTTGGTGGTGTCGTCGATGGATGGTTACTGTTCTGTGGTGACGTTTGACGCTGGAGAGCTGGGAGTCCCCTACACACCAAGACCTGCATCATCAGTTTCCTTGGAAACACGAACATCAAACAATCCAAAGGTAATAGTCTTATACATGTTTGTTCCCAGGCGAGTGTTTTGTTGGCCGTTAGGCTATTTTGTTCTACCAGTGATTTGAACTTGCCATCTTATTTATTTGAAGAAGAATGAAAAAAAAATGAAAAAAGGTAACAGAAGTAACCTGGAATTATTCTTATCTTCAGTGTCTGAAGACCTGGACATTTCATTCGGAGAGATTCTCAGGTGGCTTAAATGAACCCTTTTCTAGCCAGGTTAGTATATAGGTATATAACGTTGTTTTGTGCAGCAAAGTTATACAAGAGTGGTGATAGACATTGTGACAGACAATAGGTGGGCTCCATCCCCCACCCCCCACTTCGTCCCACCCCCTACCCCCATACCCTCCTCCCCACACTTACATTTGCCAACCAACCAACTGCCCTCCTCCCGCTAGCCCTCCTTGTTTTTGCTCCAAGCAGCAGTGCCCTCTTCCTCCTCCTCCCCCCCCCCCCCCCCCCCCCCACCCCAGCCCCACTACTTCCTCCACTGCTATTGACAGGAGTTGTGTCCAGAACTGTGAGCCAGCTTTGTACTTGTGACTTGTGCTTGCTGCATTGTGTTTGGAACTGGTATTGACAAATCTTGACTGTGTGTATGGGATTTGGATCCTCGGATCTTCCCTGTTCAAGGTTGGGCAGGATGACCTCACTGCATCTGTCTGACCTGTGAACCAGAACTGTCTTCCACTCTCTGTCAAGCATTCCATATCAATCTCTTGTTTTAAGTCCAGCCTGAAACCCCGTCTTCTGAATACTGACTTGTCATTCCCTTTTTTTTTCTCTTTTCTACCAATCATTCACTAGTAATGCATGTGTTTGTAGTGTGTTTGTGTGCGCATAAGGGGCTGGGGGTGGGGGTGCATGTGTGCCCATGTGTTCGTGTGTGTGATGTGCATGTATCCATAGGCTATTGCAAGCGTCAGGGCTCTTAAGAGATGGGGCATCATAAATATTATTGTGTTATTTGTCCGGAGGTAACCCTGTGCAGTTGACAAGACAAAGGAGTGAATCCTCCCCCACCCTAGTTCTCTGATTTAAAACCCCAAAAAAAGAAAATATTGTGCATTTCTGTGCTGAATCCAAGAACAAATGAACAGACTCTCCCTACCCCACTTCTCTGATTTAAACTGAAAAAATGGGGAGAGAAAAAAAACGTTACATTTAACAAACTCTCCCTGCCCCACTTCTCCGATTTAAACTAAAAAAAATGGGGAGAGAAAAACCTTTGCATTTCTGTAATGAATGATGATTCTGCATTTCTGTGATGTGTGAATATTGCACCCACCCGAAGCCCTGCACCCCACCCACCCCCTCATCACCCACCCTAATTTAAGGGGAACAAAATCATCCTTTATCACAATGTTGAATTGCTATCTTCTCAGATGTTTGTCTTCTTTTTCACAGAAATGTTATCACAATATAGATTATAGTAATTATTATTAACATGTTTAGGTTAGTCTGTGTATTTGCTGATGCTTATATTTCCAGACGTGCTTCACAGCACCAGGTTTTCCCCATTGCCGTATGCAGCGCTGAACATCGCAACAGTATCAGGCGTAGCAGTATGGGTACTTCTCTATTTTATTTTACAAAGGGTTATAAATGTTCAGTAGAATATTGTTTTGGTATCGTCAGAAAGATCACTTCGGGAGCAACCCCAGTCAAGCAGTTAAAATATTCACTGACACTGTTATTGTGAATGGTTTTTGTCATATCTGTGTGGTAAATACCAGTCTGTCAGCACCACTGGTCAGGGTCTCTTCGCAAAAGAAGCTTTGTTTCAGTGTTCCCCACGGTTTTGTTTTGGCTCTATGCACGGTTTTTGCTGACGCTCAACTCCTTTAGTTGTTGACTCCATCTCACTGTCATTCTTTGATTGCTGGCATTGAGCAGTGCCTTGACTTGGTCAGGAGAAGGATCACTGGTTGTAAGTCTGAAGCTGAACAGTGACCTGAGGCTGTTACAGTTCCGTCACATAGGAGGAGGTGCAGCATGCTGCAGGTTAACTCCTTGCCAACACAGCCCAGGTGGCTGGCGTATCTGCACTCACTGAAACGGCCAACAGCCTCACAACATAGCCAAATTAACCTTTTAAAAGAATTTTTACCGCCCTTTTGTAACACTCACTTGTAATATATTTGGTATCAATGGAAAAATGAATTCAAGACCAACCTAGAAATATGCATGTGTGTGCATTTTGTGCTACTGTGCTGTTGCCAAAGGAACAAAAACATGACCAACAAAGTTTAAAACGGAAAGTGTTTACCTGCAGATCTGATCAGTTTTGAACAGAACATGAACACAAAACGAGGTTAAAATGGGACGCAACAAAGTTCCACATTATATACGTTTGAGCTCCCATTAAATAACTGGCACCATAGGGCACATCATTATGATGGTGCATGCTGTCCACAAAATGGAAATAATGATAGTCCAAGCACAGATCATCACCATTCTATCGGAAAATGGCTGTGGTCTGAACCGGTGCATGGGTTTCTTTGTTCAAAAGCATCGTTTCCACTCCCTTCCAATTGATTAGGAAATGTTGCCTAAGTAAAGTCAGTTGACTACTAGGTAAAATTCTGCAAGTTTTTTCCCTTTGACTGTTGGTTCATTGTCAGTAGACAATCAGAAACGTGTCCAGGCATATTTGTGCACAGTGTGAAAGTGACTCACTGATGTAGCATACTACCAGTGAATGCTGCGGTGACAACGGAGCCCAGAGTTCCACTCATATATGCCCGGGTCATTGGCAGAAAGTTCAGCACTTGAGAATTGGAAACCATGCTTAGTTCAAGAGCCGCATGAAAAAGCACTTGAGAGTTGGAAACTATGCATTGTTTTAGAGCCACATGAAAAAAGCACTTGAGAGTTGGAAACTGTTTTTGTTCAAGAACCACATAAAAAAGCACTTGAGAGTTGGAAACCATGTTTTGTTCAAGAGCCATGTAAAAAAAAAAAAAAATCTTGGAGTTCAACATATCAACCATGTCAGTCACTAAACTGATCAGGAAAATCCATTCTGTCTGCCACCTCCTGACAGAAAGCCTCTGCTCAGCTGATGCGTCCATTTCCTTCCGAGTCTGGATGACTTCAAATCTTTGCTTAGTGATAGTATCTCTCTTTGAAAAGAATCAAAATTACACAGCTAAGGCAGGTCTTTCATGAAACCAGATATTGGCTGTTCACAGGAGCTTCACTGGTTGCCAGTCACAGAAAGAATCCTTTTCATTTTGTTTTTTTGATGGTACCTTGCGACCATACAAGCAGTCTGTCGGTGTACTTTCCACCTTATACTTTCCATTTTAGTTCAGATTGACAGATATCAAAAAGTATTTTAAAGTCTACAGTCTAGAACAAACTTCCTTCTCATGTCTGATGCTGCTGTACTTTGTCATGGTTCAGGACTTCAGTCATAACCTTTCTCATTACTTGTCAGTCCTCTGCCTACTATGAATCTCTAACTGGTTACTTCTCTGTCTTCTGCCTACTTTGAATCTGTAACCAGCTACTTCTCTGTCTTCTGCCTACTTTGAATCCCTAACCAGCTACTTCTCTGTCTTCTGCCTACTTTGAATCTCTAACCAGCTACTTCTCAGTCTTCTGCCTACTTTGAATCTCAAACTGATTACTTCTCTGTCTTCTGCCTACTTTGAATCTGTAACCAGCTACTTCTCTGTCTTCTGCCTACTTTGAATCTCTAAACAGCTACTTCTCTGTCTTCTGCCTACTTTGAATCTCTAACCAGCAACTTCTCTGTCTTCTGCCTGCTTTGAATCTCTAACCAGTTCTCTGTCTTCTGCCTACTTTGAATCTCTAACCAGCTACTTCTCTGTCTTCTGCCTACTTTGAATCCCTAACCAGCTACTTCTCTGGCTTCTTCCTACTTTGAATCTTTCGAGTCTTCTGCCTACTTTGAATCTCTAACTGGTTACTTCTCTGTCTTCTGCCTGCTTTGAATGTCTGACTGGTGACTTCTCAGTCTCCTGCCTACTTTGAACGTCTGACCACTTCTCTGTCTTCTGCCTACTTTGAATCTCTAGAGTCTTCTGCCTGCTTAAAATCTCTAATTGGTTACTTCTCTGTCTTTTGCCTACTTTGAATGTCAGACTGGTGACTTCTCAGTTTCCTGCCTATTTGAATCTCTAGAGTCTTCTGCCTACTTAGAATCTCTAACTGGTTACTTCTCTGTCTTCTGCCTACTTTGATTGTCTGACTGGTGACTTCTCAGTTTCCTGCCTACTGTGAATGCCTGACCCCCCCCCCCCCCCCACCCCCACCCCCCATCAAGGGTGAACTGGAAGCTGCAGGCTCATAGGGTGTAGATGTGCTTATTGTTGGTGGTTGATGTGTCTGTGCGTGCATTTGTGTGATACAGTCGTTTTGTGTCAGTATTTTTGTAACTTTTCTGCCCACTGTTCAGGCAGTATCATTCCCTGCCCCTAGCTTGTTTGTATGTTTTGCTTTTATTTTTGTGGCTGTTTCTCTGAGTCTAGTTGAAGAGTTTTAATTACAGTGGGATTCACTAGGTTAGAAATGTGTTGATTTACTGTAAATTGTTACTGTTATTAGTACTGAAATAAGAATAACATGACCAAGGCTGCAGAAGTTGAGTTGTTCACGGTGGATTCTTGTTAGGTAATGGAGACATGGGAGGTTTAATCCTGGTGAAATAGTTATCCCTCTTCCCTTGAAACTGGTTTGGGCTCTGCACTCTCTGGAAATGTAGACGTCATCATTTCTCTGCAGTATTGGAGAAAATGGTATCCAAGTCATGTACTTTAAATCGGGCTTGTAGTTTTGATGATGAGAACTTTGTTTTTCCCGCACATGGCCTTCACCATTGACCGGGTGTTGAAGCTCAGACATCCATATATTGTCCAGTCTGCAAATACTATCCCACCCTTTCTTGACAGGAGAGTCACATGGCGGCTCTGATAGATCCCATTTCAGCTGTTAAAAACCAAAGAGGAAACGAAAACAGCAAGAAAGAACTGTATTGTTTTCCAAATACGGTTTCCACAAGGAATATTCACATCCATATGTGGCTGTATTGCTGCAGTATCGATGTACAAGTTACTTAACTTAGGCCATACGTGGTGTGGTGGACATTTGTGTCACTCAACATACTGAACGCTTTTACTGATAGGTTCACAGCAAGCAGCGGATGCTGTGCCATTGTCATTGAAGGCACTTTTACTTGCAACCACAGACAGCGGCAGATAAAAGTTGTTAGTAACTGTGCTTGTGTAGACCATGTTTGTCCACTGAAGTGTATGTCTCCAACCAAAATTTAAAGCCCCATGGTCATCACTGCCACACTTACCATGTAAGGCATGCAAGTCGCCCATTAGATGTTGTTGCTTTTGCATTACAGAATGGAGTACGTTCACTCTTCTGTAATGATCCGGAGTGAAAAACGTAGGGGTCAGAATCAACTTTGTGGTTTTGTATTTTTCCACAGACCTTTGGAGTCGGTTTCATCCCCTCACCCTTGAATCTGAGGACCACTGCCATTGCCACCGAGGAGAAGATGGATGTGGACAAACCCCACCATGAGCAGCATCCCTCGGGCATGGCCGCAGGCACTTCGTCCACCAGGCTGCTCCCGAGCTCCCTCCCTCAGGTGAGGCCATTCACCTCGGAAACATGCCTGGCCTTGGAAATTAAAAACGTCAGCATTTTCCAGCACTCAGACAGCCCAGAGAAGAGCCCAGCAACTGCACCAAAGAGAGGAGTCTCTCAGCCGGAGCATCAGCCAGGG
The DNA here is from genome assembly GCA_963584105.1 of Alviniconcha strummeri. NCBI lineage: Eukaryota > Metazoa > Mollusca > Gastropoda > Provannidae > Alviniconcha > Alviniconcha strummeri. The sequence continues at coordinate 20,702,154 of OY757544.1, forward strand.
CTGGACGGGGCCAAGCATTCCAAGAGATAGTTCAGAGCTTTCGCGCCATGCTGTCAAACCACTAGCAGCTGCAGTGTGTATATACATGTATATTATGTCCGTTCAGAATGTCTTTCATGATACTGATTTGGTTGTAAACATACGCTGACTGCAAGTGTCATGTTTGTTTGTTTGTTGTTCTTTTTTTTTGGGTGGGGTGGGGTGGGGGGGGGTTGTTGACAGCAGTTGGAAAAAATTGACAAGTTATGTGAAGCTGTTGGTAAAGACTGTGACAGTAGAACATAAATGGGAGTTCATAATGAGGAGTGTTAGGGGCAGGTGTTCCAAAAGTTGATGTTGGGGATTTTTTATGGACACAGCAAATGTGCATCAATGTCCAACTTTACCTGAAGATTGCCCTTGTAGCGCTTTCGTTAGTTTATCTTAGCATCAATGACCTTGACCTTATTCCAAGGCCATATTGGTGTTAAACTAGTTGGAAGTGAATCATGTTGGTACTCTTCACAGCGACCAGTATTGAAGGGAGATAACTGACCAGCTCTCCTGTCTTAATGACAATCTTTTAACATTAGCTTATTCTTTTTTCTTTTTCTTTTTCCCCTGCCAAACTGTTCAGCAAAGTCTCTCCAATGTTTCAAGATGGTAACCCTGTTTGACCCAGTGGCAACAGAACACTTGCTCTGGCGCTGCCCTCTGCAGGTCAGCCCAAGAGTTCCACAGGGCCAGAAGTTGTGCACCTGAGAGAGAGAGAAGATGCACAAGGCTGAAGAAGGTGACTGCAGTCTTGAAGGCATTTGGAATGGGCGTCTGATGGAAGCAATCAGTGAAGAGAAAGATCTGTGTGGGAGTTTTACCCATTCATACTAGTGTTCTTACTCTGGATCCTTTATGTCACAAGAAGACATTGGATGTTGCAGCAGTGGACATTGGGGTGGGGGGGGGGGGGGGGGGTTACAAAAGAGTTTTGTGTGTGTGTGTGTGTGATGTTAATGATCAAGGTCACAATTGATGAAAAGGTGATTTTTGACTGACTTGGGGGGGGGGGTATGATTTGATTATCCGATTGCTCAATTGTTGCCTACAAATAGGTCAAGTAATTGCATGATAAAAATCTATAATCTCTAAAAGGATTGAGTCTAGGTGTCCTTATTTTGATCTAGCATACAAATAATTATACTACACTATATTTAGATAAATTATGTTTAGGCCTGCCAGTCTATGCAATGAGCAGTGATAATAGTAAAGGTCAGATCTAAAGTGCTTTTTCAGCAAGTTCTTATCCAATTCATACATATATATAACTGCCAGTCTATGCAACAAGCAGTGTTAGCAGGAACGGTCAGATTTAAAGTGTTTTGTCAGCAAGTTCTTATTCAATTCATGTTTATGTATGTCGGTAAACATAGCCTTTATAGATCATGTACATAGCAATTGTTATGCCTTTTGAATCATTTGTGCTCTTAGTTCTACTATCTCTTAATTATTATAATTTTTAGTATTTAATTTTTAAATATTTGTTTGTGTCTTTTTATGCTGTCCTTTTCTTTCTGTTTTGGTTTCCAGGTATTTTGAATCCTTTACTTCATCTGCTTTCTTCCCTGCCTTTCTCTGTCTCTTCTGTTTTCTTGTTGTCATTTTTTCAGTTTGTTTGGTCATTTGTTTCTTTGACAAAAACATTTTCTGTTCAAATGTCAGTGGTTTTGTTTTTATTTGTGTCTGGGGCTGCAATTTTATACCTTGTGAATCATTTGTGCTCTTAGTGCCTTCATTATTTTATTATCCTTTATTTTTTTTAGAAAGGATTTTTATTGTTTTGGCTTATCTTCATTTTGTCCCTTTCTTTTAATTTTTGTTTCTGTGCCTTTGAATTTTTATTTCATCTGTTTTCTTGACTTCATTTCTCAGTCTTCTGATTTTGGGTTTTCATTTTTGTTTGTTCAAACATTTCTTTGACAGAGACATTTTCTGTTGAAATGTCAGTGTTTTGTATCCATGTCTGTGTCCTGTCTACTTTTGGTGAGTATGTTTCCTGGTTCTTTAATGCTCATTAAAAAAAAAAGTTGGTTCATGCTGATTACCAGATAAAAGAGGCATGTCTGTAGTGTCATGATTGGTTTTATTGTACATACTGATTTTATCAATAAACCAGATGAATGAAGTATGCCTATTGTGCCAATGGTTTTGTGTGTGTGTGTGTGTGTGTGTGTGTGTGTGTGTGTGTGTGTGTGTGTGAGAGAGAGCAGTTCAAGAATGTGTCCATAAGCTATTTTAACCCCTTCAGTGACATGAGATCACTTGAAAACGACCAGTAATAGTGTGAAATTTTAAACCCTTTTTTCTTTTTCTTTTTTTCTTCACACTGCCATGTGAAAGGGTTTCATCAAAACACATAACATTCAAAACAGATGTGTTATAGGACCAGAAAATACACTGTTTGCAGGTACATCTGTGTTTCATTCAACCTGGAAATTTTACAGGCTGGGGCAGTGAAAGGGTAAAGGAACGAACTGAACAGTGTAGTGCCTTTTATTTGGAAAACAAACTGAGCACACAGTGCACCAAGTTTTAAAACAATTTGTAATACTTCAGACATAAAAAGAATACATGCAAGAGGTTAAAAATAGGATCTTTTTTTGTTTTGACCAGGCAAAATGGTCTTCTGCATATGCATAACATTCAGTAACAAAGGGACACTTGGTGAAATAACTTCCCACTAGGTGTGGGGTCAGTCTCGCACATATTTCAAAGTTAAACTAAGTCTGACAATATGTGCCTTCACAACCAACAAACGTTTTCTCAGATTTGAGATTTAATTTTTAAAACTGAGCGTGATTTGTAAACCCTTTGCTTGCTGAAGTGAGTGACACTCTTTTTCACCTCAGCATGTTGTCGTAGGGGGAGGGAAATACCCAAACAATGCAAAGAACAAAACCGTTCTTTCTGTACATCATGGGTGAATTGGGGAGGAGCAGGTTTTTTTTTTTTTTTTTTGCATTGTTTATGTGTGTTTTTTTTGTGTTTTTTTTTTGGGGGGGGGGGTTAGTGAGCAGGTTTGCAGCTGCATACATTGCAAATGTGGATGAACATGCAGCTGCAGTCATGCAAACCTGGAGCATGAATTCCTCATAGTCTGGATACACTATGTAGTGAGATGTTTTTGTTGCTGTAGAGCGTTTTCTAAAAGTTGTCATGCTGAACACATGCTCTCGCCTGCAACTTGGTAGCCACCATCTTGTCTCCAACAAGCCACTGAGATGGTGCTGACAACACAATTGCCATTTGCCTTGAACAAAACTGCTAGACTGCCTGCCCCACATACCGCATGCCCCTGAACGACTTCATAACTGACAAGAGTTTGTTGACATTCCACTATGCTGCTGGTAATATTAAATTTCTGTTTTCAGTGGGGAGCTGATTGAAACAAACACTAGTCCTTGCCTTTGGCTACAATTAACATCTCTTAGTGCATAAAACCTTCCTGAGCAGCCATTTGTAGCTTGGACTGTCAAAGTCGAAACGGCAGACGCATTGTAGCCGACGAGTCAGGCATGCATAGCTTTGACTGACACTGCTCCAGCATTAACAATGCTCATGTGTCGAACCTTTGCATGCTGATTGGCACCACAGATGACCAGGCTTGTAATCATAGAAGATGATGCCATCTTCTCTGCATGGGAATTTGGGTTTACCACTGTGTTCCCCTGGCATGTTAGTCACAGCTGTAAAACAAAGAACCAAGAAACAAAGACAAACAAAAACAAAATGGTTAGATGATAAAATGTACATAACATATAGTTTGGGTTTGTCTATAGGTTAGTTCACCTTTGTTCAACTAGATGAGTTCAAATACCCATGAACTTACTATTATGCCTCAAGAGTCCACGTTGGTCAGTTGGTGTGTGTGTGTGTGTGTGGCCACGTTTGTGCGTGCGTGCGTGTGTGTGTGTGTGTGTGTGTGTGTGTGGCCACGTGTGTGTGTTAGCCGAGCCTCACCAATCTCGAGATGAGCCCTAAGCGCTTCACAATGGCAACTACTGTTGCGCTATTCTCTGCTACCGATCAGGCCCACTGGGCCTAGACGTACGTGACTCTAGCTGAATGGGTGACTGTAGCTCTACACAACGCATTTTGAGGTAAGTCCACCGTATTGGCCGTTACAGCACTGCCATTGAGTTAATTGTTCACAGCTACTGCTGCCGTTTCCGAGCACATTGTCAGTGTACACTATGCACCCGTGCACCAGTACAGGCTGTGCGGTTTTATTCGAAGCTACGTAATGTCACGTGTAGGAAGCATATAATGCGTATCTAGCTGTTAACCAGCTGCCACAGAAATTATTTGGCAAAATGATCTTTGACGTCAGTGCAACTGCGGTAACACGGGGTGGTGTGTGAAATAAAATAAATATCTTAGGACACTAAAACAGGACAGGTGACAATATCAATAGAGCTAAGAACGGCCTTCATGTATTTCTTTTGTGAATCGGCAAATCTTGCCACGATTGGTCCTGCATGCCAAACTGGCTCACAACATTCTGATGGGTAGACAGAGATCCAAACACAAAACAGGTTCAAACGAACGCTTATTTATTTTGACACGGACACACAGTGTGCACATTTTCGGGGAAATCCCCTTTTAAACAACAGATAAACGACTTTCATATCCTATGAGCTACCGGGAACCAGAATGGCTAAGATTGTTTACGGAAGCAACAATTGCATGCTGCGCATGCGTATCGTGTGTCCATCTGTTCTGTACTTACTTTCGCCAAAGTTAAAAACAACAACAACAACAACAACAACAACAAAACTTATTTAATGTGATATAATTTGTCTGTGCCCTTTTTAGTTATCATTTTATATAAACAGTTTGATGAGTATTAAGTTCTCTTTTTAATGATTTAATCGCTGCGAGTGATTTCCCTTCTTCCAAGAACTCACGCGCCAAATGCAGATTTTCTCAACAAAAAAGTGTTTTATGTCTTGATTGCAGGCTCTGTATTCAAGCTGAAAAGGTAATGGAAGCAAACTGATGATCGTTGTATCTGTTTTGTTTGTATTTTATGTTTGATGCTCTTACAACATAAAATGTCTCAACAGTCGCGCTCTCGATTTGTTTTCGGCAATGTCCAGTCCACTTTTTGCCCCGTTGGTTCGCGGTCCTCAAATGGTATGAGTGTGTGTGTGTGTGTGTGTGTGTGTGTGTGTGTGTGTGTGTGCGGAATGAACTTGAAGTATGCACTACCTTGGCATATCCACATATCAGTTCATTCCGTACTATGCCAGTGCAATACACAAGCACACAAGTACACGATCCTCAAACCATTTAAGGATAGCGAACCGACGGGGCTAAAACTAAAAGTGGACATTGCCTGTAGTGTATACTAATTACTATTAATTATCCAAGCAGGCGGTCATATTTTCATGGGAATTGGGATATTTTATTTTTAAGCGTTATTTCGGGTCACAAATAATGAAATATTAGGGTAAAATCCAAGGAGACCGTCGGAAATTCCTGGACAGTTTTAAACGTTATTTGGGGTCACAAATATTATCACAATCATTAAATGAGGTCTGTATCTTGGTTCTTCTTCAGTGCTGGTCCTAATTGGTAGTCACTCACTTTGCAACAGTTTTGTTGTAAACCAGTTCCTTTTTTTCACACCAAATGGAGAAAATTCCCTTTGTTATACACCCAAGAAGCAATGAGAGCAATATGGTGGGAAAAAAAAATGTTCTGTTTATTTTTTATTAGCAAAATATACTCCCATGTCACGCAAAAATGGCGGCCAAAAACGGGAATGGCGATACCCTACTGCATGTGTTGGAATCTACTTCATACCAGATGAAATATACAGACATATCTAATTTGTTTGCAAAGTTGCAACATGCAAAAGCACCAGAAAGCTAATTTCAGGCCTGCTGAGTATGTCTGTGTACAATAATGATGGTTGAAAGTGAGCATTACGCATGTTTCATGACCCGTCACGTCATGAAACACGCGTTCACTTCCAACTTGCACAAGATCAGCGATGCGAACCAGGGAAAACACTGTTGCTATAAATAACAAAGCACTATAGATGCCGAGATCTGAACACCAAAGTTGCAGTATTATTTCCTAAAATGCATTAAAAGTGCAATGAAAATTTTGCGTCACGGGTGAAACATCTGTAACGGCAAAAACAAAAATTTGCAAAACAAATCCAACAAAGATTTTTTCTTCTTCTAACCGCGATTTTCGAATGTATCATGGGCATCTACACACACATTGATGACATCGTGTCATGTGATACACATGGAATTTGTGAATGGGCACTTTTACCACTGCACGTCACGCTCTGACGCAGGAGAAACATGTGTTGCTGGGCTGTCATCATTTTGTCTGCTAGCACACGATTTCACCCAATTTGGAGGCTACCAATGATGCAGGTAGGTGAAATTCCAAGCAGTTATAGTTACTTGATCATTTCAGACTAGTATTTTATACAGTAGCACTCTTTATTTATAAATACAGTGTTCAGTATGTTCGATGCACCCTCTTGCAGGCTCATCTCCGTTTCGTCACATGAAACATACGTCTCTTGCCAAATCATTATTTCATGGTTAGGAACCACAATTACCAAAAAGTAGGCATACGTAGGATCAAAAACAAACATGTTTAGTAATGGTTGCAGTCATTTCAAATTATTTCTCAGTCCATGAACATGGAGAGAAAAATTGGTCAAAACATAACGTTCATTTCTGGTGACATGGATCTGGACGGAAGTTGATTCCGTCACACAAAACGTGCGTTGTATCATCGTGTTGCAGAACATGCGTTGAACTAATCTTCCCTACTTTGTTTTGATTTCTGTGTAAAACTGAGACTGTGCTATAGTATTAATGATGATGTAACTTTGAGATTCTTTTGATTTAAATTTACCGTCTTCTATAGGACTAGAAACGATACTAACTTAACGTGACAATGACATGGTGTACTTGCAGAGTTTTTGTTTGGAATTTGTATTGTTGTTTCTTCTGTCCTGTTTTAGTATTGACATGGGGTCTGAGGCAGCATACTATTAACTATATATGTACTACTACTAGTTTACTACATCTTGTTTTTCCATTTCCTCCAACTTTGATCGATGTCTCTGATTCTGAATGTGATGTGTTGTGGACTGCAACTTGTACTGTGATTTCACTTGTTGGCTCTGTTAAATCTAGGTTCTACTTTTAGCCTACAAGGTTTCATCTGGAGAAGTGCAGATAAAGTTCCTGCGTGAAAATCGGGGCAGCTTCTCGTTCCCTGCAACTGATGACATCCCTTGGGTGCCTGCTGATCAGCTTGCAAAACTAAGCCACTACAGACTGGTGTCAAATGCAGCTGGGTTTTTTGCAGAATAAAAGTTGCTTGAAGTTGTCATTGTTTTGCATGAGAACAGATGATTGATTAAATTTTCATGTTAAGTTTCAGTCAATTCATGTAAACATTACTAGTGCTGCTCATCACTTTTTTTCTTTCTTTTTTTTCTCACTTTTTTTCTTCTTCTTCACGTAAGCAAAACTTGTCAAACTAAAAAAAAAACTTGTCAAATTCAAAACAAATGCTTACATACATGTAATGTGTACAAATACTCTGAAAAAAATGAATGTCATGTGAAACATGGGTTACATGTCACACGAAACATGCGTTACAATTCAAAGAACATCTGAAGTTGAGGAAGTGTTCCAATATTACTTTGGAATATGTCCACAGCATCAAAAACTAACAAGAATAAATACTTGTTCATGATCCATGGTGTTTGTTTGATCTTGAAGGAAAAACTTTTCTTTCCATGTCACACATGTTTCAGTGTCACAATTATGCAGGTAGGCTGTTCTACTCTCAAGTGGATGAACCCTCTTAAAAATTGCACTTAGTTACTCCTAATGATTGCTATTCAAAACCTTTCTGTGAAATAATAAGGTTCTTATTCAAAATTGTTTCGAGTTGGCATCATGGATTGCAAATGGTGAACGAAGCCAACGAAGCGCTGCTAGGTAAGCGGCCTCATTAAACAAGCTATGGCAATTAAAAACCATGAAAAAAGTATGAAAAAAATTGCAGTCTGAGAATGTTGGGTCATGAGTACGATTGTCTTGCCAAAATCGGCACTGGGAAACAAGGTCAAACGTCAAAGGACAACATGTGCCAACTCGAACTGACAATCAAAGACAAAAATATATGAAAAAAATCACCTTTTGTTGCGGATTTTGGCTGTAATCGGTAGATATGGATCTCATTTAATGATTATGATGATACTTTTGATCCAAAATAACTTTTAAAGCGGTCCAGGAATTTCTGACCCTCTCCTTGGATTTTACCAATATTATTATTAGAATCATCCAAACAGTCATAATCGTATTCAGGGAATAAACCTAAAAATTAGTAAAATTTGCAACAAAAAGTTAGTTTTATCATATATTTAAGTCTTTCATTGTGCGTGTGCTCCTTTGACATTTGAGCTAGATCAAGTTTCCAATAAACTGTGTATGCTTCTGGAGTGCTGATCATGCTGTCGGCAAAAGCCAAAACTATCGTTTGTATATGGATGAATCACCAATTTACAGCCTGTACATAGTGTCCATAAAGAAACTCACTTTTGTTGGAAATTACGAAATGTTGGTGTCATTCACTAGATATAAGTTATAACCCTGTCTGAGTGATTCTGATGATTTGTGTCTCAAAATGGCTTTTAAAATGGCTCAGGAATTTCCACCAGTTTCCTTGAATAGTTATTAGTTATTAATATTACCTGTTATCAGACATCTGTACACTACAAGTAGTTTACTTGTTTTAATTTGTACCACCAGCCACTAGGGTTTTTCTTATGGGGGGGGGGGGGGGGGGGGTCTTCTTCAAAACATGCATCTGTGCAGGCTGTAGGGATTTTGTTCTTACTCTTAGTTTTAGTGCATGCTGTGCACGTGGAATGCAGGAAATGCACTGATGAGCCAACAGAACCAGGGGTTGTAAATACTGCATATGTAGCAAGTGCAGTGTCTTGATTACTTGGAGACCCCCCCCCACCCCGCGACCCCCCCCCCCCCCCCCAAAAAAAAAAAGAAAAAAAGAAAAGAAAGAAGAAGCATACAACCAAACATGATACTGATATCACATAGATACTAAACACACAGACAGTGAGTTTTTAAAAACAGTCCTGCATTTAGTTAAAATTCTGCTTCTTGCACCTGCTGCAGAATTCTGTACAAGCCTGATGAATAACATCACTACTTTTGGCATTCGCAATCTTGGTACCCTGAGTAACCCTCCATGGTAATCAACATTAATTTTTCTCCAGTGCCTCGTTAGATCTTAGCCTTTTGATTCCTGGCTGGTTTGTTTTCCTTCTCGAGTACTTTCGGAGTAGGCAGCCTGTTAACCAGCTCAGAGTCAGAGCTGAGCTAAGGAACTGGTTTGGAACTGTCATCAGGACTACGATTATGAAAAACCATGTCAGAGTTTTCTGTGTTGTCTTTTGTGACTATGCTGAGCTGCGAAATGGGGTTTCTCCTGCATGCAAATAAACAGAGGGAAACTAGTATAGCACTTAGCAGTAATGCGGCCAGAAACTGGTGTAGGCAGTGAACTACCGCTGCCCTCATTCAGTGTCACAGTAATGTGGCCAGAAACTGGTGTAGGCAGTGAACTACCGCTGCCCTCATTCAATGTCACAGTAATGCAGCCAGAAACTGGTGTAGGCAGTGAACTACCGCTGCCCTCATTCAATGTCACAGTAATGCGGCCAGAAACTGGTGTAGGCAGTGAACTACCGCTGCCCTTATTCAATGTCACCCACCCTGACCTGGCAGCTGTCAAAGTTTATATATAATGTGCTCATATTAACAATCAATTTCACACTCTGACATCAAAGACAGAAACTGAACGAGAGAGATGGAGACTGCTTAAACCTAAAGTCTTTATTAAATTGAATTTGATCATACAGATCTGGACTTTTTTGTGTATAGTAAATGTATGGGGTATGTGCAATTGCATGAGACAGGTTTATTTTGCAGAAGAAAAAACAACAAAATGTTCCTGCAAATTTGCAACCCCTGGGAACACACAATGAAATTAAAAATCAACTGATGAATGCACATTAAACTAGTGAACTGAATGTGAACTGTTCACAGAGACCAACTACTATTTTACTTGAACTTCAAACATTAATACATTAATACAAAATAATACTTTTAATAGCAAGATTTGCTTACATGTACTCAGTAATACTTTTACAAGTTAATTTGTATGTATTTCATGAGCCAGTTTGGCCTAGAGGTAAGGTGTTAGGCTGGTAAGCGGAAGGACCTCAGTTCAATACCGCTTCAGCTCTGTTTTCTCTTCAAAAAAGTCAGCTCTGTTTTCTCTTCAAAAAAGTTGTGGTTTGTAGACACTGTCTTGTGACTTTGTCCATCACTTCCTACTGAAACATTAAAATGGCTCTCATTGCTGCCCACCTTAATGCAGGAATCATTCTGGTGGTGACATTGTAGCGATAGGTATATCTCTCTCCCTCTTCCCCCACCTCCATACCCCCTTCTCCCCGTCCCAAATGAGCCTTACGGTTTCTGTGGATGTTAAGCACCATGTTTACTTATTTATGTTAACATATGATAATTCCTCGTTGTTCATGTTTTGATTGTTCTCATCCAGAAACCATGAAAGTGGTCACACCAGAAATTGCTTGGCATGAGCGAGAGCCAATCTACAGCGTGGACCTGCAGCCTCTCTCTGGTAGCGGTAACCTTCAGAGGCTAGCTTCCTGTGGTGTTGACAGAGTTGTACGGGTAAGACTTGGACTTGGTTCAGTCTAGCAAATCTTCAGTGGTATGCAGGGTGGCATTTAGGCTGCTTAAACAGAAAAAAATGAGTCTGTAACAAGTATAACTTTAAGCACAGTTAGCCAACTGAATAGTCCTATATGCAGACTGGCATTTAGGCTGTTTAAACATCAAAAAATGAGTCTATAACAAGTATAACTTTAAGCACAGTTAGACAGCTGAATAGTTCTATATGCATGGTGGCATTTATGCTGCTTAAACGTCAAAAAATGAGTCTATAACAAGTATAACTTTAAGCACAGTTAGCCAGCTGAATAGTCCTATATGCGGGGTGGCATTTAGGCTGCTTAAACATAAACAAATGAGTCTGTAACAGTATAACTTTATACACAGTTGGCCAGCTAAGGCATTTAGGCTGCTTAAACATAAAAAAATGAGTCAGTAACACTAACAGTATAAGTATAACTTTATACACAGTTGGCCAGCTAAATAGTCCTATTTGCACTTCACACATGCTGGTTAGAAGATAAACGTGATTAGGGCAGCTCTTTGCTCATCAAGCACATGGGCCCAGTTTGTAGTGTTAGATTGTTGCAGCCCTATTCTAAGGCTCCTAAGATAGTGTTGCTGTTGATCACTTTTTATCGCGCTATTCTCTGCTGTCAAGCAGTCACTGCACTTGCATGTGATTCTACGTGAGTGATGAGCTTTTTGAATATCCACCAAAGCGGTGTATTTACTCTGTGTTACAGCACTGGCATGGCTGATGCCACATAAAACTGCTGCCATCTCAGCGTGTTCTGTGTACACCATACAACCATGCACCATGTCACTTCCTGCAAAGCCACATAAGGTGCATGCGTATTCAGCTGTAACCTGCCACCTGCACTTTTGGCAGAATGACAGGGTGTTTTATGTGCTACTGTGGTAACACAGTGGTGGAACAGATACCGTAATAAGAGTCGGCACAGAAAGTTGACCCCGGAGAAGAAAATTATCCCAGCGCTCCTGCAGGGATTTGAACCTGTGACCTTTCGATCACAAGTCTGGCGCTCTAACCACTGAGCTATCCCTGCTATCCCCATTGGACACACCAGCCTCTGGTACTGAAATTATAGTGAAAACACAGTTGGAGGCAGCAGTGAGAGTGTGTGAGCCACTGTAGTGTTCCTCCCCTCCCCCCTCCACCCGTGCCATGCCCCCGCTTCCCCATTGCTAATACAATGACATGATAGTCTACAGCACTAGCAGCCCCAGCAGCTTTGAGTCAGTCACTCTGCGTGGACTTTTTTAGGTGTAGTTACCCCCCCTCCCCTCCCCCCTTCAAATTCAACACACATGCACTCACACACACACACACACACTGAACTGTAGTAGTAGTACAGCTATTTCATTGACTGATCAGGTTTACTATTGTCAAGTTTATTTCTCTGTATTTGAATGCTTTTGCCGTTTGTTTAGATGTGGAGGGTACGCGTGGATGCTGAAGGCAAAGCTGCTGTGGAATTTTTGTCCAACCTGAGTCGTCATTCTGCCACCGTCAACGTTTGTCGGTTTTCTCCTGATGGAAAACTGCTTGCCACTGGAGGGGATGGTGGGTTTATGAGAGAAAACATTTGTATTATTATACTGGACTCTATTTCCATGCAGATATTTAGTTTTGTGTATATATATATATTTCTGATCACTAGAAGTGTAACTTGAAACTGATGACAGCTTGTGAGGTTTTGAACTTGTTTGTTTGACAATGCTCAGCATCATTCAGAGTATCAGACAAGCCCTGTGAAAAGCCACAACTCTACAATCATAAAATTGTATTAGTATTATTGGTGCTTCTGTTGGCATCATGGCAGTGACTGGAAATCTTGTAAAGTGCTCATATTTAGCAGGTGCAGACAGTTAGTGCGTTCCAGTAAAATCTTAGAAATATGCATGAATTTCTGTTTCACTTTCAGATTCTTTGCAAACATCATGGAAATATGAATAGCTCAGAGGGTTTTCATGTAGTTTTAATTGTTAATGAAACGACAGTAATATTTTAACCGTACGGTATTTACAAACAGTGCCTAAAATTTATGTTGTCATCCGAAATGAAAACATCAAAGAACCTTAAAAAAATTAGGGATGAGGTTTTACTCTTCCACGGGCAGTATTTATGGAGGATTGTAATTTTAAACGTGATTTTAGTCTGGAAATACATAAACATCATATAACTGAACAGCAAGTGCAATGACTTGGAACATAAGCAGCATATAGTTGGAACATAAGCAGCATATAGTTGGAACATAAGCAGCAGATAGTTGGAACATAAGCAGCAGATAGTTGGAACATAAGCAGCAAAACTTGCGGGACATTTTTCTGTCAAACTCAAAGCTTTGATTGAATAGTTCCTTTATCACAAATACTGCAGCAATTTTTTTAATTGATTTTTTTTCCACCCCACCTGCTGCAGATGCTGTGATCTTGCTGTGGAAGCTGAGTGATGTCCCTGTACCAGCCAACAACATTTTCAGTGAAGAAGATACAGACAACAAGGAGACATGGGTGGTCCACAAAACCCTCAGGTGTTTTTCGCAAATGACTGCCTATTTCCTTGACCCAGGACTCTGCCTTCAGTCTTGCACTCACGGATCATAGTGGTCGGAAGACTGCCTTAAGAATCTTTGAACAGCTTTAACTGTAGAGTTCTATCAACACAGTTATGTACCCGTTGAGTTTTGATGAACTTGACCTATTAAGCCTTAAGGTCACACTGGGCTTGAAAATAAATTAAACTGCAAGTCAGATTTTCCAGTATAGCCTGAGTAAGTTCAAATCTGATCAGGTTCACTTGCATAATCATGTGTAGCCTTTGACATACAACTGCCTGCCTTCTTCTCCCTTGAGATGGAAGGTAAAGGCAAGTTGTATCTCTGACTGCCTGTTGAGTACTGCTACTGACAATACATTTGTCTGTTTCCAGAGGTCACCTTGGCGACGTGTATGACCTGTGCTGGTCATCTGACGGTCGCTACATCATCTCTGGCTCAGTGGACAACAGCGCCATCGCCTGGGATACACAGAAAGGTGAGGACAGTGCGGCTCGCTTTACTGACAACAAAACAGAGCTGCTGTTTTGAGATAGATGGGTTTTTGTTTTGTTTTGCTTTTTTTGCTGTCCCATCAACTGTGCCAACCTCAGAGGCACTGCTCCCGCGCCGCTCATCCCGGCATCCCTCACCTCCGGCCACACCCAGGGCTCATTCCGCATCACGGCCCCGCCCCCAGAGGTCCACAGGAAGTGACGTCAGATCGTTGGTAGGCTGCCATCCAAAGGAAACACTGCACTGCTGCTGAGTCACTTCGGTGGTGTTCAGTAGTGCCTGTTCTGATTCAACATACACAGGACACCACCTACTGTGCCCCCTACTGACAACAATGTTAGCTAAGTCGTGGAGTCAGACTGAGTGAGCGTCCCCCCAGAGAGCAGACCGCCGCTACGTCCCTCCACCAATCCTCCTATGTGGACTCTCTGACGTTGAGGGCTTTGATCAGAACTGCCCCAGGCAAGGGAGGAGGGAGGAACACCAAGACTGAGGCCACCACGAGAGTGTAGCATGAAGGGCTACAGAAGCTGAGACTTTTTTTAATTTATTTTTATTTATGCAGTGATCAATGAGGATGAGGATGATAACTGATGATGCTATGGAGGTCCATTTCGGTTTGAGACTACTTGACAGGGCCGCAGACCATGCTTACTGTCACAATTATCTCGGTGTTAACCAGGCCCAGGAACTGCGGCACCTGCTGTGTTGGTCAAGTAATTAGAGCAACACCCTCAAAGATGCATCCGTGAAGTGGATGAAGCTCGGCTGTGTGGTTCCAGCCTTCCCATTGGGCCCATAGCACTCCCAGCTCTGGGTAGGAGCCGGCCAGGGCCGAAAAATCCCACATGACTCTGACGGGATTCGAACCCCAGACCTTCCGACCCACAGTCTGACGCGCTAACCACTGCGCTACGGGTGCCGGTTAATAGATGGGATTTTATTGTAGCTGTTATTTCTGGCACTTTGGATTTATTTTGTTCCTCTTTTTGACAGTCTTTCAGATGAGGCTATAAGCCTAAGTTGATCACGTTTTTCAGACAGATTTGAGTGCCTAGTGCCATGGTAGCACCAGCTCAGAACTTTGTTGACTGCATCGTCCTTTGCGTGCAGATGTCAAGCTAGCGTTGTTCAACGAGCACAAGAGCTACGTCCAGGGAGTGGCTTGGGACCCAATGAGGGAGTACATTGCTACTCTTAGCTCAGACAGGTGAGCCTGCAGTGTTTGACGGGAAGGGGTGAACTCTATGTAAAGCTCAGAAACAAAGGGGTAAAAATCATGTCCTGGTGTGCATTACTAATTACATTTGTTGTATATAATTTTATTTTAGGTGTGAACCCTACATGAAGCTCTGAAACAAGGGGGGGGGGGGGGGGCAATTTTGCCCTGATGTGCATTACTAATTACTACCGTTTTTGTTGTTGTTGTTGATCAAATTCAGAAACAAGGGGGCAAAAAAAGAGTGGTTTTTTTTTTTTTGGTGTGAGCCCTATATAAAGCACAGAAACTAGGGGGTAAAAATCAGGTCCTGATGTGCATTACTAATTACATTATTTTTTTTGTCTGTTTCTATTTTAACACAGCAGAATTTCTTGAGGGTGGGTCTGATTGAGGCTGAAAGCAACTGCAAAAATCAGACAAGATTTTTTGCCCCAGGACAAGGAATTCCAGTTATTGAGGAGCAGCAGGAGTCCTTTGATTTTAGAAGTGAAAAATGTACAGAACTACCTGAGCACTTTCTTAAGCAATATTTTGGTAACTGACTTGTCTATTTCCACCACAACTTGTATTTAATGATCTGATGTCTGAAAAACATACACACATTCTACGTGCTTCCATGGCCAGGTCATGCCGTATCTACAACCTATCGACAAAGCACTGCATCCACAACGTGTCCAAGATTGTCCCACGCCATGCCGCAGCCAACGCCCCTGAGGGCACCAAGCCCAAGGCTGTGAGGCTGTTCCATGACGACACATTGAGGTCATTCTTCCGCCGACTAGCCTTTTCACCCGATGGACAGTTGCTGATCACCCCGGCCGGGCTGATGGAGTCTGGCGAGAAACAAATCAGCGCTACGTTCATTTTTGCCCGTGGGAGTTTCAAAGAGTAAGGAGGATGGGTTTTGGATCGTACTGTCATTTTGTTGTTGTTGTTTTACAGGGTTTATGAGAACCAGTAATTTTCTACATTCTGAGATCAGCATTATGATACTGGAAAAAAAACCTGGCAGTTGGTCAGACATGCCGGTTGTTATTTTGTTTGACAGGTTCTCAATGAAAAACAACAGAAAGCACTGAGAATGAGAGAGAGTGTTTGTGGCATGTTGTGTGTGGTTGCGTGTGTGTGTGTGTGTGTGTGTGTACTAGACCGTGAAGTGAGCAGGTTGTTTGCTAGTAGAGCTGTAGCAGTAGTAGTATAGATGACCATGCAGCATATGACCAGTTACAGTGACTATCTGACCAGTTTCCGTGAACCACTTTCGCCACCTTATAGAGGTCCACAGGAGGTGGGGGAAGAGGAGACTATACCTAACGCTACACTGTCACCACCACAGTGACCCATGCATTGGGATGGGCAGCAATGAGAGTGGTCTTAATGTTTGGTGAGGGACAAAATCGCAAGACTGTCCACAGACCACAACTTTTAGAGAGAGAGTAGTGCTGAAATAGAATCAGTCCGAGGCCCATCTGCTTACCAGCCTAACGCCGTATCGCTAGGCTTATCAAATTGCCACCTTCACTTTCGCTCCTCTTTTCATATAACACTCCTTTTGATTTTTGTGGGGGTGGGGTACCAATTTCATACCAGCTGCATACCTCCCCAGCATACCTCCCCAGTTTTCAGGAGTGTCTTTGAGCTGCCGGCACCATGCTACACAATGCCCATCAGCGTCAATCCAATTTTGTTCTGATTTCAGACCAGCTGCGTACCTCCCCAGTGCCACCAAAGCCTCCGTGGCAGTGAGAGTGTGTCCCTGTCTGTTTGAGTTGAGGCAGGTTCCTAGACAGAGCGCTACTGGTGAGTACAGGGTGAAGTCTAGCAATTCAGTCATTCAGCTTCTGTATAGTGTTCATCTTCAACAACACCTTGAAGACTGTGACACCTTTAGCACATGCTGGGTTATTCTGGTGCTTCCATACCTTTAGCTGGATTATTCTGGCGTTTCCATACCTTTAGCTGGATTAGTCTGGCGTTTCCATACCTTTAGCTGGATTATACTGGCGTTTCCATACCTTTAGCTGAATTATTCTGGTGTTTCCATACCTTTAGCTGGATTATTCTGGTGTTTCCATACCTTTAGCTGGATTATTCTGGTGTTTCCAGAAAATGCCATAGCTGTGTTTCTGTCAAGATACAAACCTGAGCCTTGCATAGTGAGTCTTCTGTTTCCAAATCTTCAGCCAGCATTGCCACTCAGACTTTACAGTAGCCCATGGTGGCAAAAGTGACATCAATAAAAAGCACTGCCCCTGGTCTGTGGCTAAGAACTGAAAATACTCTAAAAAGACAAAAACTTTTTATTATTTTAACTCTTACACTCTTATCTGTATTTGAGTATAAACAGGTCTGTGTTTTAAAGGCAGGGTTGCATATATATATATCAGCATGTCAGAAAGTTGCAAATCTGTCAAATTCAGTTGGATTCCAGCATCCAAATACTTTTTTTTTTTTTTTTTAAAGATTTAAAGAAGAAGAAAAATACACTCAAAAAAGGGAGGAAAATACCTAAATCCATGACCAGATACTTCACTCAAGATGAGGAAGCAAGGCAAAAGTGTTAGTTGCCTAACATCATGCCTTATGGGTACTGTGCATAGGGCAGTTTGGTTTTGGATTCTGGCCTATTTGGGTGGCCATTTCATCAAGCGCTGGTCCCTTACCCCCTCCCCCACTCCCCCATCCCCCGCCACCCCACCCTTTGTACGTCCATGAGAAGGTGATGCATACTTTTTCAATCTGTTGTGCAGACAATGTGAATGACAGCGCTAAGGAGTGGGAAAAATATTCAACTGTGTTCTGGTTTGTACTCGTATTTCCTGTGCTTATAATTTGGTTTTGATACAACTTTTCCTTTCTGTTTACTTTTTGGTGCTGCTTCTTTTTTTTTTTTTTTTTTTTTTCAGTCCTTAAATTTTGTTTCTTATTCTTGAGACATACAGTAGATTGATTTGTTTTAAACTCCCTCATTGATAATTCAGTTGGATGTGTCAACAATATCTGCATGTCATTGACAAGGTCAATAATGAAGGAAATAACCTTTGTGTTTGCATATATATATATACAGTTTGTGAAAATTTGTGTTTGCATGTAATATACAGTCTGTTTTGTTTTATATTTGTGTTTGGGTTGATTTTGTGGATTCAATTAGTGTATGTTTTTTTGTACATGTGGGAGGAAAATGTGAAATTAGTATTATTTTACCTTAAGTATAATAGAGTTCGATCATCCTGAGGTGACCCTGTGCTGTTCGCAGGATGTTATTATCGAATTACTAACTCATTGGACACCTCATTTTGATGCAGTAAAACCACCGACGAAAGATAGACGACCCTGTTTTTAAAACAACTGTACTGTCACTGAGTCCATTTCCTTGTTTAGACTCTTTACGTATATATAAACTCTTGGTCCCTTCATTTAGATTCTATTAGAACCCCTTTTGGTGGATTTTCAGGATGGTCTTATGTGCCATGTGCCAGGAAAGGAAAGTTGGATTGTTTTGTTTATTCATGCACACATTTAGCCTCATTGCATGGGTAAAGAAAATAACTAAAAACATGGTCATAATTGTGTAACAAAAGAGACAGTAATGTGTAAAAACAACTCTTTTGCCTAATTAACATTATTACTTTGTTGCTTACTTTGAATGACATTACACTACAGGTGCAACAGTGCCACAGAGTGAGGTATTAAAATATTGGCTTAACATCTTTGAAGGCTTTGTATGTAAAGTTGCATGCACCCCTAGCTCTGTATCCAGAAACACAGACACGCAAAAATAAAAACAATTAGAAAACCAGAATCAACATACAAGGGAGTTAATTAGTGCTGAAAATACATAACACAAGTACAGTCACTCTCCACTGGCATACGTGTAAATACGAGGTACATAAACTCTGCCAGATTTAATTAAAACACATGTATAGTTCGTACAACCTAACCTGGGAGGGGAGTTGGGTTTCCACCATGTTATATTATTTACATTACTTTAAAACTGAGATCATTATTATCAAACATTTCCTCTTCCTCATCTGAAAAAACATTAACTTGTGTGTTGCTATTTTCAGATTTCATAGAATCATACTAGTGACTATACATTTATTTGGTGGGTTTATTTGTAAAAATGATTTGTCCTCAGTTTGCCGTACCGTGTGGTGTTTGCCGTGGCAACCGAAGACTCAGTGGTGCTGTATGACTCTCAGCAGACGTTGCCTTTCGCCTATCTTGCCAACATCCACTATCACACGCTCAGCGACCTTACCTGGTTTGTAGCTGGCATGTGGGACTTGTATCTACATATTAAAGAGTGTGTATATAATGTCACCTGTGAGTGACAGGTATTGGTGATGAGTCTTCTCCTGAGAGTGTTCTTCTGTTAAGTCAGTATTGAGCAAAGCGTAGTATTGATAGTGGTTTCAGCATCAAAAAACAAAAATACAAAATAACCCAGCTAAAAAAGAAAGCAAAAGAAGCAGAAGAAAAACGAGTGTCAACAGCATTAACGAGTCGCCTTTTAAAATTTATTTATTTTTAGTGCATGCTGGGTTCTTTTGGTGTTTCCATAACCCACCAAATTCTGACATGGACTAAAAGGATCTTTAATGTGTGTATGTGATCTCTTTGCATGCGTTAATATACGGGACACCTCAGTTTATAGTCTCATCCAAGGGACTTTACAATTGTAGAGTCAGCACAAAATTTGACTGGAGAAGTC
The DNA here is from genome assembly GCA_963584105.1 of Alviniconcha strummeri. NCBI lineage: Eukaryota > Metazoa > Mollusca > Gastropoda > Provannidae > Alviniconcha > Alviniconcha strummeri. Next base: position 20,721,975 of record OY757544.1, read on the forward strand.
TTTGGGAAGGAAAGGGGTATTTATGGTGATGGGGTGGGGAGGGGAGGGGGTGCTTGAAGAAGTGTGGTTGCAGCAAGCTTCCTCAAATCATTTCGAGGAGAATCCACTGCAAATTATAATCTCATATCATCTTGCGTCACCAACATGCAGATGCTGGACAAAAGGAAAAACGTGTTGGGCTAAAGCCAAATCTGCCTCATTGAGAACGAGAGGATCTGGATGTTAGTATTCCACTGGAATGTCCAGCTGAGTGATTGTGTACAACACAATCTGAGATGTAGGAAAGAGTGTTGATTATTTATAAATTTTTGTATCTGAGTGGACGAGCGGAGATTTGTGTGCACGTCACACTTTTTCTATCTGTGTGGGAGTGAGTGTGTGTGTGTGTGTGTGTGTGTGTGTGTGTGTGTGTGTGTATGCGTGTGTGTGTGTGTGTGTGTGTTAGTGTAACATGGTTATTGTTTGATATGTGATAATGGTAGACTACATTATTTAACATTCTGTTTGTTTGAAATGTATGTTAGTGTTGTTTTTGTCATGAAATGTTTGTACAACACAGTGAGTTTAACTCTGGTTAGAGAGCAGTGCTTTATAATAATTATTTATTATTATTATTATTACAATGCTGTTGCAGGTCTCATGATGGCAGAATCCTGGTGGTGTCGTCCACGGACGGCTACTGTTCTGTGGTCACGTTTGATGCCGGGGAGCTGGGAGTCCCTTATACTCCGAGACCCGCGTTGCCTGTTCCCACAACGACGAAAGCGCCCCCAGATCCAGAGGTAAAGTCATGTAGGATTATTACAAGTGTGTGCTGTTGACTTGATGATGGGATTACAAGGTATGTTTACCGTCACTTCAACAGTACACTGACCCCCCTCCTGTCTTTTCACTTTGCTCCGCACATATAAAGTGAACGTGGTGCTTGACATCCACAGAAACCATAAGGATTATTAGGGACGGGGTGTGGGTGGTGGAAATGGGGTATGGAGGTGGGGAGGGAGGGAGATTATATACCCGTCGCTACACTGTCACCACCAGAATGACTTGCAGTAAGATGGGCAGCAATGAGAGCCATTTTAATGTTTCATTAATTGTGAGGGACAAAGTCACAAGACAGTGTCCACAGACCACAACTTTTGAAGAGAAAGGGGAGCTAAAGTGGAATCGAACCGAGGTCCTTCTGCTTACCAGCCTTACCGTTAGGCCAAACCGGCTTACTTCTGCACGTATCAAATTGAAACCCACTTTGTCCTCAGATGCTTCATGCAGACCCTGGGTCAGTTCTCGGTGCTTTAAGAAAGCAACCTCATCGCCCTTGCTGTCTTATTTGTGTAGCTCATGTTTTGGTCATTGAAAGTTAACGTTAAGTCAGACCTCCACAGGCTGTCATTTCTGAAAGCTCAGTGCCAAGTGCTGGTGTGGCAGTGCTTACTTACAGACCGGAACAGAAGTTCTGGCATTCTTCTGTAAACTAGAAGAATGAAACGTACAGTTTTAGCAACAACTTGTCACTTACGTTTTTCAGTCTACGGGAGACCAGACAACACAAAAGTTGCCCACGCCCTCCTCCAACCTGAACACCGCTGACATTGCCAGTGAGAAAAAAGTGGAAGTGGAGGCAGACTCAAAACCCTCCTGTGAGCAAAAGCCCTCGGACACGACGGCTGTGGATGCCTCCTCCACCACCACCAAGCCACCCCCACGTTCACCGCCTCAGATCAAACCTTCCACTGCAGCAGAAGTTCCCCCGATCATGGACATCAAAAAGATCAGCATTTCCCCATCAGGTTCCCCCATGGATGGCACAGACAAGGGCACAGACAAGGGCACGGCCATGACGTCGGAGAAGGCCGATGACCAGGCAGGGCAGGGAGTGGCCAAGCAGCCCAAGAGGATACAGTTCAAAACCCTCACCTTGCTGAAACCCAAATAGCCGCCATCATCTTCCTCTCTCTCCAGAATCTCTTTCATGGCAGGCAGGAGAAGTGCGGGTTTATTTGTTTCATTCATAGTCGTATGCTGGCTGCAAGCGTTGCGTTCTGTTGAGCATGTCTCTTTTTTCTGTTTGTAGCCATCCACGGGCTGCAAGTGTTGTACAGGTCTCTTTGTTCTGTTCATAGTCGTACACGGGCTGCAAGTGTTGTACAGGTCTCTTTGTTCTGTTCATAGTCGTGCACTGGCTGCAAGTGTTGTACAAGTCTCTTTGTTCTGTTCATAGTTGTACACTGGCTGCAAGTGTTGTACAAGTCTCTTTGTTCTGTTCATAGTCGTACACTGGCTGCAAGTGTTGTACAAGTCTCTTTTTTCTGTTTGTAGCCATCCACTGGCTGCAAGTGTTGTACAGGTCTCTTTGTTCTGTTCATAGTCGTACACTGGCTGCAAGTGTTGTACAGGTCTCTTTGTTCTGTTCATAGTCGTACACTGGCTGCAAGTGTTGTGCAAGTCTCTTTGTTCTGTTCAGTCGTACACTGGTATGTCTCTTTGTTCTGTTTATAGTCATAGTCATTCGCTGGCTGCAAGTGTTCTGTTTGAACATGTCTCTTTGGTTTGTTCATAGTCATACATTGGTTGCAAGTGTTGCGTGCTGTTGAACATGCCTTCTTGTTCTGTTCACAGTCACACACTGGCTGCAAGCGTTGTGTGTTGTTGAACGTGTCTCTTTGTTCTGTTCATGGTCATACCCTGGCTGCAAGCATTGTGTGTTGTTGAACATATCTCTTTGTTCTGTTCATAGTCGTACCCTGGCTGCAAGCATTGTGTGCTGTTGAATACATCTCTTTGTTCTGTTCATAGTCATATGCTGGCAGCAAGCGTTGTGTGTGTTCGAACAAGTACCTTTGCTCTGTTCATAGTCATACACCGGCAGTAAGTGTTGTATGTGTTCGAACAAGTGCCCTTGTTCTGTTCATAGTCATACGCTTATAGCAAGCATTGTGTGCAGCTGAACACATCTCTGTTCTGTTCATGGTCACACGTTGGCAGCAAGCATTGTGCTGTTGTGACAACAGTGGGAGATGTTTTCTAGCACTTGGTGTAAGTCCTGTGCTGAAGACTTCAGAAGGCAAGGCAACTGTCAGCAAATTTGTGGAATTCCACAGCAACACTGCCTATGTTCTGCTAAAAAGCGAAACATGCTGCCACTGAAATAAAATGAAGAAGAAGGACAACAACAGAAAAAGGAACTGATTTTGTGCATGCACTGTTGAGAGCATGTTGTCTATCCAAGTCTTGAATTTGTACACTTGTGGAAGAGGGTTACCCACCCCCTCCCACTCCCCCACCTGCCCATGCCTCCCAACCACACACACACACTCTCACTCACTCACTCTGCCTCTCCCTCATCTCCCTCTCCCCATGCCCTCCCTCCTGCTCTCTCTCTGTCTCTCTGTCTCTCTCTTTCTCTCTGCCTCTCCCTCATCTCCCTCCCCCCATGCATCAGCCCCTCCCTCCTGCTCTTTCTCTCTGTCTGTCTGTCTGTCTCTCCCCCCCCCCCCCCCCCCCCCCCCCACACACCTCTCTCACTTTTCAGCTTGTACATTTTTCAGTAACTGAGAGACATTCACTGCTTCAGCATGTGCGCTTGGGATGATGTTTAAGCCAGATTGCTGAAATTCTGCATTATCAATTTGTTAGTGATAGTGTCTCCTCAGAGCTTTACATCTTTATACCACTTTTAATTACATTGACCTATTTTCAAGGTGGTGGTGAATCAAGCGATGGTGCTGGATTTGAAAAGTCAAAATAAAAGATGCATTTTCTCATGAAGTTCTGACCCAGTTGAGTTCAAGGTTTGCATTGTTTAAAGGAAATTATATGGGTGTTTTTTTGGTGTTGTTTTTTGGTGTGTGTGTGTGTGTGTGTGTTTTTTTTTTTGTGTGTGTGTTTTTTTTGTTTTGTTGTTGTTGGGGGGGGGGGGGGGGGGGGTAAGTAAGTGACATGTTGTAAAATCTGCATAGTAATATCATCTGTGAAGGTCTAAGAGGCTATACAGTTGTAGACTCATACCAATTTTGATGACCATGACCAGTTTTCAAGGTTACAGGAGTGAAAATAAATGTAAGTTTGTCTTGTTTTTCTCTCTCTGTTTTGAATAGGAGTTGATTTAGCATTTGCACTTCTTGTTCTACAATTGATTTTTAAATCATTCTTTCCTTTTATGTTTTTTCTTTAAAAAAAAATAATTTAACCAACTTACCTTTTTTTGTCATTTTGTTTCTTGTCTGTTTTCATTTTCATTTATCCTTTCTTTCTACTTTTCTTTGTCATGAATGTATTTAAGCTTTAATAACATGCTCCACGTTGACCTAATTGAGAACACTGGTTTTACAGAGCGTTTTATGTTTAAATTTGTTTGACTGCATACTGATTTAATAATTAAAAAATAATAAAAGATGAAGTGTTTATGTCAGTAGCGTCATTTGTGAAGTGGTTAGTAATAAAGGAATAATACTAATAATGGACATTTGCGAAGTGCCTACCCTGTGGCCCAAAGTGATGAACAAGCGTAATATGACACACATAATGTACATCGAGATGGAAAATGTTACCAGCAATTTAACAAAAAGGTAACATAATTTAGACGCTGACAAAGTTCAAGCATAACTGTGTGAAACATAAACGCATGCTCATGCGCGCAAAATAATAATAAAAATATTAAATATTTATGTCAATAGTGTCATTTGTGAAGTGAGTAATCAAGGAGTAATATTAATGGAAATTAATAAATTTTGCGCGCATACATCCACACATGCTCGCGCCCGGGACACATACAGGCACATTCGCGCACAGCGTGTGTATATGCATGCAAAAAGGTCACCTACGAACGTTAAAGATCCTAAAGTCACCTACGAACGTTAAAGATCCTAAAGTCTATGTCAGAGTTCAGTGGATTGTGGAAACACTAAAATAACCAAGCATGTACTAAAAGTGTGAGTCTGCAGAATACCGAAGATTGTAAATACAATGTATTTATAATCTTTCAGAATACTGAAGTTGGGCACTGTGCGAAGGATGGAGAAGATGACAGTAGCACTTCTCGCAACACAACCGCATTACTGTGTTTAATTATTATAAGGACTGGTCGTGTATTTGGGAAGGACGGATTGAACCCTTCCAAAAGAAAAAGAGACAGGCAGAGAACGCGAGAGAGAATGAATGAACAAACTTTATTTTGCGAGGGTAGTGGAGAAGACTCGAGGTCTTTTAACATCCAGAGACTGTGAGAGAGAGAGAGAGAGAGAGAGAATGAATGAATAAACTATTTTACGAGGTAGTGGAGAAGACGAGGTCTTTCTACATCCAGAGACTAAGAAAGAGAAAATGAATAAACTTTATTTTACGAGGGTAGTGGAGAAGACTCGAGGTCTTTTTACATCCAGAGAGAGAGAGAGAACAAATGAATGAATAAACTTTATTTTACGAGGGTAGTGGAGAAGACTCGAGGTCTTTTTACATCCAGAGAGAGAGAACGAATAAATGGATAAACTTTATTTTACGAGGGTAGTGGAGAAGACTCGAGGTCTTTTTACATCCACAGAGAGAGAACGAATAAATGGATAAACTTTATTTGACGAGGGTAGTGGAGAAGACGAGGTCTTTCTACATCCAGAGAGAGAGAGAGAATGAATGAATAAACTTTATTTTACGAGGGTTGTGGAGAAGACTCGAGGTCGTTTTACATCCAGAGAGAGAGAATGAATGAATAAACTTTATTTTACAAGGGTAGTGGAGAAGACGATGTCTTTTTACATCCAGAGAGAATGAATGAATAAACTTTATTTTACGAGGGTAATGGAGAAGAGTTGAGGTCTTTTTACATCCAGAGGGAGAGAACGAATGAATGGATAAACTTTATTTTACGAGGGTAGTGGAGAAGACGAGGTCTTTCTACATCCAGAGAGAGAGAGAGAGAGAATGAATGAATAAACTTTATTTTACGAGGGTTGTGGAGAAGACTCGAGGTCGTTTTACATCCAGAGAGAGAGAGAATGAATGAATAAACTTTATTTTACAAGGGTAGTGGAGAAGACGATGTCTTTTTACATCCAGAGAGAATGAATGAATAAACTTTATTTTACGAGGGTAATGGAGAAGAGTTGAGGTCTTTCTACATCCAGAGAAAGAGAGAATGAATTAATACACTTTATTTTACGAGGGTACTGGAGAAGACTCTAGGTCTTTTTACATCCAAAGAGAGAGAGAGAGAATGAATTAATAAACTTCATTTTACGAGGGTAGTGGAGAAGACTCGAGGTCTTTTTACATCCAGAGAGAGAATGAATGAATAAACTTTATTTTACGAGGGTAGTGGAGAAGACGATGTCTTTTTACATCCAGAGAGAGAACGAATGAATGAATAAACTATTTTACGAGGGTAGTGGAGAAGACGATGTCTTTTTACATCCAGAGAGAGAACGAATGAATGAATAAACTTTATTTTACGAGGGTAGTGGAGAAGACGAGGTCTTTCTACATCCAGAGAGAGAGAATGAATGAATACACTTTATTTTACGAGGGTAGTGGAGAAGACTCGAGGTCTTTACATCTAGAGAGAGAGAGAGAGAAACATCAAACAAAGAGACCTATGTTGACTGATTACTCGCTTTTGTGTAGCGCTATTCTTTGCTTTGCGCTCTAAAGCTCTGCATGTGACTGAATGAGTGTCTGCAGCTTTACATAGCGCGTTCTTGGAATATCCACCGAAGCGCTGTATATAATATGGCCGTTACATGGCGGGTGCCACGCGAAACTGCTGCCACCTCGCTCGGCACACATTCTCATACGTTCTTGGTAGGTAGGCAGTGTTGCTTAATGTCCTCAGATGTCAGTTGACATATTAGGGACAAGCATGGTTCAATATTGCTTTACGTCCACGGAAACCAGAAGGCTCGTTAGGACAGACAGCCCAGGACGGCCACCTCGACTCACACAGCTCCTGAACTATGACATATGAACTTCTTCTTCGTCGCTTTTATATAGCACTGTTCTCTGCTCTCGAGCAGACTCAGTGCGTTCATGTCGCACGTGATTCTGAATGAGTGACTGTGTCCTTTTATAGCGCGTATTTTTAATATCCACCGAAATGGTGTAATTGACAGCGCTATTTGCTTGTTGCATGGCTGGTGCCACATGAAACTGCTGCCGTCTCGGCGCAAGTTCTGTGTACATCATTCAATCAAGTACCAGTTTACAGTGTGGCTTCATTCAAAGCCACATACGTAGGGTGCATGTGTGTTTAACTGTAACTGCCACCTGCACGTTTGGCAGAATGACCGGGATTTTTTACGTGCCACTGTGGTAACATGGGGGTGGAACGGATACCGAAATAAGAGTCAGCACAGGAAGTTGACCCTGGAGGAGAAAATTCTCCCTCCGCGCTCCTGCGGGGACTCGAACCCGGGACCTTTCGATCACGAGTCCGACTCTCTAACCACTGAGCTATTCCCGCTCCCAATGCACATCAGTGTACATACGTACACCATTGTTATCAAAGCACGTCTCGTTTTTCTAGACTGTGCACCTCAACGTATTTCCAGACCACGATGTAGCTAATTGTACGTAGCATATGGCATTTCACACGTGTTTATCTATCGGTACACAGTACAGTCCCACTGGTAAACCGGATTGCCTACATTGTCAGTCCTTCCAGCTGGAAACGTGGCCTACTGTCTCTCACTGACAGACACTGTGCCCTCTGTCGCGGCCGGCACTGACTGACGTAAAAAAAAAAAATCAGTGTTTTGTGTGACCTTTTGCTGCCAGCGAAACGGGATGACGATGCTGCCAGTCTGGAACCTTGTGTGTGGAGTTCTGGTGGTGTTCGTGACACGTGCGTTGGCCGCGGTAAGCCTTGAAGTTTAATACAAACAAATCGGAAACAGAACGTGGCTCAGGCTCGTGCAGAGTCAACACACAAGGGACTTAATTAGCGCAAGTACATACATAACGCAAGTACAACAAAGACCCGAGTCGCCTACGGTAACTCTCACCTGGAATGCGAGTAAATACAAGGTACATAAACTGCACCAGAGATACATCTTCAAATCCTCAGCGGTACATCATTTTTGAGGATGTACCTCTGGTGCAGTTTATGTACCTTGTATTTACTCGCATTCCAGGTGAGAGCTGCCGTAGGCGACTCGGGTCTTTGTTGTTGTACTTGTGTTACGTATTTAGAGTGCTAGTTAACTCCCTTGTGTGTTGAAGTGTAATAATATGTGTATATATATACACGAAGGGGACTTTTTCGACGACCGATATATATATCGGTCGTCGAAAAAGTCCCCTTCGTGTCTCTAGTACATCAAGATACTAGGACAAGCACGAGTTAATCATCCAGCTGAATTTAGTCAGTGACAAGCACGAACAGATTTTACGTTGGTCATTTTCAGACACAGATTGAGGTTACAAAAGCCAACACTTTAGTTAATTCACTACTGAAATGATATATAATATTTTATTTTATTTTTAGAGAGAGAATAGAGTATTTTTAATCTCCACCGAAGTGATGTACTGACAACGCTATTTGGTTCTCGTATGGCTGGTGCCACGTGAAACTGCTGCCGTCCCGGCGGAAATTCTGTGTACACCATTAAACTATGCACCAGCCGTTTACAGTGTCACTTCATTCAAAGACACATAGGTAAAATGCATGTGTTTTTAGCTGTAATCTGCCACCTGCACTTTTGGCAGAATGATCGGTATCTTTTATGTGCTACTGCGGTAACACAGGCGTGAAACGGATACCGAAATAAGAGTCGGCACAGAAAGTTGACCCTGGAGAAGTTTATTCTCCCACCGCTCTTGCGGGGACTCGAACCCGGGACCTTTCGATCACGAGTCCGGCGCTCTAACCACTGAGATATTCCTCTTCCCACCACACGTCAATTTATAGGAAATTTAACGTACAAATAAAGTACTTTTGACGTTCGGGTAACCTATACGTGGCTCGATCCTGTGTCCCCTCATCCGGCGATGGGAATTCGGGGTCCCAGATTTGGAGGTCCTGTTTGTTTGCCTGCTTGTGATTTGATAGCCTTTGCTCTCTCTGATATTGTCCTGAAAATGTGTGGTTTATTAAAAGTAATTGTTATTTAAAATAGTATTTGTTCGCTCTCTGGCTGGTGTCCTTGTGAGGTACTGGGTACAAGTAAGTAAGTAAGTAAGTTGGTGTTTTATGCCCAGTCAACCAGTGCGGTTATATCGGGGCGATTACTGGGTGCAAACCAGGAACTAACTAACTAACTAGCTAGCTACCTTGATTGCGTCTCTCCGTTCACTTCTCGTTATACGTTCTGAGAGCCGGGAAGCGCTGGACGATCTTCTTTGAAAGGACGAGACAGGGCCATCAGACGAATATTGGAACCGCTTCAAAGGCGACGTTGGGGAAACTTCTGAGAGACGGGGTGGAGCGCATAATTATGGTGTGTGTGTGTGTGTGTGTGTGTGTGTGTGTGTGTGTGTGTGTGTGTGTGTGTGTGTGTTCCCCCGAGCGCATAGATACCATCTTGAACTGGACTGAACTGACCCTCAACCTTCGGATATAGGGCCAGTGAAAGACTACCATTTAGTCCGCCATTCTGAGAAACGGGGTGGAGCGCATAGCTATGGGCTTTTCCGAGGGAAAAGACACCATCTTGATATGAACTGAACTATACCTTCTGATCACCAGGACACGATCTACACGCACTGTGACCCGGCCCAGCCACAGAACGGCGACTGTCCAGCAGGCTACTGCTGCGTTCGTGACGCTTTCCAGCCTACCCTGGTGTACTGTGGTAAGATTGGCCAGGTGGGAGAGAGCTGCTCCGTGCAGCCCATGGACAGCAGCTGTCCGTGCGCTGCCGGACTGCACTGCAAGCCCAACAT
>OY757544.1:20732044-20734544 GCA_963584105.1 Alviniconcha strummeri
CTGTCAAACAGGCGTGAAATCGCTGTCAGTAAAAAACGATGCTAATCTCCGGACGTAATGCATTCAAAGGCGATATGTCAGATTTGCAATTTTACAACCTTAACCTTTTCCGTACGTCCTTCAACGGGATTTTCAAAAATAGGCATTATGTAGACAACACATAATATCGGGAAGCGGGGATGGCTCAGTGGTTAGAGCGCCGGACTCGTGATCCAAAGGTTGCGGGTTCGAGTCCCGGCAGGAGCGGCGGGAGAATTTTCTTCTCCATGCTCAAATGTTCTGTGCTGACTCATTTCGGTGTTCGTTCCATCCCCGTATTACCGCAGTAGCGCGTGAAAGATCCCGGTCATTCTGCCAAAAGTACAGGTGGCAGGTTACATCTAAACACGCATGCACCGTACTTTGCATAAAGTGATGTGACATAATGGTGCATGGTTGTATGACGTACACAGAACGCGCCGAAACGGCAGCAGTTTCACGTGGCACCAGCCATGTAACAACCAAACACCGATAAACCAAAAGGATTGAAATATAGCCTACTTGTAGACAGTAATAGATGGCCACAGGAGCCACAGCTCACAGCCCTACGGCACTTCCATATGATTGTATGGACGTTCATAATGATCTCGTCAAATAGGTCTTGTTCTTCACCTTCTTTCGTCATAATCATTGACATTATCACAGTCACCGGCAGCATTACTGACAGCCACTGACCGTCGATTATCTTTGATGCCTCTGTTCGTTTGACTGCGGTGCATTGTTAATAATAATAACAACAGACAACTTTTGTGTAGCGCTGTCCTCTGGTGTACACTAACTCATTGCGCTTTACAACATTTCCAACCTCATAACCGTTGTCATCGCCATCATCAAATAGGTCTTGTTCTTCATCTTCTTTTGTCATAATCACTGACATTGTCACAGTCACCAGCAGCATCACTGACAGCCACACACTCCGAGCACCGCTTTCCGGCACCTTCCTCCAAACTCTGCCAGATTTTGTTACGCCACTGAAGGGACACTCGATCTTTATCTCCGCGCAGCTGTCCACCGACGCGGTCAGCGCCCTACGAAAGGTTTCGGTACTGATAAGACTGTGGAAGCAACCAAGCGCCCCTAACACACACGTAAACATGAGACACATCCACCCCGGGTAAAATAAAATAAAAGGGTCCGTCTCGATTCAAACGATTTTGGTTTTATTTGAGCTGGCGTAAGTAACATGGTCAGTTATAAAACAAACATCTGATACAAGATAATCTGAGTTGTTTGTAACAAACTTACTACTGTTTGAGCGCCAACAAAAAAACTGCTCGTTAGCTGACAGTTTTCAGGGACCTATGGCGTAACTAAACACGGCAGTGGCTGAAGGAAGGATGTCTTAAACCGGTGCCTGGAGTTTGTGACAGCCATTGACCGTCATCTGTGATGCCTCTGTTCGTCTGACTGCAGTACATTGTTGCATCTTTATCGTCGTTGTTGTCATTGCCATCAGCATGTCTAAGTTCATTCTTATTTTCGTACGTGTGGCTGTCGCACATCGTTTCATCATCATCGCCGGTTTTTGTTATCGTCACTGTGATCATCCTCGTTGATGCCTTTTGTTCGTGTGTCTGCAGGTCTCCCTTGCATCGATCTCTTCTTCCTTCTCCTCTTCTTCTTTGTCTTCGTCGTCATTCTCGTTAATGTTGTTGTTTTTTGTTTTTTCGTGTCACTGTAACACATCGTTGAATCATCATCATCTTCTTCGTCGATGTCTTCTTCGTTCATGGTGCTTTAATTAAAGCCACAGAAACCGTTGGGCTTATTAGGGACGGAGGGAAGAATGGGATAGGGAATGAAAGCCCGGGCCCACCTCGCTGTTCACACAGCTCCTGAATTCCGAAGGTGTCTTTTGTCTTTCATGGTGCTTTAATTACGGCCACAGAAACCGTAGGGCTTATTAGGGACAGGGAAAGAATGGGAGAGGGAATGAAAGCCCAGGCCCACCTCCCTGTTCACACAGCTCCTGAGTTCCGAGGGTGTCTTTCTTCTTTCATGGTGCTTTCGAAATCGCAGGGCTTATTAGGGCCAGAGGGAAGAGTGGGAGATTGAATGAAAGCCCAAGCCCACCTCCCTGTTCACACAGCTCCTGAGTTCCGAAGGTGTCTTTCTTCTTTCATGGTGCTTTAGAAACCGTGGGGCTTGGGGGGGGGGGGGGGGGGGGAGAGTGGGATAGTGGATGAAAGCCCAGGCCCACCTGTGATAGCACTCGCTTTCTTTAATGGTTCTTTACGTCCACCGAAACCGTATGGCTTATTACGGACGGAGGGAAGAGTGGGATAGGCCTACCTCTCTGTTCACACACACAACTCCTCAGCTCTGAAAGCACTCGCCTTCTTTAATGGTTCTTTACGTCCACAGAAACCATAGGGTTTGTCAGGGAGGGGGAAGAATGGAACAGGGAATGAGAGCACAGTTAAGCCTACCTCCCTGCTCACACAGACTCTGAGTCGTCGTC
>OY757544.1:20737044-20739544 GCA_963584105.1 Alviniconcha strummeri
GCTTAAGTCTCGTTTTGTAGCTTGTCGAAAAGGATTACCCCAAAAATTTACAGATTGTGTTTTTGTCCTAATAAATAGTGTTCTTTTTAACCTTTAAGTGTTTGGGTCTTGTTTTTGAACGCTAGCAGTCATTCTTGTTTCTTTTCTTCTTCTTTTTTGTTGTTGTTGTTGTTGTTGTTCAAAAGTTGTTGTTTAGGCAATGGATCCTGTCTTAACTGGAACTTTGCCTGTCATTATTAATGAAACATTAATTTTGGCTCTCATCGCTGCCCATCTCAGTACAGAAATCGTTTTGAAGGTGGCAGTGTAGCGTTGATGAGTTGATGCTTAATGTCCTCAGATGTCAGTTGACATATTAGGGACAAGTTGTGACCAATGCCGAAGCACGGTTCAATAAATCTTTACGTCCACGGAAACCAGAAGGCTCGTTAGGACGGACAGCCCAGGACGTCCACCTCGACTCTCACACAGCTCCTGAACTATGAGTGTAGCGTTATATTCATGGACCTATATATAGGTCCACGGGTATATTATAGTTGTGTGAGCCGGTTTGGCCTAACGGCAAGGCGTTAAACTGGCAAGCGGATGGACTTCGGTTCGATACCTCTTCCGCTCTCCTTTCTCTTCAAAAGGTGGTAGATTGTGGACGCTGTCTTGTGACTTTGTCCCTCACAATTAATGAAACATTACGTGGCTGTCATCACGTGACCTCCGTGACGTCATAACAAGACAACTGACCCACATGGCTCAGTAACGACTTGAACAAAATTGAATCGAAAGTGGTCTGGCAAATCAGTTTTAAAGCATTCCGAGCGAGTGTGCTGCAGTTGGTTGCAGTGAAAAGTTGACAAAGGAGTTTTCTTTCCATGCTTTTCCTTTAAAAAAAAAAAAAAAAAAAAATGAAGCCAGAAAACGACAGTGGCAAATGGCAATGAATCGATGGGACCTAGCCACAAAGAAGTGGGAACCAAAACACCACGATGTGCTCTGCTCAAAGCACTTCCAAAAAAAAAAAATGCTTCACAGATCTCACCCTGCTAAGCATTCAGTTTGGGCTAAAATACATGTCCACAGGGTAACCGACTTTGAAAGATTCCCAGTTCGAATCTCCAAGGATGAAACTCCGACGCGATTGCCAGTAGTTGGGCCTTTGTTTATTTCCCCCTTGTCATTCCATCTTTCTCGAGCCTTGTTAGGTGCGTGGCGTTTCGGTCTTTTTCGTTGTGTTTACTCTAGCTTTCACAACAGGCTAGACCTCATCAGGGAGCCTGCCTTTTATTGGGTGTTTTATTTTATTTTCCCAGTTTATCCGTGTTTGTTTCATCATACGTAAAGATGAAAAAGTTTTGTTCGTTGTAGTTCAATAGACTAGCGATTTCGTTGCCTCCCTGGGTTATGGTTTGGGATTGGGTCGGTTCTTGCCATCGACTGTTTTTTTGTTTGTTTTTTTGTTTTTCTCTTTCAGCTCCTTTTGTTTCTCGGGTTATAGCGTTCATTTACGATGTACGAGTGAGGGGGGTAGTCTCGTGAGCGTCTGCTGCCCCGCAATGTTGTTGTCACTGCTAAGTGGGTTGTATCGTGTACACGGATTACGTGTATCCAGCCATTGTCACGTTGCTCGCTGACATTTCCTGCCTCCTTTTTTTTTTTCTTTTTTTTTTCAGAAAGTGTTTGTTTGTTGTTGTTGTCGTTGTTTTGTTTTCTCTCTCTTCTCTTCCACCATACATCTTTCGTTTTTATCTTTGGCTTATTGGCCAATTCGTAACCGCTTTTAGCTTGCCTGATTAGGGCAGCCATTTTGAATTTCTCCTTTTCGTCTGCATTTGTTTACATCCCGATGCTATGTCATCGGTAGTCCTGATTAGCTATTTGCTTTAACAGTCTGCAGGCATTGTGTTTCTAGATGGAGGCCGGGTTAGTGAGGAGTTAGTTATGGTTAGTTTGGCTTTCCATCTGTTGGTCGTTGGCACAGTTATTTTTGCTTCTGTGCTCTTATGTCAGGTTAAGTCAAGAACTTCTTTATTCCTTCAAAGGAAAATGTGCCACACATAAAGCCACAAAGACAGTGAACATATGTAAAATATTAACACTTAAGAAGTACGCAACAACACGTAGTATCGCACACATCACAATATACAATAAACACAAAGCATAACCACCACTATTCTCATTACACTTCTTCGTCACTTGAACTCTCCCAGTCGATACCAAAATTGATATCCGCAACTGGCTCGTACTGGAATGGCCGTATTCCAGTTGCCATTTCCAACTTTTCAGGCAAATTTATCCTGAGTTTTGTGCACTGAAGCAACAATGCCAATGGCAGTCGAGTCTTATCGTGACGTCACGATTAGCCTTTGACTTTACGGCTCCAAGTAAACTCTCGGCTAAAACACGTACGATCACGCGGCTGCAGCGGTTATTTCCCTTGCCCATTCTGCCGTGACATATTGGTCTTGTTTTGCGATTCATAAGCAATTAAGACATTTGAAAAATATGA
>OY757544.1:20745330-20762830 GCA_963584105.1 Alviniconcha strummeri
CTCTTCTCAGATGGTCAACCATATTTTGGTCAAATCTACAAAATCAGTCCAGAAGCAAATAATTATTAAACAAAACATGCACAATTCAGAAATATCAAACAATTATTTTCCGAAAGGTTAGTCCCTTCGATCTTGACCATGTTAAAAAACAAAGCAGAAGAAGTATATGTGGCTAGGATATGCTGGAATCGTCGAACCTTCCGTCTATCACTACAAGACTTTATATATAATGTAAATTATATACAGACATATAGAAATGGCAGAAATAATCATAAGATTATGAATTTATATAACATGCGTAGTGGCAAATACCAGCCCCATGTGGTAGCTTACTGCATATACATACCAACGACAAATTATCATCTCCTAGTTGCTGAACAAGATCCATGCACAATAATCTCTTAATGAAAAATATTGAAGAATTTCTAGAGAAGAAAAAAATATAATCAGAAGAAGTGATCACTAGCACGCTGAATCAGAGCAACAGGGCTAGGTTGAAGCAGATCAAGAGAGACGATAGAAGAGTCCTGTCCCCTGGACAGCCTGAGACTGACAGCTTGAGATTCCAGACAGGGGACAGAACATCTGACATCCCTGGCTTCTCTTTTTGGGGCAGGTTTTGAAGAGGAAACCTTTGCTGCGGTTTCTCAACACACACACAGAGTAGGGGGAAGATGCAAGGGAGGGGTCGGGGTGAGGGAGGGGCGGCTTAATTTCGGAGTCCGCTGTATCCCAATGCGGTAGGAAATCTTCAACTTTAAGCACAGAAGCGGCAACACGTAAAAATAAAAATAAAAATGCACACACAAAAACAAACAACAGCAAAAAAGAACAAAAAAACTTCGGCTTCAGAGAAACTGGTTATAGTACATTACCAAATACCCGATACTCATCATCAAAGGCATGTTCAGCGAGTAGTACGTTACAGCAGATTCATTCGTTACATCCACTCCTTTGCATTTATTCTTTTTTATTTTAGGAACGTAATCCAACCAAAAGGCTGTTTCCCTCGCTCGACAGTGACGCCTGGCGGCAGTTCCAGCAGCTTCCAAATGCAAATACTCCTCGTTAGCGAGAGTAAAGTGCGGCCACTCCACAGGAACAGGATCAGGGGAGTTTGGGTTCCTGAGGCAGAGAAAGAGAGAAGAAAAAAAAGAAAAAAACATTGATTATTCGAGACAACGATCTATCACTGCTACACATCAACCAACTACGCAACCACTTTCCTCTTACCCCTACCACTTCCCTCCCCCGCTCTCAGTCCATCCAGCACTCACACGCTACTTCCGTTGTGTGTGTGCGTGCGTGCTTCAGTGTGTGTGTGTGTGTGTGTGTGTGTGTGTGTGTGTGTGTGTGTGTGTGTGTTTGTGTGTGTGTGTGTGTTTGTGTGTGTGTGTGAGCGCGCGAGCGCGCGTGCGTGCGTCCGTGCGTGTGTGCGTGCGTGTGTGTGTGTGTGTGTGTGTGTGTGTGTGTGTGTGTGTGTGTGTGTGTGTGTGTGTGTGTGTGTGTGTGTGTGTGTGTGTGTGTGTGTGTGTGTGTGTGTTACAGGGAGATCTGGCATGTTCATGTATGATTGGCGGGAGCTGCCACAGGTATCATTTTCGTCGCGACAAAAGTCTTGTCGTGACAAACACGTGTTTGGCACGACAAGAACGTGTTTGTCGAGACAAAAGTTGTGTTTATCGCGCGAAAAATATCATACTTGTAATCATATCCCGCCAATGATATGCATACACTATTCACGCGTTGAATCCCTTCCGTTCTTTGTTCGCTAGACTTGTTCAAAGCTGGAGGTCGTGGAAAAGCTGGCACGAAAAATCCAAAGAGACTGGGGAGAAGGGAGAGAGAGGAAGGCGGGGAGGTGGGGGTGGGGGATGGGGGGGGGGGGGGGAGTGGGGGGGGGGCGTAACTGAGGCCACAGCTCTGCAGCCAGACCCAGTCTGCATCAGTTAAATGATAACCGAACCGAAGAAATATCACAGGTCCTGTCGATGAGCATTTGGGATGTATCGCCATCATAAGAGCCGGAGTGTCATGCTGATAAAAAAACGTAATGATTTTTATTTTATTTTTTACTTCTTTTTTTTTTTGGGGGGGGGGGGAATTAATTTTGTTTGCTATCTTCTAGGTCAAGGTCGCATGTTAGAGCTCATGATAACTGTGAAATGACTGGACTGCTGTGTTCAAGGCCATGGTCATACTCACATCGGATGCTTCAAAACTTCACTGAATGCATTGCATTTTCTGCACAACTGATTTATTCTTGCAGCCAGACTAGGCGTGCCATTGTATTGTTACTAACAACCAGACATAATGCACAGAAAGCGGGTATACATCATTATATAGGATACTGGCCACTACCTCATCCCGCGAAATGGCTGATACCTAGTCCTGTGATGGAAAGATGCAAACACATAAAAGGTTCAGAAAAACACTATTTATTAGGACAAAACACAGCATGCAAATTTTCGGGGTAATCCCCTTTATCAAGCTACAAAACGACGCTTAAACAACAGTTAAACGATGAAAAACGATTAAAGAAATGAGATGGAGAGATAAGCTACTTATCTGTTTTCGGTTGAGCTGTGTTGTTTTCGTGCTCAATGCTTGGAAGAATGTTAGTATGACAATGACGTGTAATAGGTGTGAAGCAAACTAATAAACATGGCACAGAAGAGTGACAAAGAGAAAGTGGAGGTAGGGAGGGAGACAGAGAGAGCGAGACAGTGAGTGAGAGAGAGGGGGGAGGGAGGGGGAGAGAGAGAGAGGGGGAGGGATGGAGGCAGGGAGGGAGGGAGGGAGACAGACAGACAGACAGACAGACAGACAGACAGACAGACAGACAGACAGAGACAGAGAGAGAGACACAGACAGAGACCCAGACAGACAGACAGAGATCTGAGCTTTGGAATACGGATTAAATTAATAGATTAATCGATTTAAAATATATGTAACCGAGTGTATTGTATACATGTTCCGGGCCATGACCCTATAACCTTTTCTTTCAGGTCCTTTTCCGTTTTGATTGGGTGGGGGGTTTATGGCCGGTGTTCATGTTTTCATCACAGGGGAGAGCCTGTAAGTAGTTATTTTTCTATGGCTTGTTGTTCTGTTGTTTCTTATTGATGTAATAATGTATGTTTATGTTACCATGTTCACAACGTGCCTTGATTTTGGTTCTTGAACATATGGGTAATTTAGGCATCAGATTGCCGCCTGGTTGCAGCCGCTATGGCGTCAGAGTACCTTGTTTGTGCGTTCGAATGTTAAGCCTTTATGCCACAGGATGACCGGTGTTTCCAAAATGTATGCAGCTAACCCTGGTTAGCTGATATGTAGCTAGTATGTTATGTTGCCATTGTTGGATGTTCAGTTTGAGTGATGCTTTGCCGATGCAAAGTTATCCCTCTAAAGTATTGGTACTTTGTCAGTGCGGCATAACTTATTTGATTAGTTTCCTACCGATCTATGTTTCTGCATGAAATCGGTGGTATATTATGGCTAACACTTTGAAGATGTTGACTTCATAGTTGTCGAATGTTCATTTTACTAGTTGAATATGGTTTAGTACATAGGGGTGATTGTATAAACTTTCCAATACAGACACTGTTTCCTGGTTGGCTGGTGTACAAATAAAAGTTATGTTATAGCAACCTCTGACTTGTGGCTCTTCATCCATGCTTCCAACCTGCTTCCCCTCAACTCCCCATCCCCACTCCCCTACATATATATAAAAAAAAAGAGGGGCGGGGTGTGGGGGGAAGGGGTCCTACCTTAGAAAAGGAAGGCTTCCAGTTCCACACATCCAAGGGGATAAATGGGGGAAAACCTAGCAGTACCCGGTGGGAAAACCCATTGGGTAGTCGGACGCAGAGAAAACCCTATTGATATTAATCTTCAGAAGGGTTTTACTGCCACCAAATCTGTGGTTGAGAGGCACATAATTGGTTTTCAACGCCCAGCCATCCCTGGTGGTTATATCAAGGCGACAGAGACAGGCAAAAACTCGAGCTCACCCAGTTTTCACGAAGTTGCCCCAGTAAGTCATGACGGTCTTGGAGAAGTTCCACAAGGCGGCGCCATCATCTGAGTCTACATCCAGAGTAGTTCCATTTGGCAGGAGAGCATCCGGAAAACCCATGACGAAGACGTCGTGGTCCTTGTGCAGAGATCCTTGCAGCCAGTTGTTAAGAGCCGGGGACAGCGACCTTTGGTTGAACTCGTACATGAAGGTCGTGGAGTTTTTCAAGCCGGCGAGGTTCCTCGTGAAGATAGCGCTAGGAACGAAGAATCCGTCGTCTGAAAGTGAGGGGTGGTGGCGGAGGAGGAGCGGAGTTCAGTCAAAGACAGTGCATATATCCAAATGTGATATGATATGATGTAACCGAGTGTATTGTATACATGTTCCGGGCCATGACCCTATAACCTTTTCTTTCCGGTCCTTTTCCTTTTTAATTGGGTGGGGGTTTTATGGTCCCAATTATCTAAGGTGTTAAAAGTTGTGTGTTGGGCCGGCAGCGTCCCTTTCCCCCAGTGTCCCTGCAGAGGCAGGTTGTTTGTTTACTGTTGCGGCCGGTGTTCATGTGTTCGTCTCAAGGGAGAGCCTGTAAGTAGTTATTTTTCTATGGTTTGTTATTCTGTTGTTTCTTATTGATGTAAATAGTATCTATGTTTATAATGTTACCATGTTCACAACGTACCTTGATTTTAGTTCTTGAATACGTAGGTAATTTCGTCGTTAGATTGCCGCCTGGTTGCAGCCGCTATGGCGTCAGAGTACCTTGTTTATGCGTTCGAATGTTAAGCCTTTATGCCACAGGATGACCGGTGTTTCCAAAATGTATGCAGCTAACCCTGGTTAGCTGATATGTAGCTGCCATTGTTGGATGTTCAGTTTGAGTGATGCTTTGCCGATGCAAAGTTATCCCTCTAAAGTATGGGTACTTTGTCAGTGCGGCATAACTTTTTTGTTTAGTTTCCTACCGATCTATGTTTCTGCATGAAATCAGTGATATATTATGGCTAACACTTTGAAGATGTTGACTTCATAGTTGTGGAATGTTCAGTTTACTAGTTGAATATGGTTTAATGCATACGGGTGATTGTAAAAACTGTGAGACATGTTATTTATGTTTTGATCCGGCTTTTGTCTGGCCGAGTCTTGGGCGCGCAGACTTTCACTCTGCTTAGCTTTCCGGGTCTTTGTGCGTCTACCCGAACTGGCCGGTGATGCGCGTCAGTGGTGGCAATTAGGTCTTTGTCTCTGTTCACTAACCGAGCAGACAGGCGCAGCCAGTTCAACAGCTTAGATTCTTGATGCGCTACCTACGTCAGTAAGACGCTTGACGTTGTTCACAGATATGCTCTGCTAGTCAGTAACAGTGACATGCTGTAACGCTTTGAGTAACGACTAGGATGGAGCCGGTCAGTTTATGACTGACTTCCTCCCGCTTACGGCATGGTCCCAAATGCCACCCGTGTCACTATCCATCTCGTTGTGTGCTTAAGTGGAACTGCTGTAACGATTATCTCGCTCTTCCTGTTTAGTTAAGAATGGGCTTGGTAATCCGCATTCTTCAATGTGTTTTTTTATTGTATACTATTATACTGGGAGTTCATCAGTTAACTGACTGGCCGTCTCTTGTATACTCACCGTTACTCTGTGAGATACGGGTTTTAAGTGTAAGTCAAGCACACGATTTATGTGCTTGATAATTAATCATTTTGTCACAGTTACCATCATGTATTATAGTAACCTACAGGTAAACTACATGGTTACTGTATTTATTAGATTAGTAATTGCTGTTGTTTAGACTTTACATTTGCTTTCATGTTCTAAATGTTTTGCTTGCTTGTGTCTTTTCCGATACAGACACTGTTTCCTGGTTGGTTGGTGTACAAATAAAAGTCATGTTATAGCAACCTCTGACTTGTGGCTCTTCATCCATGCTTCCAACCTGCTTCCCCTCAACTCCCCATCCCCACTCCCCTACATAATAATCAGACTGACTTAAGATACTTAAGGTATATAAGCCTTTAGTCTAGCCTTTAAATGTCAATAGACTGTTTTACAAGTTTATATGGCAGAAGAGATTTTCAAATAGAAAAGCGTTTGAAAAGGTAAAGAGGGTAATTGTGGAAGGAAACACAGAAGACGGGGGACTAAAAATGGTCAATGTGGTTCATTTACAGAAAGCCTTTTACCTTCAATGGGTTGGAAAACTAGCAAAATCTAGAGAAGAGAAATGGACACATATACCAAGATGGTGTTTTTTCTAAACTGGCAAACGGCTTTGGGGTGTTTAACTTCAACTGTCGCTCTAAAGATGTAAAAGGATTAGACAAAATCAGAAACGGCTTTTGGAAAGCTGTTCTCTGTACATATTTAAATACTGGTAAACTTACAACCGAAAACGAAATTAATTCTGAAAACGTTTATTTTCAACAACTTTCGAACAACTCCCTGATACAGTATAAGCATAATCTATTATTTTACCCCGAATGGAAAAGACAAGGCATTGAATACATTAAAGACATCACAAAAGACAACAAAAAACGATTACTTACCCTAGAAGAAATTAAACAGATAGTAGTGAATAACAGAGGAAGTATTGTTTTAGATTACAACGCAGTTATTAACGCTATCCCAAAACATTGGTTAGATTGGATCTCAGCTAATAAACAAACAACTGAACTTGAAATAGACCAGGTTACTATTAAAAAACTTGACCAATATTTGAAGAAGCCGACAGATCTTTTAAAACTGATTGTCAGCAAAGATAACAATATACCCTGCTCTGTAGGATTTTGGCAGCATAAGTTACAGATACACATTACAGACTGCAACTGGAATCTAGCCAAAAAATGCACGAAAGAGATTCGATTGTTACTGTTAGTGCTTCACTGGAAAATTCGCCATAACATATATCCAACAAACGTACTACTACACAGAATGGGAATATCTGAAAATAGAAACTGTAAATTCTGCAGAGATGAAATTGATTACATTGAACATTTCTTTTGGTCTTGTGGTAAAATTAATTTAATTTGGAAAAAAGTCGAGGAACACGCATATTTCAAATTTGACAAATTAATAAAATTTAAATTGAAGGACGTATTATTTGGATATAATGAAACGGAGAACGGCAGTGACGTTCTAGCCATCAATCATGTTATTCTAATAGCAAAAATTTGTATTAGTAAATACAGATATGGTAAATATTATGATCTATTCTTTTTATTTGAAAGAGAATTAAGTTTGAGGAACGCATAATAATCAGTAAAAACGGTGTCCATATGCAGCCTCTTAAAAAAATGTCCATTACTGATTCATGTCAACCTTGAGCTATATATTTTACATACTTATATACGCTTAATAATAATAATAATAATGGACATTTCTATGGCGCATGATCCCTAGCAAGATCTAGGGTACATTGCGCCGTACAAAAAGCTGCAGAAAAATGTATAAGCACATACAATGGACAAGACAGAAAAAAAAATTATATTAAAAAAGGTTTCGGGCTATACGCCCGCCAACCACGCAAGAATTTACATACAGGAATTTCAGTAAATAAACCAAAGTTGCCAGTAACCAAACATGACCAAACTCTGATTTTAGCACACATGTATGATACAAGTAGATATACTGCAAATACAAAAAAGTACAGCGGGATATTGCGCGCACACACACACACACACACACACACACACACACACACACACACACACACACACACACACACACACACACACACACACACACACACACACAGGTGGGGGGGGGGGTATTAATTATATGCAGATTTGAAGAGATGAGTTTTTAAGGCTTGCTTGAAAGAAGATGTTGACACTGAGTGACGAACATCATACGGTAACGAGTTCCACTCTGTCGGGCCCGTGAAAGAAAAAGCTCGTTGTCCAAAGGTCTTTGTTTTTGTGAAAGGTATGCGGAAGGTCCTGGTGTCAGAAATGGAGCGAAGTTGTCTGGATGGACGGTAGGCAGTCAGGAGTTCAGAAAGATAGACTGGGTAACTTTCAGTGAAAGAACTGTAGCACAGAGTTGCGACTTTATACTGGATTCTTGAGACTACTGGTAGCCAGTCAAGTTTCTGATGGAGGGGTTTGATGTGTTCGTGCTTGAGAGCTTTGAAGACAAGTCTGGCTGCCGAATTTTGTAATACGCTTGTGTGGAACTGTGCAGTTGTTAGAGTTTGACCAAAATCACACACACACAAAAGAAAGAACAGATGAAGACCTATGAACCACGAAAAAAATGAAAGAAAGAAAGTAATAAAAAATAAAAATAAGAAAATAAGTGAAATAATAGGTCTGCATGCAACTGAGGTTCAAAGAATTTTTAATCTTTTTTATTTGCTATTGTTCTAGCTTTATAGGCGTTGGTTGACAAGTTCGGAGTAAGTGTACAAAGACCAGCAAATATCTGTCTCGCGTTAGATGAAATAAACGCAGCGAATTCTGTATTTGGTTACTTGAATGACTGACGCAGCAACCTTGGTTTTGAAAGCCAAAGACTTCACAAAGAGATTCAGAGAAACCGCATTATCTCGCATTTCTTCTCATTGAGAAAGGAATAAAATTCGTGTTGACAACATTGTATTGTTGACTATTATCATTTTGTAAATGAAGTACAGTTGAATTGTACTTAACAAAGGATTTGGGAAAACGTATTATTCACTGCATAATTGAACGGGAATGTGCCATACCTCAGCTTTTGTTACCTTGTGGAAGTTTGGACCTCAGTAGTGCCGTGCGTGTGCAGATTGCGGCTTGTGTCAAAGTGTTCGTGAACACTTCACTGGATGTACATATGACTGGTGTACGAGTTGTTGCTGTTGGGCTGTCCGCTACCTCTTTTGCAATTAATTGCCGTTCCCGGTTCTGTTTTGATTTTATCTCATTTTCACTTGTTCATGTGAACGAGTGTGTGCGCGGATGTGTTTTATTTTGCCGTGCTCTCTCTCTCTCTCTCTCTCTCTCTCTCTCTCTCTCTCTCTCTCTCTCTCTCTCTCTCTCTCTCTCTCTCTCTCTCTCTCTCTCTCTCTCTCTCTCTCTCTCTCTCTCTCTCTCTCTCTCAAACACACACATACACGCGCGCGCGCGCTCACGCACACACTCACACACACACACACACACACACACACACACACACACACACACACACACACACACACACACACACACACACACACATGCTCACGCTCACTCAACCACAATACCAAAAAAGCCCGCAAGGACCTACCTGTGAACATATCGACCAGGCGTCTCCCCCTGGACTCCCAATCCATCGGCTTCGAAAAGTCGGTGTATTCCTGCAGAACAGCGTGCCTCATCGCCTCACTCGCCTCCACGCCTACCACATCGCTGCCAGCTCTCCGGGAAGCAGCCACCAGCATCTTCACGGTCTTCTCGAACAACGGCCTAGAAACCCCCGTCTCTGTGCTTTCGTTCATGGCCGCGGCGATAGGCAGCACGAAGATCTTGAGCACGATGCTCCCTTCCGATGACGTTGTTCCGATCAGGGTCTGTAGCGAACCCAGGCGTGATTCAAGCAGCGGAGAACCCGAAGGTGGCCAGGACAGAATCTCTGAGGGCTCGTGGTCGATGAACTCCCCGTCCACTACGGGGCCCCAGGTTAACGATAATGGCTGGTCTGGTCTCACTTTGGCGTTGGCGATGCTGCGGAAGTCCTTCTCCCGCAAGCATGCGATGATGCTCTGAGAAGACGGTCCTGGAGCGGACTCGGAGTGACCAAGAGCGCATTCAAGCTTGTTGGCTAGAGCCTTGGCGTACCGGTACTTCTTGTGGTAGGCAGACAATGGCACGGCAGTCCCGCTCTCAACGACGATTCTGCGGAAGAGTCCGGCGTTGCCAGGAAACAAAGTGTGGTGCGTCACACAGACCGCTCCGGAGGTGGTGCCAGCCAGGGTTACGTTCCCGGGGTCCCCGCCGAAGTGCCGGATGTTTTCCGACACCCACTGGAGCGCCAGCCTCTGGTCCCACAGCCCCCAGTTCCCAGGAGCTTCGGCGTCGTCCGTAGAGAGGAATCCTAGAGCGCCGAGACGGAAGTTCATCGTCACCACCACGACGTTCGCGAAGGACGCCAAGTTTTCCCCAGGCAGCTGCCTCGTTTCGCCGTAAACAAACGCGCCTCCGTGGATCCATACGATGACAGGAAGCGATGGCTGCTGTGCCGTGGGGTTAGGCGCGTAGACGTCGAGGTTGAGACAGTCTTCGGACACGTTGCCGGCGACAGGTCGCCGCTGGGGACAAGCTGGACCGAACTCAAAGGCCTGGAAAGGCCGGGAAAAGTTGGCCGCAGGCACAGGCTTGTTGAAACGTAGAGCGGCCACCGGAGGAGCACCGTAGGGAATGCCTCTGAACACACGGAGAGTGTGCTGTGTGTTGTCCGGAAGAACAACGCTTTCTTCCAAACCCACGATCTGCCCGCGTCCCGTCGTGACGGTGACTTGAGTTTGTCCTTGACACGACATAGCTAGCAAAACGCAGGAAACAAACGCGGCCAGCGTCGCCGACACAACGATGTGCGAGGCCATTTTCGCTGTTTTATTTGGACGAGTAACACCGTCAAATGCAAACACTCGACTCTTCTTGCCCCTGGTCCTCTATTTCTGCTTCTCCTCGAAGGGAATTGTGCTTTTGTCCTTTGCCGGGATAGGTAAAAAAACTGTTCTTTTCACAGGCGCCTGACAGGTTACCATAAAATATCACTATCAAACCTGATCATTATTCTAGTGCGACGGTCTTTCGAAGTCCAAAATTTGAAACGATTCCTGAACTCTTTCATAAGACCTTAAGTGTAGTAGGCATAGCTGCTAGTGCACCAACTCGTGCGTGACGAAAAACGCAAAAAGAGGGGTTAGTACACGGGTGATAGTTGTAGTGGCGCAACCCGACTGTCTACCTACGCTTGTGCTGTGGTGGTGATGAAGTGTTGCTTAATGTCGTCAGATGTCAGTTGACATATTAGGGACAAGTTGTGACCAATGCCGAAGCACGGTTCAATAAATCTTTACGTCCACGGAAACCAGAAGCTTGGTTAGGACGGACAGACCAGGACATCCACCTCGACTCTCACACAGCTCCTGAACTATGCTTGTGCGCGTGTCTCAAGCGTAACGTAGCCGAAGACGCACAGATCGCTACCTAAACACCTGCCCCTTCACACCTCAGAAGGTTCATCCAGTCACTGGATGAACCTCAGAAGGTTCATCCAGTGACAAACTTTACGGATTAGTCCCTTGCGACATCTGTGGTCAAGCAGGTGTTATGCTCGTAAAGCAGACAACACAGACGCACTCGGCGGCGGCCGGTTACTTCAGTCAGTTGCATAGCAACGGTCCACCATTTTGAGTTCGGACGAAATCGCTAGGGTTGCATCGTAAAGCTAAAACAGCAATAAAATCAACAATAGCAATCCAAATTACAATCTCATACAAGCGTACGATGCTAATCTACACAGAAAAGAATAAGTTTAATGTTTACATAGCAAAATAAAGCGTAAATTGTCCCTGCGAATTCACTGTGGTAAGATTGCAGCCGTAGACGAAAACTTCAGCCATGTGGTAAACAATCATCGTAACCTCTGACTTGTGACGTCTGATCCGCACACAAATCGCTGACGTCACAAGAAAAATAGTTCCCTAACCACTACGACCCGTGTAATAACCCTCTACGCAGATGTGGTATGTAGGTGGATTTGCCGTTCTCATTTCTTTTTTTACATAATTAAGGGTTGTGATGTAACTCATTTTGGGGTTATGTGTGTGTGTGTGTGTGTGTGTGTGTGTGTGTGTGTGTGTGTGTGTGTGTGTGTGTGTGTGTGTGTGTGTGTGTGTGTGTGTGTGTGTGTGTGTGTGTGTGTGTGTGTGCGTGTGTGTGTGTGTGTGTGTGTGTTGGCATGGCGGCTGGGGTGGGGGGAAGAAGGGGGTAGGGGATGGGGGTGTTGCAAAGCTGCGCCCATGAACGAAAACTTTGTACAAGACAGCTGAACAAGCAGATGACCACCAATCAAGCTGAGGCTGGTTTCCTCACCGCTGTGTCCATGTGGCCTTGAAAACCAGACAGCGGAGCGCATCCTCCAGACATGTCGCAGCTACAACAGGTTGAGGAAGACTCACTGGCCTGTGGAGACCCCATTGCAGACATGTCCCAGGTACATGTTTAGGAGACGCATTGGCCAGCGGAGACCTCCCACTCTCCCCACTAACCCCCCCCCCCCCCCCCCCCGACATGTTCCAGCTACAACATGTTGAGGATGACCCATTGGTCAGTGGAGACACCCCTGCAGACGTGTCCCAGCTGCAACATGTTGAGGAAGATTCGTTGGCCAGTGGAGACACACCTGCAGACATGTCCCCCAGCTACCTGTTGACGAAGACTCATTGGCCAGTGGAGACACCCTTGCAGACATGTCCCCGCTACAACTTGTTGAGGAAGACTCGATGACCAGTGGAGACACCCCTGCAGACGTGTCCAGACTACAATATATTGAAGAAGACTCATTGGCCAGTGCAGATCCCCCCCTCCACCCACTCTCCCTCCTGCAGAGATGTCCCAGCTACAACATGTTGAGGAACATTCATTGGCCAGTGGACACCCCCCTGCAGACATGTCCCAGCTACATGTTTAGGAAGAGATATTGGCCAGTGGAGACACCCCTGCAGACATGTCCCAGCTACAACAATTAGCGGAAGGACCTCGGGTCGAGTTTGCTTCGGTTCTCTTTTCTCTTCAAAAGCTGTGGTTTATGGCCACTGTCTTGTGATTCTTTTCCCTTACAATGAATGAAAAATGACAATGGATCACACTGCTGCCCATCGTAATCCAGGAACGTATAAACTGGTTGTTTGTTGACTGCAAATACGTTTTTTGTTTTGTTTTTTAATATTAATTTCTGTTGGTGCAGTTTGCTGATACATGATGTTAGCATGACAATTGTAAGATCAGACTAATATCACATACATTATGTGATTTTTTTATATATATAATATTATTATTATTAAAAGGAAGAAGAAGAATTAATGCAGAAGTCATTCTCGTGGTCACAGTGTACCGTTAGGTCCCCCACTCTTCCCCACCTCCTGGGATCCCTGTCCACGCCTGTAACTCTTCGGAGACAATTCAGCGTTTAACACGTTTAACCAACCAACCAACCAACCGGTTAGTCCGCTCCAAATTGGATTATGGATGCATTGTGTACGGATCACCCCGTCGGTCGATTCTGAGACAACTGGATGCTATCCACCATCAGGGCTTGCGAATCGCATTGGGTGTTTTCCGCACATCTCCTGCTCAAAGTCTATACATAGAAGCACGTGAACCGTCATTAACCACTCGCCGATTAAAATGGTCTTTAAACTATGTTCTTAAACTCAAATCCCTGCCAGAAAACCCAGCCTATAGTTGCGCTTTTAAACCCGAAAACACCAAATTATTTGAAGAATCGGAATCAAAGGTTCCACCTCTTGGCATCCGCATTCTCCCCCACTTGGAGAAATCCAAACTTAACCTAAATTTGGTAGACGATGCTCCTTCGTTGGACATCGTCCCTCGGAAACTTTCAGTTCCTGCAGTCCGTTTTGACCTAGCCAGTTTCAAAAAAGATACAACAAACCCAAAAATATATAAACAGCTCTATTTACAACTTATGTCTAAATACCCTTTATCAGAAAAAAGAAATTCATCGACGGTTCTGAAACAGAGGAAGGAGTTGCTGCGGCGGCTGTATCCACAAAACGAATTAAAGAACCTTTTACATGTCGGCTTCCAGACGACAGTTCAATATATACAGCAGAGTTGAGGGCTATTCTTTTAGCTCTCAAACATGTTTATCATTCCAAAGAAAAATCATTTTTGATATCTGATTCCCTTTCATCGTTACAGTCTATATTAAACCTAAAATATGATCATCCAGTCTTAGTTCAGATTTTAGAATCATATAGAGAAATGACAAGAGAGGGGAGAGAGGTTGTTTTTCATCTGGATTCCCGGCCATGTTGGCATTAGGGGAAATTCGGCTGCAGATTCTGCAGCTAAGGATGCCCTTGATGGCGACATCTCGGTTGAGCTCATCCCATTCTCAGACCTAAAACCGCGCACAAATAAATATATATTAGAGCTGTGGCAGTCTGAGTGGGATGAGTTCCCGGAAAATAAATTATATAAGATATTCCCAGTATTAAAAGAATGTATATCTTGTCCTCGGACAAACAGAAGAGAAGAAACTGTGATGGCCCGATTTCACATTGGCCATTCTTTTCTTACTCATTCCTTTTTATTGAAGGTGAGGAACCGCCAGTGTGCATCGGATGTGATAAACGTTTAACCATAGAGCATATTTTACTTACTTGTTCGGATTTTATTGAAATAAGAGAGAGCCACTTTACAGCTAAATCACTGCGCGTGTTGTTTAAGGATATTTCACCTGAAAAGATTTTTAACTTTTTGAAAGAAATTAATATTTTTGGAATTGTTTTTAATTTGAGATTGTTTTTAGTTATGTTTGTGTTTTCACCTTTTAAGCGTGGTTTTAAAACTGTATATAGACCCATTTTAAGACATACACATTATTAACATTTTAATATACAATATGAGATGTGTAACGTCCTGATATAACCGCACCGGTTGGCTGAGCGTAAAACACCAACTTACTTACTTACCAACCAACCCGAGGATCACAAGGTTGTCAGGGTCATGGACGTCCAGGGTCAGGGTAGAAACGATTCAGAGCTCAGGAGCTCTGTGAAAGTCGAGATGGCCATCCTGGGCTCCCTTCCCTAACAAGCCTACGGTTTTTTGTGGACGTAAAGCAACACTCAGCCGGTAGTAGAAACGATGGTATGTTCTCTCCGGCGCCTGTGTTTCGTATTCATGGTTAGGCAACAGTGATGTTAGTCATGCAGTCCTGTTTCATAGCACGTTCTTTAAGTGATTCAGAGGAGCTCCTCCTGTGTGCTGAAGTGGGCCACATTACTGACAAAAAGCTATACACGTCTCAATGTCAGCGTTCCGAGCCTGGCGTCAAGGTACGTCCTAGTTTAAACTTTCAGCGGTTTGCCTCATACAGAGCCAGCCTTTCTTATAGATACAAAAGATCAAGTCTATGCCGATTTGTGATAGGCCATCTCGCCTCCGTGGATGTAAAGCAACATCAAAGCGAGTTGTGAGCCGGTTTGGCCTAGCGGTAAGGCGTCAGGCTGGTATTCAGAAGGGCTTCGGCTCGATTCTGCTTTGGCTCCTTCCCTTCTCTTCAAAAAGGTTGTGGTTTGTGTGGACACTGTCTTGTGACTTTGACCCTCACAATTAACGAAACATTAAAACGGCTCTCATCGCTGCCCACCTTAATGCAGGCTCGATTCTACTTCTGCTCTCCCTTCTCTTCAAAAAGGTTGTGGTTTGTGTGGACACTGTCTTGTGACTTTGACCCTCACAATTAATGAAACATTAAAACGGCTCTCATCGCTGCCCACCTTAATGCAGGCTCAATTCTTCTTCTGCTCTCCCTTCCATTCAAAAACTGTCTTGTGACTTTGTCCCTCACAATTAATGAAACATTAAAATGGCTCTCATCGCTGCCCATCTTAACGCAGGAGTCATTCTGGTGATGACAATGTAGCAATAGGTATCTCCCTCTCCCCAGCCTCCATACCCCCTTCCCGACCACCCCTTCTTCCCGTCCCTAATAAGCCTTGTGGTTTCTGTTGACGTTAAGCACCATGCTTACTTTCCAGTCTATGTCTGAGTGTCTTTGTCACTCAACGCCGTGAATGAGTTGGAGCTCGACCCACTGTCCCACTGAACCTACTGAGGTGAAACTTGGGGTAAAGATTTTATGGGACACGGTACTTCATTCTCAACTGGCTTGTAATAAGATGCAAGCTTCGGCTCGAACTTGCTGCAGACGCGCATCAGACAGCATGATCGAAAATAGGTGGTTTGCAGTATATGTATGTAACCGAGTATACATGTTCCGGGTCATGACCCTTTAATCTTTTTTTCTTGTCTTTTTCCTTTTTGAGTGTGTG
This sequence comes from Alviniconcha strummeri, assembly GCA_963584105.1. NCBI lineage: Eukaryota > Metazoa > Mollusca > Gastropoda > Provannidae > Alviniconcha > Alviniconcha strummeri. Next base: position 20,761,398 of record OY757544.1, read on the forward strand.
GGAGTTTTATGGCCCGTTATCTAAGGTGTTAAAACCTGTGGATAGGGGTGATTGTATAAACTGTGAGACGTGGTATTTCTTTTCTGATCCGGCTTTTGTATGGCCGGGTTTTGGGCGCGCAGACTTTCACTCTGCTAAAGCCCGTTCTTAACTGGGCGAATGTTTGTTCGCCGAACATACTTCGGACACTTCGACGAACTATGATTCGTTTCTTAATTGAACTTTTAGTTCGCCGAATATGGTTCGGACAGTCCAAACTTTACTTCATTCTCAGCTGGCTTGTAATGAGATGCAAGCTTCGGCCCGAACTTGCGGCAGACGCGCAGCAGACAGCATGATCGAAAATGTAGGCTAAAGTCAAGTCAATATACTTTAGTCATCCCTCACAGGGTAATTCAACTAACTACTATCTCATTCTGGGTCTCCGAGACAAGGCTGCGCCTCCCACAAGTCAACAAATAAACAAATTCCCTCCGAAGCGAGTGAAGAACCTAGCGAAACCGTCATCCATTTTTATTTTTGTTTTTTCTTCATCCACAGGAGAGCTCTGCTCTCAGCCAGTCAGAGGCAATGATCGTCGAATAGGGCGAATGTTCCCAGAACATGTTGAGCGAAGCTTTTTGGACCCCGAATATAGCTTCGACGAATACTTCCAACTAGGTTCGCGAAGAAAAGTTGGCCCAATTAAGAACCAACTAGCTTCGCCGAATACTTCCAACTAGATTCGCCAAGAAACATTCGCCCAATTAAGAACGGGCTTTAGCTTGTAAACCCTTTCCGGGGCTTTGTGAGTGTACCTGAACTGGCTGGTGATGCGCGTCAGTAGTAGCAGTTAGGTCTTTGTGTCTGTTCACTAATCGAGCAGACAGGTGCCACCCGTGTCACTGTCCGTCTCGTTGTGTGCTTAAGTGGAACAGTACTGTAACAGTAACCTCACTTTTCCTGTTTAGTTAGAATGAGCTTGATAATCCGCATTCTTCACTGTTACTTTATTGTATACTATTATACTAGGAGTTCATCAGTTAATTGACTGGCCATCTCTTGTATACTCACCGCGACACTGTGAGATACTGGTTTTAAGTGCAAGTCATGCACACAGTTTATGTGCTTGATTATTAATCATTTTGTCACAGTTACCATCATGTATTATGGTAGCCTACAGGTAGACTACATGGTTACTGTCTTTATTAGATATTGCTGTTGTTTAGGCTGTACATTTGCTTTCATGTTCTAAATGTTTTGTTTGCTTGTGTCTTTTCCAACAGACACTGTTTCCTGGTTAGTTGGTGCACAAATAAAAGTTAGGTTATAGCAACCTCTGACTTGTGGCTCTTCATCCATGCTTCCAACCTGCTTCCCTCAACTCTCCACCTCACTCTCCTACATGTATATGGGTAATACCTCCTTCGCTAAAGAACACAGTGACGCTAAAG
>OY757544.1:20771024-20798524 GCA_963584105.1 Alviniconcha strummeri
ATCCGTTGGTTGACTGTACGCTGCCCTTTGTCCTCCTGTTGCAGATGACGTGGTTGATGGAGAAGGGTTACGCCGGAGCCCTCGTGTGGGCCATAGAGCTGGATGACTATGATGGCAAGAGTTGCGATTCCGGAGTGTACCCACTGATGCGGACCATTGGGAACTGTCTAATAAACGGCGAGGGGTGGGTACTGGTGGTCGCAGCAACATTGGGCCTGGCAGAGGACAGGACAGGGGTGGTGGGGGTCCATTTTCATACGTGCACATCGTTTGAAGCACAGTAACATAAGCAGAGAGAGTGAGTAAGAGAGAGAGAGAGAGAGAGAGAGAGAGAGAGAGAGAGAGAGAGAGAGAGAGAGAGAGAGAGAGAGAGAGAGTGATTGATTGATTAAACTTTATTTCTCAACGGTGAAGATATTAGCACAAAGGCCGACTCACATATCTGCCGTTGCTACAGTACTACTAATAACCAAGACATTCACAGTGAAATATTATGATGGAAGGATATAGACAAATAGAACATCAATAATGATAATAATAATAATAATAATATAATAAACGAGACAGCGACCGCAACGGAAATGATAAAAAAGAAATTTAAAAAAAGAGAGAGAGAGGAAGAGAGTAACTTGTACCAGTACGGTTATATCAGGGCGATACATATTTTGTTAACACAAAATAAGAGAGAGAGAGAGAGAGAGAGAGAGAGAGAGAGAGACAGAGACAGAGACAGAGACAGAGACAGAGACAGAGACAGAGAGACAGAAATTATGAGCTACAATGTAAGACGTATAATTATATGTCTTGAGAGTAGACCGGAAAGAATGGACAGAACCCATGAAATTCCGCTGGGAAGGAGCGATGTATCTGAAGGCTCGCTGGCCATATCGCCCAAGAACACACACTTTTTTGTTCTTATATCCCGTCCCTAATAAGCCATCTCGCTTCTGTGGACGTAAAGCAACATGTTTACTTACTTACATATCGCCTTCCCACCCCCCACCACCACCCCCTTTATTTATTTTTTATTTATTTTTATTTTTTGTCCTTGGGGCCCAGGAACATCGAGAAATGACTCGGAGAGAGTGAGATGGAGTGTATGACGGAATGACTGAGGGAGACAGAGCGGGAGGCTTTCATGGACTGAAGTGTAAGTGGCAGAAAGCGCCAGCTTATGGAGCATTAGTACGGCTCTCTGGGTGTGGGTGTGATGTGTGATCACGTTCTCTCTATCTCGCCACGACCCTGGCAGCTGCGTTCTGGACTGCCTGCAACCTTTGGATCCGCGTTTGTGGCAGTGTAGCCTGACAACTATTGCATTAGTCCAACTGCAACGGCATGGCCTAATATAGTTGTCGTGGTGGAAACCTCCAGTAAGATGTGAGCATGATTACCATTGGCATATTCATTTGACAGTAAAGATTCACGGCAGCGAAAACCGTGGAATTATGTCAGTATTTTCTTTTTCGGGGGAAGAGAGTGCCGGAAAATGCACGGCTCTGCTCTGCTGTAGTGACACGGTTCAGTCCCAGGGTGTGTACGTGGGACGGTAAAAGCTGATCAAGGCTCAGACATGGGACAGGGATGTTTGTAGATCTGAGGGAGCAGTTATGGTTCAGGGATTTTAACGTCATGTCAACGGCACAGGGTTACACCCTCAGGAACTATGTGTGTGTGTGTGTGTACTGTGTGCATATTCAGCTCGGCAGTTGATCAATTACCAGGCAAAACACGGCTTTCTTCCCATGATAATTGTGTGTGTGTGTGTGTGTGTGTGTGTGTGTGTGTGTGTGTGTGTGTGTGTGTGTGTGTGTGTGGATGTGTGGATGTATGCGTTTGTATGTGTGTGTGTGCGTGTGTGTATGTACATATGTGTGTATGTATGTGTGTGTGTATGTGTGTGTGTGTGTGTGTGCGCGCGCGTGTGTGTGCATGCGTGCGTGCGTGTGCGTGTATGTGTGTGGGGGAGTGTGTGAGTGTGAGTTTTTGTCTTTGTGTTTGTGTGTGTGTGTGTGTGTGTGAGAGAGAGAGAGAGAGAGAGAGAGAGAGAGAGAGAGAGAGAGAGAGAGAGAGAGAGAGAGAGAGAGAGAAGAGGGAAGGAGAGAGACGAGGCAGACACAGAGAGAGACAGAGAGAGTCAGAGACACAGAGACAGACAGATAGAGGGACACAGAGAGACAGGGACACAGAGAGAGAAGCAAGTGAATAGTGCAACTCAAGTAAACGGATAAAACTGAGGAAAACACATACAACTGCAGCTGACACACAGACAACTCACAAAATTATTATTACTATGACACAAACAACACAACATACAAAAAACCCACCGACAGACTGATTTGCTGTAACATAATTCTCTTTAATGCATATTTTCATAACAGATATACAGCATACGTTTTCTAGTCATAACTCTGTACACAACAGCCTTACACAAACGTTTCTTTTAATCTCTCAAAATACAGCACCTCGCCGGGCGATAAATGCACTTCAGATGTAAATTATGTATATATACAGCATCAATCCAGTCAGCACCATCAGTAACTAGAGCAAAGATACTGCACTGCGGCATTTCCAGCAGCACGCCGAAACGCATTCATCGTCTGAAGTTTCATCAGTGTTAATAATTATCAGCAAGGAACATCAAACAGAAACTCTCGGCTGGTGTATGTTATTAAGTGTAGGCTATTTTCCGGATTCTTCCTCATCTCATAATCATTAATTAATTAACTTTTTGCCGCCGAACTCCTCCACGCAGGCTTTTACCCATTCCCCGCAGTGTCAGTTCGCACGGTGCCGTCAGCATCTCAGTGCAGATTTAGCGTTTTTGATACGGTGAAGCCCCTGATCAAAGACTAACTTCACTGATGAGAGACCGCGCTGATGAGAGATTACCCTGATGAAAGACCACCCTGATGAAAGACAAACCCAGACCAAAGACCACCCAGATAGGAGGTCATCCTGAGAAAAGACCACCCCGACAAGAGGTCACCCTGATGAAAGACCACCCCGATGAGAGGTTACCCTGATGAAAAACCACCCCGATGAGAGGTCGCCCTAATAAAAAGAAAACACCCCGATGACAGGTTACCCTGATGAACGTCCTCCCCAATGAGAGGTTACCCAGAGAAAGACCACCCTGATGAGAGGTCACCCTGATGAAAGACCACCCTGATCAGATATTCCTTGATGAAAAGCCAACATATATAAATGACCACCCCGATGAGAGGTCACCCTGATAAAAGACCACCCTGATCAGATATTCCTTGATGAAAGACCACATATTAAAAGACCACCCCGATGAGAGGTCACCGTGATAAAAGACCACCCTGATCAGATATTCCTTGATGAAAGACCACATATTAAAAGACCACCCCGATGAGAGGTCACCCTGATAAAAGACCACCCTGATCAGATATTCCTTGATGAAAGACCACATATTAAAAGACCACCCCGATGAGAGGTCACCCTGATGAAAGACCACTCAGGTGAGAGGTAACCTTGACGAAAGACCACCCCGATGACAGGTAACCTTGACGAAAGACCACCCCGATGAGAGGTCACCTTGACGAAAGACCACCCCGATGACAGGTAACCTTGACGAAAGACCACCCCGATGAGAGGTCACCTTGACGAAAGACCACCCCGATGAGAGGTCCTTTGATGAAAAATCGCCTTTATGAGAGAACACCCCGAAGAAAGACCACCCTAATGGAAAACCACCTCTCTCTCTCAACAGCACTTTCCCTTTTCTGAAACGCATCTTTCATGATTATTGTCAAATCCGTCAGTAAATGACCCCCAGAAGAAGAGCCGCTCTTCTTCCTAGGCCACTTTCCTCGGCTTGTTAGGTCGGTCTTGAAATAGAGATATTCTAGTGTGGCACGCTAACAGTGTACACATGTGCCAGGCTTTGTAGCGGGAGTGTACGGCTGTGCGTGTACACATGTGCCAGGCTTTGTAGCGGGAGTGTACGGCTGTGCGTGTACACATGTGCCAGGCTTTGTAGTGGGAGCGTACGGCTGTGTGTGTACCTTTCGTCTGCAATTCAGGGACGGAATAGCTCAGTGGGTATGGCGTCGGACGGAAAAACCTGGTTCAGTTCTGACTTGCGTTCGATTCCCTATTGCGACAAGGGATCTCTGTCTGTCTGTCTGTCTGTCTGTCTGTCTGTCTGCCTGCCTGTCTCTCTGTCTCTGTCTCTGTCTCTGTCTCTCTCTCTCTCTCTCTCTCTCTCTCTCTCTCTCTCTCTCTCTCTCTCTCATACACACAGTCAGCTGTCAGTGCAGACTCAGTCTCTTACGGTAGTTGTACAGCGCCACCCCCCCCCCCCATTCCACCCCTATCCCCCCTCCCCCCACGCCCGGGAGTAATCGAATGTATTTACATCTGCAGTGCGCACGTTAAAGAGCCAAAACAGTGTCAGCTGTATACCATTGTTTGGACACAACGAAAATACTGCACACACTGACAGGACAGGAATGGGTATATAGAGCGCTGCTCTTGCGGATGCTGTGAATAGCCTTACCCAGGTAAGACGAACCGAAAATCCTGCAAGGAATAAATGTGCGCTCGCGCGCGCGCGCGCGCGCGCGTGTGTGTGTGTGTGTGTGTGTGTGTGTGTGTGTGTGTGTGTGTGTGTGTGTGTGTGTGTGTGTGTGTGTGTGTGTGTGTGTGTGTGTGTGTGTGTGTGTGTGTGTGTGTGTGTGTGTGTGTCTGTTTTAATCAGCACTGCACAAGATACAGCAGGTGGCGGAGCCGTCAGCAAAAAGTTAATTTAAAAAAGTATATCACAGTATGTTTACACGTTATATTTCATAAGAAAAAACTTGGTCTCAAAAAGGGACAATCAACGCGAAATTTATATCAACAGTTTACTTAAAAAGTTACTCAGTTGTTAAATCCACAGTTGTAGACAAGCATTGTTCACAATTATCAGTATTGCAGTTCGGTTTGCATCAAAGTGGCAGGTCTGTTGACCTGTTTTTATCTTCCCGCATAAACGTGTCCAGAAGAAAAGAGTCATTTAAACACTGTCAGTAAATAAGAACATAGTATACAGTATCTACTGACGGGTGGTTCTGAAAAGGTTAAGAGATATAAATACTGCTTGTGGTTATTATGCAGGTGCATTCAGTTTTCCACAATACATACACTCCATGCGCGTTACTGTGTATATAGATGGACAAAATAAATATTGTCTGATATGCAGAATACATCGACTGAGGTAATTTGCATATATATTATTTGCATAGGTGTACAAATATGCAAATCGGACTGCTTCCATGCACATTATAGTTGCATACAAATTTAAATATACACATTTGGGATAGCACCAGTGCGACATTATGCTATGACCAGTAACGGTTGTGAGTGCAATTGTTGTTTTAATTAGAGGTCAAATTATGCAGTCTGCAACCGATCGATTCAAATGATTATGCTTATGCCGCCTCAGCAGTTTGGACAAAAGTGTATTATTGCAGAATCAGAAATCAGTTCCACATCTATGCAGAGCTTCATCGCAATTGCTAAAATAAAATTAGGCATATCCTTTCGAGCGTGCTCGCAAACTGAATATTATCTTCAACAGTAACAATAACTATGATACTAATGACGCAAATAAGGTGGATATACTTCAGTATACTGACAGCTGTTCAATCAAATGGAAGAAAACTACACGCCACAGTAAAATATATTTGCAGAAGCCACGAGAAGGCAGAAACACGCCCGTAAAATTTAGCGTCATCAAACCGCTATCAATCGTTGAATGTGACTAGATCTATGACGTCACTTCCACAACTGAGAAGAAAGGCACAAAATATGGTCCTCGACAGCGCCACGATCAGGACCAAAATGAATAAAGATTGTTCCTAACCAGCGATAGCTGAAGGCGATTTGGAAAAAGGCCGCAAAGATTGATAATAGATTATCAACTGGAAGCTTTAAAACCTCAGTGGAATGTCGTGTTGTGCATTCGAGTTGCCTCCCTTCAACCATAGCTTACACGGACATGCCTGGATCAATACAAGGACCGTTTCTCTTTCTCCCCTGCACTCTCTTTTTCCGTTTTTGTTTTCCCCCTTTCCGTCTTGGTCTCGATATCCATCGTGCTTTTTGTAGGACTGCTGGCTACAAACAGGGCCAAAGCATGTCGTCCATTGCACATTTGTCCTTTGTCGTTTCTAACACAGCTGGAACTAAAACCTGGATCGCACGATCTTTAGTACCACGGTCTCTCTCTCTCTCTCTCTCTCTCTCTCTCTCTCTCTCTCTCTCTCTCTCTCTCTCTCTCTCTCTGAGGACTGGATGTAAAAATGTATTGTACTTATTCCATTACCCTCGTTAATAAAAAATAAAAAATCGTCCGTTCGTTCGTTCGTTCTCTCTTTATCGTGTGTTTTGTTGTTGCTGTTTTTTAGTGGCTTAGGGAATGGTAAGGAGAACTAGAGGCAGGAAGGAGAAGGGGGGGGGGGGGGGACTTTCCAGTAGCAGCCACGCATTTCCTTGTAATGATCTGGCTTGGTGGCTGGGTGCCCGGTCTGACTAGCTGATGACACAGTCAGAAACTGGAAATAAACAATCAAGAGTAACAGATGTGACCAGAGGGTGACAAACACATAAGGATTTTTAACTGTGAAGACATTTCCCTCTGCAAATACCATCGTGACGTTCCACTGCGGCACTGAAGTCTAGAGACTGGGCTAAACTGAATTGAACTAAACTCAACAGAAAGCAAACGGTTCAAAGTGCGACATTCTAGCAGAAAAACTAAACAGAGAGAGTGAGAAGGGAAACAGGGGGAAGCAATGTGTGTGTTAAGCGAGTTATTGTGCTGGTTAAAGTTATCAGCAAGACTTTAGAGACGTCATCGTGTTTGTGGTTAAAGGTTGATGACGTCAGTGTTGAAATTACGTAGTTGAGCCTTGGACATCAGTCAAACGCAACAAAAAGTGGCAACTACAATCGTGTCAGTTTTCGGCGTCAAAGATCTAGGCACTATTCTGTGACACTGTTCTAATGGCGTCACTCTAAGAGGGGGCGTGCACAGAATGGCGAATTATTTTTGTCTGGCCCACTAGCTCAGCTGAAGTACTAACAACACAGAACAGTCTTTTCTCTGACATGAGTCTAAGTCTGAGTAAAGCTATCTAAACAGACACAGATGTTAAAAAAAATGATTAAAAAATAATAATATAAAAACCGTCAGTATGGAGAGAGAGTGGGAAAAAAATACAGGACCACCACCCCCCCCCCCCCCCCAAAAAAAAAAAGAGAGAAAAAAAAAGAAAAGAGACATGACTTCCAAAACGAAGAAATACTACTTTCAGAACTCTGTCAGTACGGATACAGAAGTTGTTATAAGCACTGCAAAGGCACGCATTAAATAAAGTTCACTTGTGGAGAGAGAAAAAAATTAAATAACGAAAATACGTTCGTTTTTTGTTTTTAGTTTGGGTGTACACGTTACCTCAACAAACTCACGAGGCGCCAACAATACCATTGCAGTTCAAAATAAAATTCAGAACAAGAAAGCAAAAGCAAAAAAATAAATAAATTAAAAAATTAAAAAATTAAAAAATAAGAAGAAGAAGAAAAAAAGAAGCACAAAATAATAAGAAACAAACTCATGTACTGTTGTGGATCATTTTATATCGGAATTTCAACTTGTAAAATATGATGAAGATGGCGGCTGTGGCGTCATATCCCTGACGTATTATCCAAGCAAAGCGCTCCACTATTGGTCTGCGTCACTATCGACAGAATCCGAGTCTGCAGATTGGACAAAATGACATCATAGTTACGACAGCAAGCGAAGCAATGAAGCGGCACGACTATTGGTTGTTAGCAGCAACTGATATAACGATTGCAATGATTGGTTAACGTCAGTACCAGAAACAACGATTGGTTCATAGCCAAGGATAACAGTAAGTACCTGATGAAACACTTGCAAAGACTGGTTAACGACAGTACCGAAGCAATGACTGGCTCACAGAAAAGGAACACAGCAAGCAACTGACATATCGCTTGTAATAATTGGTTAGCACCAGTACGACAACAGCAATGACTGGCTCATAGCAAAAAGGAAAACAACATTCGCAAGCAGCAGGCTACATGCATCTCTACACTAGTGTATCAAAACGTTCTCAAAGCAACACTGAAATAACAGCTCTGTTCTATTTAAACACGGGTAAAATGACCCAGGCCTCTGTCTGCACATACACAAATATTCCACAATGTCATGAGTAATTGGTCCCTTCTAGTTTATCTCTGTCATAGTTGGTCTAGTAACCAGAATCACACGAGGTTCCGTGTAAATATATAACGCTGAGTTTCCGATCGAGTTCTGTTCTTTTGTGCCTGATAAGAAAACAATTATCGTCGTCTCTCTCTCTCTCTCTCTCTCTCTCTCTCTCTCTCTCTCTCTCTCTCTCTCTCTCTCTCTCTCCTCCTACATTTTTTATATTTTTTATTCTCTTTTCTTTTTCTCCTTCATTTGTTTTCGGTGACGGAGACCTGAAGCAGCAGCGACATAGATGTATTCATGTTGTTGCCGGAATGAGACAGCTCTCTACAGTTTATGCTGCACGCAATGCCGTGAAATATGATGACGATGGCAAGCTTAGCTGGAGAAAAATATCGATTATAACCGGCACATTACACTAATCTTTTTACAAAGGCATCGGTATGAGTGGATTGCAATATCAAAAGACCGCTGATCAGTCGTCCTACACAGCCACCAATCAGAGCTATATACATATAAATGAATCATAATGACAGCTTTGCGTGCTGTACATAAAAGCAGCAACCATACTTCAAGCCATGCTGGTTTCCAAACTCCAAGCACTGGTTTACGACATCCTTCCTGCTAGGAAGAAAAGTGCCGGAAAGTGATGCTTGGGGTGTGGCACATTTCGAGCCTGCTTTCCGGCACCTTCCTCCAAACTCTACCAGATTTAGTTACGCCACTGAAGGGGCACTCTTTGCCTCCGCGCAGCTGTCCACCGACGCGGTCAGCGCCCTCCGAAAGGTTTGGGTACTGATAAGACTGTGGAAGCAACACAGCTTCAAAGCACGCACGTAAATATGAGGTGCGTCCGCCACCGGTGAAAAGAGAGTTCTGTTTCGATTCAACCGGCATAAGCAACGTGGGCGGTTACAACAACAACAAACAAAACAAAAAACTAAAAAAATATATATATAAACGCCTCATATAATTTGAGTTGTCTGTTACAATCTTACTGACACTTGAGCACGAACGAAAAACTGTGGCTTAATTAATTATGGCAGTGGTTGGAGGAAAGACGTCGCAATTGAACCAGTGTTTGGAGTTTGGGAGTGTGTATGCATGATTTCCTAACCGCTGGAAACACGATTCCAGCACAGAGTTAGGGAAGTGTGTCTGCGCGATTTCCTGACCGCTGGAAACACGATTCCAGCGCAGATTTAGACAGGAATCCGCATGCTGTTTACACTCTGCTGGTGCTAGAAGTGAAGTAGGTCAGGGATTCAGAGCGAAAGTTCGAGCGAGATGCTGCAGCACCTATAGACACGTACTGCACGTGCTGCCAAGGAGTACACAGACAATCCGCTGATGCCGTTACTACGCAACTGGTTAACTGGGGCCTGTGTTTGCGATCTGGAATCTTCAACGTCTGTTTGATCCTTGTCTGCCTTTATTGCAAGGTTTTCGTCAGGGTGGAGCACGCAAAGGGTTAAGCTTGAACTCCTTTTTTGAAGGACACAACGAAACAAGGGGCTTATTACTACGCCTTTTTTAACCCCTTGTGTTTTGATTCTCTCTCTCTCTCTCTCTCTCTCTCTCTCTCTCTCTCTCTCTCTCTCTCTCTCTCTCTCTCTCTCTCTCTCTCTCTCGGCTCCTGAACGCTAGCAACCAATTTTGATTTTGATGTATTTAGTCAGGCAGACCACAAAAGACCATTCAGGATGAGTCTAGGCCTTAGTGCAGTGTCCATCTATCTTAGGCCATCTAATCTGTTAGTTAAGCCTATCATTAGTCGTAAAGTAAGGTGCGTTATTACCACATTGCTGAGTTTAAAACAAAATGCACAACGACACATCACAAATCCCAGAAGACGTCACATTCCACAAGTCTTCACGTTCCATCAGCTAGAGATTATAGTTTTACGGGTGGAATATCAAAATTGCTTGATTATAATCGTTATTTTTGGATACTGTTTATCCTTTTGAAAGTTATGCAAGAATGGTTTAGGCTAGCAACGACCAGATTAAAGGCTTTTAGCCTAAGTAAATCTGATCATCATATCTTCTCATAACTTGAAAAATAATCTATTAGTCTTCAGCCGAACTATCAAGTTAAATCACAGTTCAGTATCAAGACGTTTTTGATATTCCAAATACCCGCGACTGAATGCTGTGACAAGAATCTCAGAGTGAAAGCACTGCAAAGTTTGATCAGCAATACGTACGGAGCATGCGATTCGTTCACAGCCAGGCAATCGTGCGTCTGTCATAGGCACGGAGGTCTTCATGCAAATGCGGGAGGCGTACCCCATGTCTGTTCTACTGCCCTCTTGTTTCCAAGTGTCATCGTGGAGAAACTGCAAATCCAATGCCCTTCATGCAGGTGCTTTCTGGTACTGTTACTCATTTACTGTGGTTTCTAATACAGTCTAATACTTTGGTTTCTAATACTGTAGCTGCTAATACTGTCTACATCTGTGGTTTCTAATAATGCCTAATACCGTGGTTTCTAACACTAATGCTTTGGTTTTCAATACTGTATCTGCTGATACTGTCTACATCTGTGGTTTCTAATAATGCCTAATACCGTGGTTTCTGACACTAATACTTTGGTTTCTAATACTGTATCTGCTGATACTGTCTACATCTGTGGTTTCTAATAACGTATAATACCGTGGTTTCTAACACTAAAACTGTGGTTTCTAATATTGTATCTGCTAATACTGTCTACATCTGTGGTTTCTAATAATGTCTAATACCGTGGTTTCTAACACTGTCTAATACTTTGGTTTCTAATACTGTATCTGCTAATACTGTCTACATCTGTGGTTTCTAATAATGTCTAATAGCGTGGTTTCTAACACTGTCTAATACTGTGGTTTCTAATACTGTGGCTGCTAATACTGTCTACATCTGTGGTTTCTGATAATGTCTAATGCCGTGGTTTCTAATACCAATACTGTAGTTTCTAATAATAATACTGTTACTGCACTGGCACGTAAAAGATCCCGGTCATTCTACCAAAAGTGCAGGTGGCAGATTACAGTTAAACACACATGCACCTACGCAGATGGCTTTGCATGAAGCAACAGTGTAAAATGGCGCATGGTGGTATGGTGTGCCCAAAACGTGCGCCAAAAACGGCAGCGTTTCGCGTGGCACCAGCCATGCAACAACCAGATAGCGCTGTCAGTACACCACTTCAATGGATATACAAATAAACGCACTATAAAATGTACCAGTCACTCATTCAGAATCACATGCGACAAAAGCGCAGTGAGTCTGCTCGAGAGCAGAGAACAGCGTTCTATAAAAGTGATCAACAATAGCAACAAACAATGTGTACGATTTGAAGTTTGTGCCACGCAGTTTGGTCACTGTATGAAAGCTTTCCTCGCCTGTTGTTGTTGTTGTTGGTTTTTTTTACTCGAAAGTCGCCTCTCAAAGTAAACTGCCACGAAGTATGATACTGACCACGCCTCAGAACCATTGTATGAAGTCTTTCCTCACTTGTAGTTGTTTTTGTTTAGTTTTTTGTTGTTCTTGTATTTACTCGAAAGTCAGTCTGTCCTCTCAAAGTAAACTTGAAACGAAGTATAATACCGGCCACGCTTCTGCGTCATTGTATAAAGTCTTTCTTTACTAATACTTGTTATTGTTGTTGTTTTTTACTCGAAAGTCAGTCTGCATGTTCTCTCAAAGTAAATTGCCGCTAAGTACGATACTGACCACGTCTCCGAGTCAATGTATGAAATCTTTCTTTACTTGGAGAGAAAAGAGCGGTACTAATTCTTTACGCCCCTCGGTGACACACAGAAATGAATAACGTAATTACTCATCTGCAAGTAAACGTATACAAAATTAATGGACCCGTTTTCGGCAGGACTTCCTGAAACATTCTCCAGTCGCTCCTCCATCCATCACTGGTATCAGCAACTGCAACAGACTCGCTGCGAGTCTGCTTCTCCAGGCGGTATTCTTCGTTATTTATTGCACAGGATGGCACTTCCACATCGGCCTAAGTGTTAAAGCCACGAGTGAGAGATCTTCGTATCACCACCTCGGAGTTCCGGTGGAGACGTATGAAGATCTCTCCGAGCCAACTTCAGAAAGGACCACTCCACTGGCTGAGGAGGTTCGCCAATAATTCAAAGGGTCCAAAGTCATTTTTTAAATTCCACTACCGGTTAAGTTAAGGAGATGGAAATGACTATGTTGTTGTTTCGGATGTCTCGTGGAGCAGATTGTTCTTTTCTTTTTCTTTTTCTTCTTTGACATTTTTCTTTTTAACTAAGGTGAATCATAGTTCTCTTATGCAGCAGAAATTTTGGTAATGTGCTTGTCAAATCCGGCCGACTCTTTATTATTTTATTAGTAGTAGTAGTTTTAAGATAAATATTTTAGAGGGGGATGCAGGGGATGGGTCAGTGGTCTAATTACAAACATCTCTGTCACATACACACACGCACGCATGCACACACACACGCATGCACGCACGCACGCACGCACGCACACACACACACACACACTCATACACGCTCGCACGTGCACATACACACACACACACACACACACACACACACACACACACACACACACACACACACACCTACAAGCACACTCTCGCGCACGTACACGCACGCACACTCACATGCACACACGCACACACACACACACTAAATAAATAAACCTAATAATTATGTGCACGTTGTTTGTGACTCTCACGCAGATAAACATCGCTCCTCTCTTTCCCCCTACCCTAAACCCTTCGACCCATTCCTCTCTCTCTCTCTCTCTCTCTCTCTCTCTCTCCCCCCCCCCCCCCCCAACGTCATCTTTCAACCAGATATTAATTCTGCAAAAACAGACGTCTATTGCCTACCTGAAGGCTATTGCCTACCTGTTATCTCTCTGAAGGCGAAATACTTGGCAAGAAAACAGTGCATCCTCAAAAACAAAGCAAAAAATACAGCAGGAGAAAACAGAACGTTTGCCAGACGTCGCGTAAGATAGAGTGCTCATAGAGAGACAGACGCATTTACTGTTAGCCTTTACTGTTAGCCTTTACTGTTGGCCTTTACTGTTAGCGTTCTGTGCTGGCGTCAGGATAAGACAGCGTACAGAAATACGCAGGTATGTGTAAATATATATATCATCATATATATCATTGTAAATTCCTGCTCTGACAAAAATCCGCCAAGACTTGATTTACTATATTTCATATCCTTCCGCACGGCGTTTTTCTTAACATCTTTATGAAAGCTCCGCTTATTCCAAACCAAAATCTGGTAATCAAGCCTCTCTTTTTTTCTTTTTCTTTTTTCTTCTAATTCAGGATTTAAAATGAACGTATTCAGTCTAAGCACGCATAAAAAAAGACATCCATCTGTCACTATTCTGTTGCATTCAGGTGCAATTGCCGGCTACAGTCGGCAAAAATATGTGGCAAGATAGAAGCCGAGATTTATGGCAGGCGAAGGATGGCATAATGTCAGATTTTGTAAGTCCAGCCCGGATATTGTGAATGTTTTCTGCCACTTCTATCGGGCGCTGTGTCTTATATGCATCTGTTGCTATAGGTTCGTTCTGGTCGTGTGTGGGGGGGAGGGGGGGGGAGGGGGGCAGGGGAGTGGGGAGTGCGCGTGCTTGTGTGTGTGTGTTTGTGTGTGTGTGTGTGTGTGTGTGTGTGTGTGTGTGTGTGTGTGTGTGCACGCTGCGCGCATGCGCGGGTGTGTGTGTGTGTGTGTGTGTGTGTGCACTGCGCGCGTGCGCGGGTGTGTGTGTGTGTGTGTGTGTGTGTGTGTGTGTGCGTGCGTGCGTGCGTGCGTGCGTGTGTGTGCGTGCGCGCGCGCTTTACAGGTGCTTTTGTTGCAACTTTGTTACTGGTGAGAGTATGTGCTTGTTGTGATGCAGTGTTATGGCCGGTGATTGTGGCTATGCAGAAGTCTCTTTTGGGTGCATTGTGCTGCTACCTTTATGTACGTGCTTAAGACCTCAAACTTAGGCTTAGGCTTAGGCAAATTAACAATTTCCATCATTATCGTTGGTGTCAATGCTTAACCACCGCCCCGCCCCCCCCTCCCCCTCTCTCTCTCTCTTTCTCTTTTATTCTACATTCTGTATCAGCTCTAGTGTGCTGTATGACTTCAGTCTATTCGAAACGGAGGAAAGCATTCACAAGTGAGGCGGGTCTCAAAACTTGGAAACAAAAGGGGCACATACGAATACTTTCCATGCATGCACCAGTTAGCTAATTAAAATGATATTGCTACCACATACAAACACCTTCCATGCATGCACCAGTTATCTAATTAAAATGACATTGCTATCACATGCTCGAAACGGGGTTATAACCTGCGCACAAAATTAACTTTTCTCACCAAGTTAAAAAAAGAAAGAAATCATTTCCTTTTTTTTCTTTTTTTTTCTTCTTCTTCTTCTTCTTTTCCATGTTCAACGAACCAGCGGGACACAAGAAAGTCATTTTTTCCCCCTGATAATATTAGTGTGCTCGTTTGCACAAACTATTTTGTTGCGTCCTTATGCCTGTTGCCATATTCATGACGGCTCGTCAATCTCACAAGCTAAGCAAAACATTCTACTGACAATGCACATGCACAGTTGTACGTTGTTACCGTGGAAAGAAGAGAAGTCTATCGAAATAAAATGCTAGGTGCCAAAAAGCTGAGGGTATTGCAAGAGAGAGAAAGAAAAAAAAAAGGGGGGGGGGGGGGCGGGGACAATATTGAAAAAAAAAGGTATTGCATACTCCAAACCATGCAAAGATTGAGCAGGAAACTGTGGCTGAAAAAACAAATACAACAAATCAGTTTCATATAATATATTAGGTGTTTTTCTTCGCCTTTGCAACAAGGGGTAGTTTAAAGACTTTAAACAACAATCAAACAAAAATTGCATTACAATAATAATCATGGACTATATACTCTATTACCAGTCTTTCTTTTCTTTTTTCTTTTTTTCTCCTTTTTTTAAATCACGAATCTGAAGGTGAACGACTAAGGCAGCCTAGTCATTGGCCACAGACCCACTCGCGTGGTTTGCAACCATTGCTTTTGTCTCTAGCTTTCGATTTCTCTGCTTTTGCATCTTTCGTCTTATCAGCCTTCTTTAAAAGCTTGGTCCCTTTCCCCTTATCTGCCGCTTTGGCCTCCTTGCTATCTTTCCCCTTCTTATCCTTCTCGAGTTGGGGGGCCTGCGCTTTCTCCCTGCAAAGAGGCCTGACCTTTTCTTTACCCTTCTCCTTATCTTTGACCTTGGGCTGGTCCTTGACCTTGACCTGGTCTTCGACCTTGATTTGGTCTTCGACCTTGACCTGGTCCCCGTCTCGCGCCTTACCTTTCTCCTTCTCCTCCTTCTCTCTCTCCTTCTTCTCCTTCACCTCCTCCACGTTGTCCTGCTGTATGGAGAAGATCCGCTGGCGCACGTACACGAAGGGGCGGGGCCTCCGGGGCGGGGCCGGGGCCTTGTTGGGGTCAGGCAGGGGCGGGTAATGGTGTGGGGCCATCGGAAGGACAACAGGGGCAGCGGCAGTCGCGCCACCAGCAGCAGTAGCAGCAGCTGTTGCCCCCGCCCCGCCCTTGGTGGAGGAGGAGTAGGAGGAGTCTGTGGATGAAGGGCGCGAACTGGCCGGAGTCGAAACGGGAGGAGCAGGAGGTTTCGTGACACTGGACGCCTGTGACGAAGAAGAGGTGGTCTTTGCGGGCTTTGGCTGCAGCTTCGCCTTGGCCCCTTGGCCCCCAGTAGTCTGTGGCGGCTTCGGCTGTTTAGGCTGTGGCTGTGGCGACGGCTGCGGCGACGGCAGTGGTGGTGGAGCTTGCTGTTGTTGTTGTTGTTGTTGTTGCTCAGGCTGCGGCTGCTTCTGCTTCTGCTTCTGAGCCGAGTCCCCGCTGTCCTGTTTAACAGCCGCTCCCTCTTTCTCGCTGCTGCTGTTGTTGTTGCTGCTGCCGCCGCTGTCCTTCTTCCTCTTCCCTGACAGCAACCGCTGCATGAAGCCCATCTTCTCCTTCTTCTGCTTCGGGGCAGGAGCCCCGGGCGAGGAACCCGCCCCCTGAGGAGACGTCACCGCTAGCGTGGTGGAGGCGGAGCTGATGGAGCTGTCGTCCCCATCCCCTTCGCCCTCTCCTTCCCCTCTTTCCCTCTCCGCGACGTCCGTGGACGACGCCGTCTCAACCGCCGAACCTCTATTAGTCTGCGTGACGTCGCTGCTGGCCGTGTCGGACACCGACGTGACGTTGGAAGGCGTGCGGGAGTGCGACGACGTCAGCAGGGAGGCGGGGTTGAGAGAGGACTCCCCGGAGGACTCCAGGGAGACGAAGGAGGAGTCAGAACAGGAGGAAGGGGTCCGGGTTTCCGAGATGGAGGGCAGGGAGGGCCGCTGCTGCACCTTCTGCGAGGACGACGTGGAGAACGTGTCGGAGTCCGGCCCGGAGTCGGACGACCCCGTGCAGCTGCTCGACGTCATCGACGCCGGCTTCTGGCTGACGGGGATCCGGCTGGGTGACGTTCTCGGCGAGGTCTGCCCGGTTTTGAGCAGCAAGGTGTGAGCTGGGACCGTGGCTATTCTCCCAGGGGCGGAGTTGTACCGCAGCAGAGGCAGGCGGCTAGGGGGCGTGGCCTGGCTGCCCATCTTCACCTTGTTGTGCCGGTCCAGCGAGCGCTGTCGCGGCAGGCTCTTGCTGGCGTAACCGCCCAGCTCACCGGGAGTGACCGGGGTGCGCGGCTTCAGCGTCGTGATGGGCTGGGCCTTGCGCACGGGGGACAGGTCCTTGGACTTCAGCACGGCGTCAGTCTCTGCCAGCAGGCTGTGGAGCTGCCTCTGCCTCTCCTGCTCCTCCTCGGCTTTCTCCCTGGGCGGTGACGCGCGAACCGCGCCAGAGTCCTTCAGGGGCGGCAGCTTCGGGGAGGTGGAGAGCTTGGGCGAGGCCGGGGAAGCGAGGAGAGCCGAGTCTTTCTGCAGGAAAGACTGCCCGAAGAACGCCTCGCCTTCCGCGTTCTTTCTGGCCGTGGGGCTGTTGAGGCGCTCCGAGACGTTGCGCAGCTTGGAGATGCACTGCGTGATGCGGCCGTCCACCAAGGTGCAGTCCGTCTCGACGGCCATGTCCCGCTGCTCGGCTCTGTTGGTCATGGTGACCTTGTGCTTCACCGCACGCTGCCTGCTCGCTTCCTTCACCGCCCGGACCCCGCCTCCTCCTCCTCCTCCTCCTCCTCCTCCTCCCGACCCGCTCCCGCAAGCCCCTCCCAACCTGGAATCCGCTAAGGAGCGAGTCTGCGAAATGGTGCTGGTGGCCTTGTCCATCTTGGCCACGTAGAACGTCATGGTGCCTTTGGAGAAGAGGTGGCGGATCGGAGTGGAGGTCTCCTTCTCGAAGGTGACTCTGGGCACGGTGTTGACGCCTATGCTGACTAGGTGCTTGGAGCAGTCATCTTCGTGCCGGACCAGCATCGGGCTGGTGGCCTCACCGGCGGAGCCCGCTCCTCCTGAAGCCGGAAGCAGAGTCTGCGTTCCCACCTCCGCGTAGTCCAGCACCTCGGTCAAAGTCTCGTCGTCCACCATGGGAACAGGCTCGTGGTCAGAGTCCGTGTCCAACACGAGCTCGAAGTTGGCTTCCGGGAACACGATCAGCTCGTCCACGTCGATTTCGCTCAGGAGGCCGATGTAAGGAAGCGATTCCGTGGACGTGGCTGCATCCTGAGACTCAAGTCCTAAAAAAGGCCTGCCCGCTAGATCCTCGTCGAACTCGAACGATGTGGCGACGCACTTGTCGTAGAGAGGAGTGACGGAGGTTTGCACCCCGGTGTTGGCTAGGCCCGGGGCGGAGGCCAGGCAGGACAGGGCCATGGTGCCCACGTCGTGCGTGTCCGGAGGGCTTGGGTCGGTGGAAGTGTCCGTGAAGGTCTTCCCTAACCCCAACTTCTCCAGCTTGTCCGGGTGCTGGCACAGCAGGCACTCCACGTAGCTGTAGCTCGTCTGGACTTCCTTGGCTTTCCGTCGAAACCTCGTCGTGTTGACCTCTTTGCTCAGCAGCTCAGGGTACTGGCACTGGCTCTCGCTGTCCTTGATCTCTTTGGGCGGGGAGAGGAGGGTGGGAGGGGAAGGGGGCGGGGTCTTAACCTTCTCCACCACCTCGTCGGTCATGCAGCCGTCCTCGGCCAGCTCCACCACCGCCATCGCCGTCGCTTTGCTCTCCGTGTTGACCTCCGCCTCCGTCTGGGCGTCGCAGAAGACCGTCTTCTCCGTGAGGGTCTCGTTGTCGCACACTACCATGCACGTCTCCGTCGCGGACTCTCTCAGCGTCTTCACCTCCGTGTACGTCGCCTGGTCCATCAATGTGATGGGCATGGTGGCCACGCCCACTTCCAGGACGGCGGGGCGGGGCGGGGTGACGCCAGTGTTGATCATCTGGGGCTGAGGGGTGTGGGTCCAGTCGTCCACCGTCTTCACTGTGGGCGTGGCCGTCTCCTGGTCCGCCACCTGTTGATAAGCAATGAGTAGTACCCGCGTTGCATGTCTCTTGTCGCCTGTCGACAGGTAATGAATACCTTGCGTATGTCTCGTGTCACCTGTCGACAAGCTGTGAGTACCTTGTGTATGTCTCGTGTCACGTGTCAACAGGTAATAAGTACCTTGTGCATGTCTCGTGTGACCTGTCGACAAGTAATGAGTACTGTGTGCACGTCTCGTGTCACCTGTCGACAAATAATGAGTATCCGTGTGCTTGTCTAGTGTCACCTGTCGACATGCAATGAGTACCTTGTGCATATCTCGTGTCACCCGTCGACAAGCAACGAGCATTGTGTGCATGTCTCGTGTCACCTGTCAACAAGCAATGAGTACCTTGTGCATGTCTCGTGTTACCTGTCGACAAGCTGTGAGTATTGTGTGCATGTCTCGTGTCTCCTGCCGACAAGCAACGAGTACCTTGTATATGTCTCGTGTCACCTGTCGACAAGCAACGAGCACCTTGTATATATGTCTCGTGTCACCTGTCGACAAGCATTAAGTACCTTGTGTATGTCTCGTGTCACCTGTCTACAAGCATTAAGTACCTTGTGTATGTCTCGTGTCACATGTCGACAAGTTGCATCAGTAATAAGTAGTTACTTCTTAATTTAAAAAACAAAACAAAACAAAATAACTTGTTTGCAGTCAACAGACAACCATATAAAAATCGCCAGCCTTCCAGTGTTGCAGCGTGCAAATCTGTAGTACACTGGTGCAACGTTGTTAAACAGGTAACTATAATTATAATAAACTACTTACCAAACGGCTAGCTGCGCACGGCATAGTATATAATAACAACAACAGGGAGCCGACCTTCCAGGCCAGGTAGAACTGCCGCCCAGAGCTGCCACCCTGACTGCCAAAGCTCTGGGTATGAGGAGCAAGCAAGCAGCAGCGTGTCGGGGCCAGCAACTCATGGATCCGTTCAATGTCGCTTCACGTCCAAGATATCATAAGGCTTATTAGGGACGGGGAGCCCAGGGCGGCCACCTGGACATACTTTTACACAGCTCCTCAGCTCTCCAATTCATCGGTGATGATGATGTGAGGCTTAATGTCCTCCGCTGACATATTAGGGACAAATAAGTTATCGAGATACCTATGTAGCCTACTAAAAAAAAAAAAAAAAAAAAAAAAACTACGTACCTGCAGCAGGTGAAGAGTGTCAGTGCTGGCCGTTCTGCTCGACTGCATCTGGGAGTTGGGGCCCACGGCTCTCGTCACGCAGGTGGCAGGCACCGTCTCTGTGGCCTTGTCCATCTTGGCAACGACAACAGCAACAGCAGCAGCAGCAGCCGGTTCAAGCGAGGAAGACGCGGCAGAAGAAGCCGGATTGGGGACGGGCGTGGCTGCTAAGGAAGGATTGGTGGCGGGGGTGGGGGTGGGGGCAGGGGCGGGGGGTGGGGTGGAGGAGGAGGCGAGGTCGAGGACGAGGAGCTTGGGGTCAGGCATGGTACCCCGGCTGCAGAGACTGGGCGAGGTCTGGCACTGGTGGTGCACCAGCCTGGCAGCGGGGTCGGTTCCGGTGGAGGCCGTCACGCCTTGGGGTTTCACCTGCACGGCGAAGTCGCCGGTCCGGATCTGCGCCGTCAAGGTGGCGGCGTCCGACGTCGAGGAGCCCGCCGTGCACGTGGCGCGCTCGGACGTCACCACCGCCTCCGTCCACGTCGTCCGGCTCTCGTGCGTCACCTGCGGCATGGCCGTCTCCGCGTCGACGGCGGTGACGTGCAAGGTGGAGGTGCTCTTACTCATCTGGCCGTCGTAGTCCGTACCGGTCCCCGTGGACATCACCCTTGGTCCGCGCGTCTGGATGTACACCGCCCGCGTCTCCGGCGACGTCATCACGCCCACGCCGCGTGACGTCGCGGCCTCCACGGACGTCTCCTTCTCCTCCGTGTCCTGAACGAGCTTCACCTTGAACGACGTCATCACGCCGGTGTCGCGAGTGGGAGCGCGCGAGGCTCTGCGCCGGAGTGGCAGCTGGGAAGAAGAAGAAGAAGAGGTGGAGGGGGTAGAGAGGGTGGTGGACGGGGTGGTGGCGCTGTCCGCTCGACTGAGAGCGGCCGAGGCGCGGGTTGAAGAAGAAGACCCGAACAGAGACTTGTTCAGCTCGGCGTCGCTCACAAACTTCCCGCCGCTCTTATTGGCGGCTCCGCCGTTCTCACCGTTCCCCTCCAAGGCCGATATCTCCGTCTGCACCTTTCGGCTCCGGATCCAAGGGGAATGAGAAGACGGGGGTCGGGCGGGCGCGTCGGTGGTGGTGGTGGCACCGCCGGTCTGTGCCAGCAAGTCTGGTCGGCTGGCGTCTGCGCCGCTCCTCCCAACCGCCCCTCCTCCTCCTCCTCCGATTTCCCCGCCACATAAAGCAGCTACGGCGTCGGCTGTGTTGCCTAACAGACCCAGAGATATGTCCGTCGCCACCTGCGCGTCCTGCGTTTCTTTGGCAACTTCGACTTCGGCAAAGGGGTGGTGTCGGCCGGCGCTGGTGGCGGTGGTGGCGACTTCCCCCCTCGTCGCGGGGGACCAGCTCTTCGTCATCACGTCCTCGTCGCTGGCTTTGTGCCGGAGGAAGGCGGCGGCGATGGCGGCGCCCGTGTTGGGGTAGGTGCTCCCGGTGGCCGCGGCCTGTCCCAGGTGGCAGTCCCTCAGGCAGCTCTCCTCCGTCTGGATCTTCAGCGTCCGAACGTCTTGCCTGTCCGTCATGGTCCCTCGCGCTCGGTGCCCGTTCTGTGGCTGCTGCTGCTGCTGCTGCTGCTGCTGCTGCTGCTGCTGTTGTTGCTGAATGTGTACCGGCGTTCTGCTGCCAGCGGTGTTGTTGTTGTTGTGGTTGTAGGCGCTGTCCGTGCCAGCGTGACGCGAGGACACGGTGGCGGTGTGGGTCTGCATGGCGCTGTGCGACACGCTGATGCCCGAAGGGGTGAGGGTGACCTGAGAGGCCGTGGTGGTGAAGTAGCCGCCGCTGCGGCGATCCCCACCAGCGGCTGGGTCGTCTTGAGGTAAGGTTTGAATGTACACGGATTTGGTCGCCCTCCGGCTCTCTCCTCCAACCCCAACCCCTTTTTCTTCCTCCTTCTCTTTCCTGACCTTGTCCTTGTCTTTGCTTCCTTGGCTCTGCTCTTTCTCTATCTTCCGCTTCCTCTCCATGCATTCTTTGCATGGTTTCACGCAACTCTCCGACCCTGTATCGCTGCCGTTACTGGGTCGGGAGGAAGACGAAAGTTCGGACCCTATATCCCCGTTAGGTACACCGTTCGCCCACACCTTCTCGCCGTCCTTCTTCAGCTCGTCCACCTCCACCACCTCCTCACCGGGGAGAAGCACATCCCCGAGCTTCACCTCCCCGGGGACGAACCGGATGTCCAGCTGCTTGAGGTCCGGCGGCTCCGGGGGCAGAGCCCCGTCCAGCAGGTGGTCCATCTTGCCCTGGATCTCCTTCTTGAGGAGCAGCATCTCCACGCCCTTGTCCTTCATGACGATCTCCGTCAGGTTGCAGGCGCTCTGCAGGCTGTCAAAGCTCTCCTGCAGCGAGGCCTTGTTCTCCGCCAGATGAGTCACGTCCCCACTGAACAGCTCGTCCACCTTCTTGATCAGCTCCTTCTCTCGTGCTCTAACCTGTGCAAAGGAAGACAGTGGAAACTTGAATTAGCTGGTGTGACAGCTCGCGCTACAATCTGTGCGCGAGAAGACAAGGGAAATGTGAATTAGCTGGTGTGACAGCTCGCGCTACAATCTGTGCGAGAGAAGACAAGGGAAATGTGAATTAGCTGGTGTGACAGCTCGCGCTACAATCTGTGCGAGAGAAGACAAGGGAAATGTGAATTAGCTGGTGTGACAGCTCGCGCTACAATCTGTGCGCGAGAAGACAAGGGAAATGTGAATTAGCTGGTGTGACAGCTCGCGCTACAATCTGTGCGAGAGAAGACAAGGGAAATGGGAATTAGCTGGTGTGACAGCTCGCGCTACAATCTGTGCGAGAGAAGACAAGGGAAATGTGAATTAGCTGGTGTGACAGCTCGCGCTACAATCTGTGCGAGAGAAGACAAGGGAAATGGGAATTAGCTGGTGTGACAGCTCGTCCACCTTCTAGTTCAGCTCCTTCTCTCGCGTTCAAACCTGTGCGGAAGAAGAGTGTAAAAAAAAAGGAATTAGCTGGTGTGAGAGCATATCCACCTTCCTAATCAGCTCCTTCTTCCTGTCCCGCTGGAACCTGTGCGGAAGAAGACAGGGGAAATATGTATTAGCTGGTTGTTGAAGAACACAGGGGAAACGTGTATTGGCTGGGACGAGAGCACGTCCACCTTCTTGATCAGCTCCTTTTCTCGCGCTCTAACCTGCGCGGAAGAAGACAGGGAAACTGTGAATTAGCTGGTGTGAGGGCTCGTCCCCCTTCTCGCGCTCTAATCTGCGCAGAAAAACACAAGGAAAACGTGTATTAGCTAGTGTGACAACTCGTCCACCTTCTTGATCAGCTCCTTCTCTCGCGTTCGAACCTGTGCGGAGGAAGACAAAGGAAACGTGTATTAGCCAGCATGAGAGCACGTCCACCGTCCTCTCAGCTCCTTCCTTCTCTCGCGCTGGAACCTGTGCGAAAGAAGACAGGGGAAATGTGAATTAGCTGACCATTGTGAGTGCTCGTCCACCTTTTTGTTCTGCTCCTTCTCTCGCGTTGGAACCTGTGCGGAAGAAGACAAGGGAAATGTGTAATAGCTGGCGTGAAAGCAAATCCACCTTCCTGAATATCTCCTTCTCTTGCGCTCGAACCTGTGAGGTACAAGACAAGGGAAATATGAATTAACTGTTGTGACAGCTCGTCCAGCTTCGCGCCTTCGAATCTGTGCAAAGAAACACTAGAAAAATCTGTATTAGCTGGTGTTGGAGCTCGTCCAGCTTCTTGAACAGCTCCTTCCTTCTCTCGCGCTGGAACCTACGCGAGAGAATTTAAGACAATGGGAACGTGGATTAACCGGTGTGACACTCGTCCACCTTCTCGATCAGCTACTTCTCTTGCCCTCAGACCGGTGGGACACTCGTCCACCTTCTCGATCAGCTACTTCTCTTGCCCTCAAACCGGTGGGACACTCGTCCACCTTCTCGATCAGCTACTTCTCTTGCCCTCAAACCGGTGTGACACTCGTCCACCTTCTCGATCAGCTACTTCTCTTGCCCTCAAACCTGTGCGAGGGAACACTGACAAGGGAAACGTGGATCAGTTGGTGTAATAGAAGACGAACAGTTCGTCCACCTCTTAATAAGTTCCTCACGCGCTCGAACCTGTACGGGGGTAGACGAGAAAAACTTGGATCAGCTGGTGTTAGCTGGTTAGTTAATTAGTTACTGCTTGGATTTAAGGACCTGTCAACCGAACCAAGTCACTTCAGGACATTAGCTGGTGTGGTGGAAAAACAATCGAAGTGGTTTTGGAGACAGATGAACTGACTTTATTTTTGACCCCAATTAACCGCAAAGCCCGCGAAACTCAATACATCCAACCATCCGTTTTTCTTTTGTTTGTTTGTTTGTTTTGTTGTTGTTATTGTTGTTGTTGTTGTTTTTGTTTTTGTTTGTTTGTTTGTTGTCTTTTTCTTTTCATTTCTTTTTTTCTTTTCTTTTTTCTTGTGTGTGTGTGTGTGTGTGTGTGTGTGTGTGTGTGTGTGTGTGTGTGTGTGTGTGTGTGTGTGTGTGTGTGTGTGTGTGTGTGTTAGAGAGAGAGAGTATAACAAAGTCCAAGCATGTCTAGGTTTGAAAACGTTTACTCCAAATTTTCGCCCATTTTGGGGCTTTTTCAAGGCTTGCCCGGTCGGCTTGACTGATTCTTACGAAACCTATATACTCGTATGAGTCACAGTTCATCACATATGACATGTTATCTTCTTCTTCTTCTTCTTCTTCTTCTTCTTCTTCTTCTTCTTCTTCTTCTTCTTCTTCTTCTTCTTCCGAGTCGTGTGATGACCTCTCACAAGACGAAAATTCCACAGTGTGTGCTGCTAATGTACGCTGCAGAAGATAAAAGACGACGCGTGTCGGCAATAAAAGAGAGCTAGAGGAGAATTCGTGGGGAAGGGGCAAGAGGAGTAAAGATGAATGAAACAGGAAGGCAGATACTATAACGGAAATTCCTGGCAGTAGGTGAAGCATGCAAGGCGATAATCTGACTTACTGGGAAGAGGAGTGTTTGACTGCCGCATGCAATGAGCATACGAGAAAATGCTTGGTTATTTGTTGTTCCGCTGCTTGCTTTTTAAATACGTGAAGTTGTTTGTTAGATCAAAGGAAAATCGACTAGTCGAGTTTCTACTATACTCTAATGGTTGGTCCCGTCACACTGACAAGGTCTGTCGTGTCTGTCTCCTAGTTATTGTTTCTTCGATCCTTGGAACTGAAAACTGACCAACGTTTTACAAACTCTCAAGACTGTTTGGTTGTACCATGTATGCCCTTCGCTTCACAGTTCGGCTGTCATGTGGTTCAAATTGTGGCCACTTCATTATAATAATGTACACATAATAATGATAAACAACAAAGTATAACACTCTAACTACTCTAAAAAATCAGTGAGGAAATCGCTATGTCAGTTTGATAGAAGTGAGCACGCACGCACGAACGCACGTACACACAGACACAGACAGACAGACAGACACACACACACACACACACACACACACACACACACACACACACACACACACACACACACACACACACACACACACGAGAGAGAGAGAGAGAGAGAGAGAGAGAGAGAGAGAGAGAGAGAGAGAGAGAGAGAGAGAGAGAGAGAGAGAGAGAGAGAGAGAGAAAATCACAAACTTTCAAAAACCTCAGTTCAATTTCTCATTTTTCACAGACTTTCAAGGCCTTCAAAAAGGACTTTCGAAAACCTCAGTAAATATTACTGAGTTATTCGTTTTGCACAAATTTTGAAGGCCTTGAAAATAGACAGATCATTTTCCTCAAACTTTCAAAGGCCTCAAAATGAGTTATCTATTTTTCACAGACTTTCAAGAAATACAGAGAGACAGACAGACAGATAGAGACAAACAGAGAAAAGGATAACCTCCCCAAGTGCCCATCGTACCTGCGACGTGTAGCTGATGGCGAGGTCTCGTATCCTCTCCTTCAGCTCCTTGTTCAGGCGCTCGTACTTCTCGATGACCTTCAGGCGACTGGCCATGGCCGTCAGCCGCTCCTTGCTCCTGCACAGCAGACTCTCCAGCGTCACCTTGTGCTTGGCGAACCCGTCGCTGAAGGAGCAGACGTCGTGGTCCTTGTGCTCCTGGAAGGTGCACACCACGCAGATGCAGGTCTCGCACATCTCGCAGTAGAAGCGGACCGTCTCGCCGGGGTGCACCTTGCACTCGATGTCCTTCTGGCCCTCCAGGTCGATGAGGCTGTGGTCCTGCGTCACCTTGGTGGTGGCGTGCAGGTCGACGCAGGCGCGGCACAGGAGCTTGTCGCAGTCCAGGCACTTGGAGCAGGCGTCGTTGCTGCGCGGCCGGACAGTCAGGCAGATCTCGCAAGGCGGCACCTTCGACACGCACCGCTTCGCCAGCACGTCGGTCAGGTTGGAGACGAGGAAGTTGTCCGGCAGGCGCCGGACGCCCCCTGCCGGAAGCTCCGTCCTCTTCCGGCAGGTGGGGCACGTGACGGAGCGCGTGTAGAGCGTGTAGCGCGTGGGGCGGCTGGTGTCCGCGTCATACTGCTGTTGCACGCACGCGCAGCAGAAGGTGTGGAGGCAGGAAAGGGTCTTGGGCTCCTTGAAGGGTTCCTGGCAGATCTTGCAGATGAGGAACTGGTCCGAGATCTCCTTCATCAACTTGGTTCCCGTGGCCATGGTGGAGATTTAATTGTTGTTGTTTTGTTGGGTAGTTGTTGTTTGTTGTTGTTGTTTAAAGCACCTCACAATGAGTTGATAAATTCACACTGTATTCATTTGACTGAATTGGTGCATATTTCTTGTTGCGTTGTTGTTGTTTTAAAGCACCTGACTAGGTGTTGATAAATTCACGCTGTATTCATTTGACTGAATTGCTGAATATTTCTTGTTCTTGTTGCTGTAGTTATTACACACTGGACAGTTTCAAATAAACAAATGACCTCTGAAACACTACAGCGTCAAGTTCTAGTCACTTCATTCCTCGACAATAGACCCATCGTGACATTCGCCGAATATAACACGTGTTCAGGTCCCTAAACTCAAATCAAGTCATGACTGTATGATCTGATTCTGTCTCTCAGACGTAAAAATTCACTCCACTCCAGTCGAGTAATACAAATAAAAATATAAAAATATAAGCGTCATATCAAAACTGATCTGAGAAGTCCGGATCATTGACGACGCTAAAATAACCACATCCCTTTCACAATCTTTTCATGTCTTGTATAAATTACCAAGATGTAATGCAAATCAAAATAATTATAAGCGTCATATCAAAACAGTTCTGAGGCTGAAAAGTCCGAATCACTGACGACGCTAAAATAACCACACCCCTTTCACAATCTTTTCCTTGTCTCGTATAAATTACCAGCTGGGAGAGGGCGTCACGCTTTTTGCGTACCTCCGGGAGATAACAGCCGGTTCCTAGATACTCCGCGATGTCTTCTGTCGGGAGGAATCATCGTCTGACGCAGCAGCCGTTCACTCATAACGGAGCACCTGCAGTCGGATCGAGAGACTCGCGTGACCATAGAGTAGCACTCACTACGCTCTGCCCAAAGCCCGTCTGTTTAAAATACACGCGCTTTGGCTCTGCTATCGGAG
>OY757544.1:20803524-20804764 GCA_963584105.1 Alviniconcha strummeri
CTCTGCACATGCATGACTGTAAGTAAGGCAGAAGTAAAGCAGGATGTGAGTCCTGTCTGGACATCCTCTCAGCAGAGCTGACGAGCAACGTAGCGCCCTACACCTGGTTCCTGCTTCTTTGATTATAATAATTTGATGATGAAATTGAAGTATTTATACTGCGCAAACAAAAAAAAGATGTCTGGATAGACTATTTTAGGCGTACACACACACACACACACACACACACACACACACACACGAAACACGACTGAGAGAGAGGAAGAGAGAGAGACAGAGAGAGAAGAGAAGAAACACGAGAGAGAGAGAGAGAGAGAGAGAGGGAGAGAGAGAGAGAGAGAGAGAGAGAGAGAGAGAGAGAGAGAGAGAGAGAGAGAGAAGAAGAAGAAGAAGAAGAAACGCGTGAGCGAGCCGAGAGAGTGAAGAGAAGAAGAGAGACAGGCAGAGAGTGAGGAGAAGAAACGAGAGAGAGAGAGTGTGTGTGTGTGTGTGTGTGTGTGTTACTGTCCCAGTCATCAATGGACCCAAAAAGCGGCGGATTTAGCTGGGACGGTACGACCAGCAGCAAGCAAGCAAGCAGCAGGTGCGAAATTCCTGGGAGAGCCGTGAAGATTGCTCTAGTCCCGTGTTTCCCACAAGTTCTGGCCGCGGACTGGAGTGCGGATGCTTTTGTCTGCCTGCCCTGACACGCCGGTACAGCCGCCGTTGCTGTCGGCACGGACCGCGGCACAGCAGGGCTCCATACCTGGCTACACGCTTGAAATGTCTGGAACATCATTTTCTTTGTCTTTCCTACGTGAGAGAGAGAGAGAGAGAGAGAGAGAGAGAGAGAGAGAGAGAGAGAGAGGGAGCTGGAGGGGAGGGGGGGGGGGAGGGTATGACGTGAAGAAGAGAAAGACAGAGCGACAGACGGCAAATGACTGTACGAACGTAAGAGAGAGAAGGGGGTAGGGGTAAGGGGAGGGGGGTGGGTGGGGTTGATGCGGAAGAGGAAAAGAGAGAGGGACAGGTGGGTGGAATGGCTGCGTGGACGTGACACAGAGAGAGTGCATCGGGAGTGTGTGTGTGTGTGTGTGGGGGGGGGGGGTGTACGTGCTGTGCTGTGCCTCTGTGTGTGTGTGTGTGTGTGTGTGTGTGTGTGTGTGTGTGTGTGCGCGCGCGTGTGTGTGTGTGAGAGAGAGAGACAGAGAGACAGAGATCATACCGTTCCAAAAGTGTCCAGGGACCAAGACAGAAACAC
>OY757544.1:20804964-20807464 GCA_963584105.1 Alviniconcha strummeri
AGACAGAGCGACAGACGGCAAATGACTGTACGAACGTAAGAGAGAGAAGGGGGTAGGGGTAAGGGGAGGGGGGTGGGTGGGGTTGATGCGGAAGAGGAAAAGAGAGAGGGACAGGTGGGTGGAATGGCTGCGTGGACGTGACACAGAGAGAGTGCATCGGGAGTGTGTGTGTGTGTGTGTGTGTGTGTGTGTGTGTGTGTGTGTGTGTGTGTGTGTGTGAGTGAGTGAGTGAGTGAGTGAGTGAGTGAGTGAGTGTGTGTGTGTGTGTGTGTGTGTGTGTGTATTTGTTTGTGTGTGTGTGTGTGTGTGTGTTTGTGTGTGTGTGTGTGTGTGTGTGTGTGTGTGTGTGTGCATGCGTGCGTGCGGCTGTGTGTGCGTGCAGTGCGTGCGTGCGTACGTGCGTGTGGAGGTATGAGAAAGAGAGAGGGGGAGAGAAGCATGTTATACATATATGCGTCTGTGGCACATTTTTAGTTGTAAACGTCAAAAATTGCAAAGCCCTATAGTGAGCTCTTGTGAGCCAAAGGGCGCTTCATAACTGACGTAACTAATTACTATTAGTCTTACGAATACTATGCCCATCGTGTTGATTATAATTATCTACACTCAGAACAAAAACTAATCTGGCATTTCAGTGGCGGCATCACCGATGACGCAATGGCTCCATCGATGATGTCACTTAGTCGCACGCGCTCTTTTTCATTTCAATTTTGCTTCACGTCCACAGAAACCATCAGGGTTAATTACTAGGGACGGGGAGCCCAGGACGGCCACCTCGACTTTCACACAGCCCTAGCGCTCTGGTAGTGGTAAGTTCAGTGTTGCTTTACTTCCACAGAGACCTTAAGGACTATTAGGAATGGGGGGCCCATGACGGCCATCTTGACTTTCACACAGCTCCTGAGCTCTGAATATTGAAGTTCAGTTCAGTTCAATGTTGCTTTACGTCCACAGAGACCACTCTAGGGACTATTAGGGACGGGAGCCCAGGGCGGCTACCTCGACTTTCACTGACACAGCTCAGGAGCTCTGAATATAAAGTTCAGTTCAATTCAGTGTTGCTTTACTTCCACAGAGACCATAAGGACTATTAGGGACGGGGAGCCCAGGACGACCACCTCGACTTTCACACAGCTCCTGAGCTCTGAGCACGCGCTCTGTAGCCTACCGAATATGTAGCCCGTATGTTTTTCAGTCAACAGCCGCGAGAGATCAAAGGGAAATAACCCACAATAGACAACTCCGGACCGTCACACGCTGTCAGTTTCCATTTTCCGTTCTGGCAGCGTCGAAGAAGATAAAGAAGTCAGGTTCGTTCTTCGTGAGTCTGAGCGTGAGTGTGGGTGTGGATGTGGTTGTGTGGGTATTCCGCGTACAGTGGGGAGGTTGGAGGGTGTGTGTGGAGGGGGTGGGGGGGGGGGGGGGGGGGAGGGGGACCGGGCCAGCGTGTGTGCGGTTCAGATGATCTACTAGTACGCGGCGAAACGTTCGGTGTGTGAGGAAGATACGGAAGTGATTACGTGTGAAGGATATTAAAATACCCCCCCCCCCCCCCCCCCCCCCATCACCTCACCTCCACCAACACACGGACACGCCGCATACCTCCATCCTACTCCCACCACTGACCTACACACATTCGCCCCCCCCCCCCCCCCCCCAACCCCCACCCTGACTCTGGTTTTGAGGAGCTTGAGACACCACCTCGGTGCGGGCACAAAACCAAGCCCATCCATCACACAGGCATCGATCACAAGCAAGTGATTTGGAGTTTTCCGCCTAGTCAACCAGGCACCCATCGCCTCAGTCTCAGCTGAAGAGAGACTGCGGCGTGCAAGGAGGTAGCGTTCCGGCGACGACTCGTCTTTGATAGGACGAGAAAGGATCATCGTTAGTAATCACAGTAAGAGGAACATTGGCGTCGAACTGTTTTCCGGTCCGTTTCCGAAAGGCGGCAACGCCGGCATCGCCCGGTTCGTCTTCAGGAGTGAGCTAGAGGCGCACAAAGAGAAAGCGCTTCGGCGACGATCGTCTTTGATAGGAAGAGAAAGCGCCATCGATATATACTATCGATGGCCCTTTTTCGTCCTCTCAAAGACGATCGTAGGAGCAACGTGACAATGGCCGAACCGTTTCCGTTTCCCACCGTACCACTGCGACAACGGCCGGCTCACACTCCGAGCATCGCTTTCCGGCACCCTCCTTGAAGGAAGGATGTCGTAAACCAGTGCTTGGAGTTTGCGGCCGGCTGTGTATAAGCTTCTGAAGGACTGAGGTGGTGAGGCACACTCCGAGCATCGCTTTCCGGCACCTTCCTCCAAGGAAGGAAGAATGTTGTAAACCCTCCACGGAAGGAAGGATGTCGTAAACCCTCCAAGGAAGGAAGGAAGGATGTCGTAAACCAGTGCTTGGAGTTTGGCAAAGCCCGTCTATTTTAAAATAGACGGGCTCTGTAGTTTGGGGGTGAGGCGCACATTATGGGCTTTTCCGAGCAAAGAGATAC
>OY757544.1:20809964-20832855 GCA_963584105.1 Alviniconcha strummeri
TATTTTTGTTGCTGTTGTTGTTACTGTTTTGTTGTTTAGACTAAACTGTCCTACGCTTCAACAACAATCACTGGATGTTCAACAGATTGGTTTATGAGCAAGTGTACTGGCAAGTCGAAAAGACTGGTCAGTCAATGTGAAAGCCGCGCTAATGTAGCTTACACCACTAAGGGCAGGTCGATCATCAGACACCTGAACGCACCGGGTCGAGTCACCAGTTAGTTAACACAGTGCACGGCTGCACTATTTACTCGGCACTTTGGTCTCGAACATTCAAAGGGAACAACTTGATTCATAAATACTTAACATTGCTATGTGACTTTTACCTGAGAATAAAATCCTCCGAGCTCATTTCAATTCTCTGAACAAAAACAACAAAAAGTAAACAAGCAAACAAAACAAAAAAACAGGCAAACAAACAGATTAAAATAATGAATGTAACCAAAATTTATGTTTGAAGGGTTACTGAAAATCCGGAGTCCATGCAGCCTCGTCATTTCCGGTTCTAGTCCACACCGTGACCATAAGCTGTCTTTTAGCTTTCACTTTTTCCCACGGATGTCATTCCAACATACTCACACGGCTTGACTCGAACTCTCGGCCCTGTCACCACTCAAAGGACAACAACAGTTGTACTGGTTTAAAACAAGCTCTGGCGGTCAGTATAAGCTCGCTGCCTAGTCCTGCGACTCAGTGACTGGTGTCTCGCTTTGTGTGGTCTTTCCATCCAGCTGGCTTCCTCATAATTCAACAAACTGGCATCCAACACTGAAATCTCACTCGCACCCACTGACGCTGAGCGACCACCGAGGCTGATAAACTCGATGGAAACCCATCAGGAGATCACACTATAGGCTGTACGAGCAAACCTCCCACGACCCAAGTTCACTGCTTCATTCATCTCCGTTTCAGGCGTGTGTGCACGGAACACGATACCAATGATCCTCCTCGTGACTCCGTTTCAACTGTCACGTCAGTCACTTCAGCCTCTCCGGGCCCCACCCCTGTTCCTTACAAATAAAAACACACAAGCGCCAGCAGACGAACTCGCTGTTTACCAACAACGGGACTGACTATCCGCCGTCCCACGTGAACGCGAGGCTGAAAGTTCTGGCAGAGTTTAAACATAGTTGTGCCCACCTTCTGACTGCGACTACTCAGTCAGTGAGAGGGCCAGAACATGCATGCATCAAACGGCGGAACACCTCCCGCGCTCAGCACGTGCCATGCGGCGGCGCGATGTGACGTCACTTTCCCACTCGGTCTCAGAGCATGCGTGCACTGACGGTCGCCGTCGACAGCAGAGGAGAGTTTGGGAGCGACTAAAAGAGTGGCGGCGGCAGGTATTCAGTGGAGCAAGAGGCCGGAATCGTTCCACTTTCACCTGTAAGTAAAGAAGTATTGACTCGACGTCGCCGGGGGCAGTATTAATTGTCAGTACTGATCGGCGAGGACCAGAGCTCTAGCAACCTGCTCTTGCTCATGATCGGAACCGTGATGATTTCCCTAAACGCTGAATGTTCCCGCTAATGTAGCACATGATTTGAACAGATGATTCCCCTAAACGCTATATTTTCCCGCCGATTTAGCACATGATATGAACTGTGATGATTTCAATAAACACTGTATGGTCCCGCTAGTACATGATCTGAACCGTGATGATTTGCCTTAAAGCTGTTTGTTCCTGCCAATCATGTTTCGCATATGATTTGAACCGTGATAACTTCCCTAAACACTGTATGTTCCCGCCAAATTAGCACATGATCCACGATGATTTCCCTAAACTGACACTATATTTCCCGCCAATTTAGCGTATGATCTGAACTGATGATTTCCCTAAACGCTGTATGTTCCCGCCAGTTTATCACATCAGTGACGGCGCGGGACTGCACTGAATTGGGTGTACTAGGGTAGGCCACACAATGAAGCTGCTTCTCAGTGTCGCAGTGTTGTGTAACATATTAATTAGGCCTATTGGCAACCCAAACTACCAAACCAAGCTTCTATGGTCAGTGTAGCATAATTATAATAATTATTGGCAACCCAAACTAGCAAACCAAACCAAAGCGACACCAATAAAAACGGAAGGCTACAACTGCTCTTCGGAGGGGGCGAGGATAGCTCAGTGGTTAGAGCACCGGACTCGTGATTGAAACGTCGCGGGTTCGAATCCCTGCTGGAACGGCGGGAGAATTTTCTTCTCCAGGGTCGACTTTCGACTTTCTGTGCTGACTCTTATTTCGGTATCCGTTCCACCCCCGTGTTACCACAGTAGCACGTAAAAAATCCCGGTCATTCTGCCAAAAGTGCAGGTGGCAGGTTACAGCTAAACACGCATACACCTTACGTATGTGGATTTTATTGAACCGTGCTTCGGCATTGGTCACAACTTGTCCCTAATATGTCATATGACATCTGAGGACATTAAGCATCAACTCATCATCATCATCTGCTCTTCGGCCCAGTTCGACCTCTGCCCGCGGCGCAGCCACCGCCATTTTCCCAAAACTGATTCAGGAAAACCGCTGCGTCAGTGACTGATTTTCCCGCCAATTCGAGTCATGTGCTTACAACGAAATCACAGGTTCTGCCCCCTCAGTCTTATCTTTCTGAGTTACTACACCCTTACAGTCCTTCCTGTTCTCTGCGCTCTTCGTCAGACACACGCACGCATGCTCGAACATCTTCCAATGCTTCAACCACACAATCCATGGCTTTCGCATTTTCTCACACTTCGGCCCCCGCATCTGGAACAATTTCCCCCACAACATCTGGACCAATGCTACTCAGTCTGCTCAGTCAGAGTAATGGGCCTAAAGGAACAAAAAGCTCAATACAAACCACTGCTGCAACCACTGAACAGGTTGCCGCAACCACCTGGAAGGACTGAAGGCAGAAGGGACGGTTGCGTGACGGCTACGTTGTTGACAACGCTGTAAGCTACCACGAATAGGTAAGTAATAACAATAATAATAATAATGTACATTTATCATGCGCTCACCAACGTCCTGAGCGAGCGCTCACATGATACATATTAACCTGTGATAGTCTATACACACGCAGAGCACAGTCCTACCGAAACAACCCACACAAAGCACCATAGGGAAAGAGACACCCCCCCCCCCCACACACACACACACACACACACAATAAATTCAAATGTGTACGACACGAAACATACATGCGTGCGCGCACACTCACTCACACACACACACACACACACACACACACACACACACACACACACACACATACACACACACACACACATACACGCGCACACACATACACGCGCGCGCACACACACATACACGCGCGCGCGCGCGCGCGCGCGCACACACACACACACACACACACACACACACACACACACACACACACACACACACACACACACCATGATTGTAGCAGAAACTGGGTACTGATATTAGTTGGGGTGAAAAAAACTGTGAGAAGAGGAAGAGGAAGTAATTTGGTGTTTTACGCCCAGTCAACCATTACGGTTCGATTAAGCTGCCAGTAATAGGTAAGTAAGTATGTCGGTATTTTGGTGTTTTACGCTCAGTCAACCAATACGGTTCTATCGGGGCGATTAAGCTACCACGAATAGGTAAGTAAGTAATTTGGTGTTTTACGCCCAGTCAACCAATACGGTTCTATCGGGGCGATTAATCTAACGAAGGTGGAAAAGTCGGCCACTGGACCGTGTTTTTCCTTCATTATATGCAAACCAAGTGTAATGGTGCGGAGTGGTCAAAGGACAAGACACAGGCAGCGGAGTCAATAAAGTGGAGACCACAGCAGGCGTATGGCAGCAATCAGTTTTTACTTGTTCAGCCGCAGACAGTTTTCAGCACACACCCAAAATCCTCACGCTCACGCATAGATAAGAGAACGGCGCGGGCCTGTGGGCCACAGGGAACACACGCTATCGCTACAGTAAAAACGGCCCTCTGGACCACAAAATGTCTGACAATTGTGTTTCCCTGGCCCGCACAAATACACTTTCCTCTACAATAACTAAACTAATTAAAACATCAAAAACATCAAATAAAAGCTACAGTTACCATCTTTTAAACCGTATAAACAAAATGTACACACATGACTTATTTTATTTACACAAAGAGTGGGAAGCGTGGCTTGCGCCTGTCTATATACAGATTCGTACAACTAAATCACAACTAACACAATGTACAAAATATAAATGTCACTAAAACTTACATCGGAATAAAGAGCACGCTCCCACGGTTAAAGTGGTACATAACAATTACAATACAACGCTCTGTAAGAGAAGCAAGACACATTCAAAGACTAGCATTAAAAACAATCGGTGCGAACTTTTGCCTGGGGCGCGTAACCTTAGTCGCAGCAGCGCTGATAGTGAGATTAAGTAGTCTATGAATACAACTTAGCTTCTACAGTACACAATACTTAATAAGTTAATTTCAGCCCAACATAAACACTAAACATGAAGTCAGCTAAGCAAAATACTATACGACAACGCATTGATCGACACGGAATTACTTTAATCGAATCAAAACAACATTTCACTACCATTTACTAGTACTAAACAAAGCGCGCCATGCAGACGACGGCTATAAAAGAATGGACCTAGAGAGGCATCGGCTACTAATTAAGCTCGATCCTGCGTCTAAATCAACGTTAAATAAACATTCTAAAATGCCAAATTATATTATACATAGCTTAGTGCATAAAAAAGGACTAGATAGACAAAGAGTAGGTAAACAAACAAGCGGTCAAAATGTTAAGGGAGAAAAACAGATTTGAAAAAGGCGCGCACTGGCGGCTATCGCCGGTCGGCTGTGTGAAGGCCATGTGGCGTTACGCCACACGCCGCGCTTCAAAACAAAAGCGTCGTCTGCTCCGGTTCCCGGGTTACTAAAGTACAGTAATGAAATTGCATTGATCCGTTAAGCGGGGCGGGATTATTGTAAAACGTACAAAGAGCACTTGCTCACATCCCCCCCTACTCTACCACTACCAGCGTCCTCGCTGAGTAAAAACACCAATCTGTCAGGCGACGTATTTAACGTAACAACCTAGAATGGGCTAAGATCTCCGGCTGAACCGGGAAACAAAATCAACATCCTTTGACTAACATGTATTTAATATGAGAGTCCGCAATTTCAAATAAGACCAAATCAGAGGCGGCATTATGCCTTAGATCAACAGAGGGTTGTTATTTAAACAATGATCCTCTAATATCTACAACCTACTGAAAAATGCCTGAGTATATACTGAGCAACCGGTCACTGAGTTATCACATTTCACAATCCATTTAGGTCACCAAAAAAATCCGCACTATTTGCCAGTAAAACAGGCAGTTAGACTAGAAGATTTGCATTTAAACAAAATTCTCCTAAGTACCATACTACCAATGTCTTCCGACACATTGCACCTACAAAATAGCCAAGATAAAAACATACCATGAACCTAGTAATACAGATGGCATCTGACATAAAAATCATGAACACTGTATAAAATGCAATCATCACACACATGTCATGTCAACAAAACAGCTAATTTCAAAACACTTACGGTACTGCGCCAGGTAACTTTGCGGTCGGGTTACTGTTGAATAATGTTCTTCTCTGCCAGACGTCGTGAGCGTCTAGGCAGAGGCACAGGTGGTCGCTGGATGACATGTGTCACTGCTGGCACCGCAACAGCAACAGGAGCTAGAGTCTGCGGTGTCAAAACACATAGTTCATCGTCACTGTCTGACTCGGAGTCAGTGACGTCTGGCCGCGATGACGGAGACTGCTGGCCGGCGGCGTCGATGGTGTTGGTGGCTAGCCGGGGTCGTCGATGGTGCTGGTGGCTAGCCGGGGTCGTCAGTTGTGGTACCGCGACATCGGTGGTGTTGGTGGCTAGCCGGGGTCGTCGGTGGTGATGGTGGCTAGCCGGGGTCGTCGATGGTGCTGGTGGCTAGCCGGGGTCGTCAGTTGTACCGCGACATCGGTGGTGTTGGTGGCTAGCCGGGGTCGTCGGTGGTGCTGGTGGCTAGCCGGGTCGTCAGTTGTGGTACCGCGACATCGGTGGTGTTGGTGGCTAGCCGGGGTCGTCGGTGGTGCTGGTGGCTAGCCGGGTCGTCAGTTGTGGTACCCGGCGTCGGTGGTGGTGGTGGCTGGCCATCATCATCAGGGTTGTCTGCTGCGGTCTGGGCCGTGGTCACTCAACCTGCTGTGGTCTCGGGTCGCTTCGCTCATCCTGCTCTCGCAGCGCCAAAGTTGTAATGGTGCGGAGTGGTCAAAGGACAAGACACAGGCAGCGGAGTCAATAAAGTGGAGACCACAGCAGGCGTATGGCAGCAATCAGTTTTTACTTGTTCAGCCGCAGACAGTTTTCAGCACACACAAAATCATCACGCTCACGCATAGATAAGAGAACGGCGCGGGCCACAGGGAACACACGCTATCGCTACAGTAAAATCGCCCCTCTGGACCACAAAATGGCTGACAATTGTGTTTCCCTGGCCCGCACAAATACACTTTCCTCTACAATAACTAAACTAATTAAAACATCAAAAACATCAAATAAAAGCTACAGTTACCATCTTTTAAACCGTATAAACAAAATGTACACACATGACTTATTTTATTTACACAAAGAGTGGGAAGCGTGGCTTGCGCCTGCCTATATACAGATTCGTACAGCTAAATCACAACTAACACAATGTACAAAATATAAACGTCACTAAAACTTACATCGGAATAAAGAGCACGCTCCCACGGTTAAAATGGTACATAACAATTACAATACAACGCTCTGTAAGAGAAGCAAGACAAACTCAAAGACTAGCATTAAAACAATCGGTGCGAACTTTCGCCTGGGGCGCGTAATCTTAGTCGCAGCAGCGCTGATAGTGATATTAAGTAGTCTATGAATACAACTTAGCTTCTACGGTACACAATACTTAATAAGTTAATTTCAACCCAAAATAAACACTAAACATGAAGTCAGCTAAGCAAAATACTATACGACAACGCATTGATCGACACAGAATTACTTTAATCGAATCAAAACAACATTTCACTACCATTTACTAGTACTAAACAAAGCGCGCCATGCAGACGACGGCTATAAAAGAATGGACCTAGAGAGGCATCGGCTACTAATTAAGCTCGATCCGGCGTCTGAATAAACGTTAAATAAACATTCTAAGATGCCAAAATATATTACTCATGGCTTGGTGCATAAAAAGGACTAAGTAAACAAAGAGTAGGTAAACAAACAAGCGGTCAAAATGTTAAGGGAGAAAAACAGATTTGAAAAAGGCGCGCACTGGCGGCTATCGCCGGTCGGCTGTGTGAAGGCCATGTGGCGTTACGCCACACGCCGCGCTTCAAAACAAAAGCGTCGTCTGCTCCGGTTCCCGGGTTACTAAAGTACAGTAATGAAATTGCATTGATCCGTTAAGCGGGGCGGGATTATTGTAAAACGTACAAAGAGCACTTGCTCACAGTTGAAAAACGAAAAAGACTTTTAACAGAGTTCAAGTGCAGAAGTTATGAAGTCGACTGTTTTCTCAGCATCTTAGTTACCTCCCCTGATGAAGAATTTTGATCACGAAAACAGCCATCGCCACGAATTTACGTCAAAGGTTCGTCCCCCCCAAATAATACTGTTCCAGAAGACATCAGAGAATGTATTTCAATGACTATTTTTTGTGAACCTTTGGCGTATTTTGGCAATATTTAGGAGAACAAGCGAGTGATCGACAACTTCCGGTCAGTCATATTTGTAAACAAAGACAGAACTATGAGTCGGTCGAGAAAATCGTAAGATTTTAGGCAAATCCTGCAAGAATGAATCAAAATATCATATAAAAATGCTAAATTATGAGATAAACTATCACCAAATTCAGTAAACTGGAGCCAGGTGAAGAGAATACTCACGAATCCTGTGCCAAAACTCGGCAATCGAGTCACAAAAACTCCACGCGGTCGATGCCATCTTGGATGAACTCAATTTGAAAAAGGCGCCTTTATTGCGGTCTTTTATTGGCTTGTGAAAGACCCACAGGTCATCAATCCATTAGCCCTATACCTCAATCGAAAGGGTACGGATTCAGCTTCATTTTGTGGGGGATATTTTAGACATTTGAGGGAGTTTTGTGGTTTAAAATTGAATTTGTTTGCGAGTTTCCGACTAAAATGCGTTCTAGCGACCAGATATGTTTGTAAACGACCACGGCGTTTACACCACTGGAATCGGCATTCAATTTCCGATCCAGTGATACCACATATTGCTGTGTAGAACGCGTATCGCTTTGTCACCGAGCGGATAAACACATCGACTGTTTTCGTTCAAGTCTCGGACCGCGTCATCGGCACCGGACAAACGGCAAATACCTCCCGTAGAAAATCAACTGGCGATTTTTCGAGGTACATTGCATGCAAACATAAAAACAACCATAAGAATGCGAAGGAAACGTTCCTTTTATTCATATAATTTCCAAGAGGATACATTCAGAGACTGTGGAGAAATTAGTGACTGAAATACAGTAAAATTGAGCAAAGTTCCGATGTTCCCGCATAGGCGATGAGAGGCTGCCGCTACCTATATTAAGATCACAAATGGTTACGAGCGTAAAAAGTCACTGCCATTTTGGAAAACTAAAATTGCTAAAAATTACATATTTTAGGGCAACAGAATAAAACAATCCAGCACAGTGACCCCCAACTGAACAACAAAACACCAGCATGACCGCTGTGGTACTGCTTTACACTGAAACAAATCTGGGGTGATTTGTGTCCCTAAATCATTCTAATACCAAAGCCTAAAAGTTAAAGATATTGTTAAGGGTACGCAAGACAATACAAACGCAAGACTCATGACTTTTGCACCATCTCTTGCTTTGGACCCCATATTTGGAACTCACTCCCACAAGACCTTAGACACTGCTCAACCCTGTCATCTTTTAAAGCCAAACTGAAAACCTTCCTTTTCTCACAGTATTTTCATCCCTACTAATATCAGTAGCCAGTTTCTGCTACAATCATTGTGTGTATTGCGTGTGTTCGTTTTTCCGTATAATACTTTAATATTTCACTAGGACTGTGCTCTACATGTGTACAGAATATCATATTTAGACCTTAATATGTATCCCGTGAGCGCTCAGGGCTTTGATGAGCGCATGATAAATGTACATTAATATTATTATTATGGAGAGTGCAAGAACACAAGAACAGCTAGTAAAAAAACACAAAGAAACAACAACAGTATGACAGATTGGAAGGGGGGGGGGGGTCACAAAGAAGCCCCAGTTAGCAATATTAGGGGTACTTCTTCTTCCTGTCAGAGACTGGGCTTTGTGAGAGTCGCAAGTCCTGCAGGTTGGCAAGTCAGTGGCTGGTCATTTTTAATCAGAAATAAGCCTATTTATTAGAACAAAGCACAACATGCAAATTCCCGGGGTAATCCCCTTTGTCAAGCTACGAAACAACACTTGAAGTTGAACAACAATTAGATGGTGAAAAACGATGACAAATTAGATGGAGAGCTAATCCACTAATCATTGTTTAAGTGTCGTTTCGCAGCTTGATAAAGGGGATTCGCATGTTGTGTTTTGTCCTAATAAATTGCGAACCTTTCTTGTGTTTGGAACTTGAATCAGAACGCTACCAGTCGTTCTTGTTTCAGATTTGTATATATGTGGACAGTTAATCTGGACCACGAGGTCTTCCCACTGCTGTGTTGCAGGTGGTCTTCATCCTGGACCAGTACAAAATCGGCGTGGAGGACGTCACGGAAATGATGTGGGACAATGAGCGTGAGATGAACCCCGTGCCCCAGCCGGCACCCTCACCATTCCACTTTTCCTCCAAGAACCCAGCCTGGGGCGCGCCAGCCACGGTCCGCAGACTCGGCACCGCCAGCCCTTCCAGGGCAGGTAAGTCCGGCACTGGGCCCGGCAGTGCCAGAGGCTGCTCGACCTCCCGCTCACAGAGCGCAGGTCGCAGTCCTCGAGCGAGAGACAGGGATCCGAACCCTCGATCCGGGGGAGGAAGCAGCAGAGGCTCCTGCAGAGGGCCATGGACCGCGAAGGACAGTGTGAGTCCCAGCGCAGGACTGGTGAACCCTCCATTACGAGAAGACAGCAAAAGCTCCAGGACCAGTTCGGAAACGGATCGTGGTAGTCACGGTGAAAGGACTCCCAAGGCTTCAGACAGGGCTGAGCTCAAAGCCCCCGAGATTCTGTTTTCACGACGACGGGGACACATTGTTGCCAATCCAGATGAAAAGAAAGAAGCTGACACCAAGCAAGTGAAAGAAGACAGTGAGCTTTGTGAGGAGAATGGGGACGGTTGTCACTCTTTAAACCCGTTTAGTTATGTGAGTAACTGGCCCAGACCTGCTGCAGTCAACAGTGATGTGCCTGGTGCTGTAGCTCAGGCTAATCAGGCAGAGATAACGCCAGCTGACAAAGAAGCTGCCAGTCTCTCGGTAAACGCAAACAGTACCGATGCAGACGGTAAGTATTCCGTCAGAAAAACTTCAGAAGACATTCTGTTTGCAGGAACGAAAGACTTCTTTGCACAGAAGTTTGGCGAGAAACCTTCCACTGATAACCCAACTGCTGTGAGGCCAGTGGCCAGCGTCATCCCACAAGTAAAGCCCAAACCCGATCTGGGACGCCATGGGACAGGAGGTGTCCCAAAAACATCCGAGGACTTGTTGTTTGGCTCGCAGAAGGAGGACCGCTATGTGAAGGAAGCTGGTGATGAAAAGAAATGGCCCTCCAAAGTGGAAGAGGATACCAAGCCTC
Source organism: Alviniconcha strummeri (assembly GCA_963584105.1). NCBI lineage: Eukaryota > Metazoa > Mollusca > Gastropoda > Provannidae > Alviniconcha > Alviniconcha strummeri. Next base: position 20,820,757 of record OY757544.1, read on the forward strand.
ATGCCGTCCCCTTAGGCGTAAGTAATTCTGGTCGTGTTCGACCAGAAGAAGCCACCCCAAGTTCCAGTTCTGAAAGGGTGCCATCATCGCCAGTGGCCAACAACTTGCAAAGTATCATTGCCAATCTAATCAGCAACGTGCAGAAGCTGCATTCTCAAAGCCCACAGGTTACTGGTCCAGAGGCACACTTTGTTTCTTACCTCTCCCAGTTGGCCCAACTAGACAAATTGAAAACGGAGACGAAAACTGCTGAGGACATGGATAGCAGCGATGATGAGACTTTGGGAAATGAGGACACCAAGAGGAGCCTAGAAAAGCTGAGATATCTCTCAGATGGTGAGATTACTGATTCAGACAACGACGGAGCAGTGAACGGCGCCACTGCTAACGTGGCAAAACAGGAGAAGATGCTCTTTGACTACAGCCACCTCCCCGCCGTTAATATCATCGGTAATGCGACAGAAACACCTGAGAGCTCTGCCAGGACTGATGAGGCTGATCTGACAGCACCCTCTGAAATTCTGAACGCCCAGATGAAGGGGCAGGTAGAGGAAGGCTCCACCACAAGACCAGAAACGAGCAGTTCTGAGGGACGGTCACACGGCCTTGGGTCGGACGGAACAAAGCCTTGTGGTGGCAATGCGGGGACGTCCGCGTCCAGGCGAAGGCACATGAGCGAGAGAAAGAAAAGCACAGGGCTGGACTACGAAGCCGTGGACAGCCCCGAGGAAGGGTTGGAGCCCATCAACAGTTCAGAAGACGACATGTGTCCGAGAGATTTCCTGTCAAGGGTTGAAGCCGGTCAGCCGTGCAGTGTCGACATCAGTGCTGACGTGATGAAGGGAGATGACGCTCAAGTGATGTTTGAGAGTGGTGCTGAGGTGAACGGGGATTTGGCCCACATGCAGTCTGTCAGCACCAGCCAGGCCCGTCCTACTCACGAAGCTCATTACGGGGACCAGGGCGTCCACAGCAGCAAAATTGAGGATGTTCACGGCCTGCTCTTTGGCCGCGGTTCTGAGAGAGGTGAGCGTGCATATGAAAGTGGGAGAAGTCTGTCGCCTTTCAAAGGCTTGCCCGATGACAATGTCAGTTCTTCTGAAATGACCACACGGCCACACAGAGGCAGGGAAAGATCCCCGGATTCCAGGAGAGGAACTCTGGACCCAAGCAGATCACCTTTGGGACCAAGACGGTCAAGTCCAGGTCAGCATAAATTAGCTCAGCATCCCGGAAGATCATCTCCAAGCCCAAAGACGGCACCGTCACAAACCGGAAGTCAAGCAGAACGCTCTTGCGACCAACGTGACCAGGAAATGAGGACAAGACCCACTGAAGCCCGTCCTTCTCCTGGTGTTAAGAGACGCGCGGAAAGAGGCGAGCGTGTCTGGGATGACGGGATGTGGGTACATCCAAGAGGAAACAACAGAAGCGGAAACCGGGAGAGAAGGGCACAGTCCTTAGACCGCAATCCCGGAAACTGTGCTTCCGGTAAAGACGGATTTCCTAGGGGACGCTCTGCGGATGGCGATTTCCGAGGCGCCAGTGCGGAGAGCATGGGGCAGGTGCACGATCCTCCAAGGAGGCGTTTCGAGGCGTTCAGCGGGCATGTCATGGACGATGCCAGGGGAATGAGAGGACGGCAGCTTGACCATGGAGACGGAACCGGCAGCTTCCGAAGCAGGGAAGGTTCTTTCCACGGCAGTTTGAGAGAGACTGGAAGGACGAGAAGGCTGGGCAGTCCCAGTGCCGAGAAGTTCAGGATAAGGGGCAGGTCTGCTGATCGTGCATCTCGGGGCAACAGTCTCGGCTTCACTGAGAGGTGGCTTGACGGCGGCGTGAGAAGTCCGCGGAGACCTTCACCTCATCGGTTCGACAGGCAACGCAGATCAGGCAGTTCACTGAATGGGGAGGCGTTCTTCGACAGCAAACGGGAGTTGAGAGATGGCAGGCCTGCCCATGATTTTGAAGACTCTTTTACCTCCAAGCGAGAGGGAATGGGTACGTGTGTGTCTGGCAGTCCATTCCACGAGGGCCCGGATCGTGAAAACGCCCCATTTTCCAAAGAGGTCGGTGCGGAGAGCTGTCCCCACAGATCAGGAAGAAGTGGTGGTGATGAAAGGCTGTGGAAAGGCAGAGGCTCACAAGGAACCCAGAACCAGGTGCGTAGATTTCCCAATTATGAAGCGTGGAGGAGAGTGCATGGTGAGATCAGTGAGGACAACCACAACAGTTCGCTGTCAGAACCCGCGGTGATTCTCAAGTACAATTCGATGTCGGAGAAGGAAGACATGGCTGGCAGACACACGCCAAACCGTGGTGGTTTTGCAGAGGTGGATTTGCGCTCGAGGGACAGGTTCCCCCAAGAACGCAGAGACAGAGATCAGTTCCTAGAGCGCGGACCCGCAACAAGGCGCTCACCTTTTCCGGACGAGGAACTGAACAAGTTTGAAGAAAGACACCAACATAGGGTTGAAGAGAGGCGCAGCCGGTTTGACGACTTCCCCCAGTTTCCCCGTCACGAGTACCCCGATCGTGGTGTTTCTGGTCACAGTCGCAGCCGCTCACCCCGGAGACTGTTCCCGGATGAAAGTTGGGATTTTCCTTCTTCGGGGAGGAACCGTAGCCCTGGTTCGGGCCCAACAGGCCTGAGGGAGGAACGCAGAGGGTCCAGATTCGGGAGACGGGAAGGCGAAGGGTTCGGCAGCGTCGCTGCCGACGAAGAGGAGCTGTCCCTCACGGAGCACATCCCCGACCTGCTGGACCAGGCGCGACAGTGCGGCCGACGGGCACCGTCCCCGCCTCACAGCTTCGTGGGGAACAACATTGACTTGCCACCGGATCAGCCTCTGCCTGTCGAGCTGGAGATCCACGACCAGGAAGACCTCGCGTTCTTGCGCCTGGATCGTTCCCCTGGTCCGCCTCGCAGAGATTTCCACCACCATAAGAGGAAAGCAGAGGAGGGATACCACAACCTTCCAGGACCCTCAAAGAAGCCGAGAGCGTCACCCCCCAGAGAGCACTACAGACGGACGAACCCCAGGGATCACCACAGGGGTGGATACAGCCAGAGCAGCAGGCGCCCCAGCACCAGGAGAAGGAGCAGGAGTAAGGAGGACAAAGACAGGGATGACGCCAACACCAGACGGAGCAGAGAGAGCACTCGGGCGAGACGACACAGTCACGGCCGAGGCCAAAGCCGAGACCGAAGTTCCGCTGAACCCAGGCATCGTCGCGAACCTCGTAGGCACAGCTCTGAAGAGAGGAGGAACCGCACGCACCACCCTCCCAGTGACTGCATCCAGGAGCCGTCCCGCCATTTTATCAAAACCGGCCCCAGAGTGGAGGTTGGGGACCCTATCTCCCACCATGCGGATCGTCACGAGAGCTCCAGGAGGAGAGACGTTCACGGCAAGCTGGCCAGCAAACCGAAACTAAGGATCAAGTTGAGGTCTGACAGAGTCCATCCGCCTTTTGAGAGCCGGTCTGGATACGACGCCAATCGGTTTGAAGTGGAAGAGATGGGGGGCGAATATGACGAGCCTCTTCCACCTTACTCGGACTTGGATCGGCCTCTGCACGAAGATGGTGATGACATGATGCTGTTTCAACAGCACGTTGATGATGTTGACAACGAGGATGGAGGTGTGGCGATTGGGCTGTTTGACCATCACCTGGGTGACGACGGCTTCCGTGAAAATGGTGACGACTTGGAATTTGGTGACAGTTGGGGAAATGGCTTCGGCGAAGCCTTTGCTGGGCCTGACTTTGCTGGGTTCGGAGTAGCAGGCACTCTTGGCTTTGAGGACAGCGTCAGCGACATCGGTGATACGACTGTCACAGAAAGGGAAAGAGCCCATAGCCTGGACCTTCGAAATTTTCTGAGGAACCGAGTGAGGAGCAGAACCCTGAGGAAGGCTGAACAGCTGCAGATCCGAGTGAAGCGCGGAGGTGGTCGACGTGGAGCCCAGAAAGGCAAGTATTTGGATGAGAACGGGAGAGAGGTGATCATGGCTGGCCGTCACTGAGAGGAAACGGTGTTGACTCCACTGTCCAATGATACAGGGAGCTGACCTTTCCGTGTCTGGACCCCAGTGACCAGCAACGAACTGCCGACACAGACTAACATTTTGCTCCTTTGTTAATTTTTAGGTCGAAGTGTAACTGTTATTTGACACACTTTTCAGATGCTGCGTTCAGAAGCTGTACCCGGCTTGGACTTTGATTATGTAGTTCGGAATTTGCTGAACATTATGGCCTACTCAGAATGCGATACACTGTTGTTGTTTTTCTTCACATATTACTGTTGCTGTTCAATCACGTGTAAGTGTAACACTTCCTGTAAGTGTAAAAAAAACACAACAAAAAACAAGTCTTGCAAGCACGTTGGCAGAACTTTGAGATTGTATTGTGCTGTGCATGTGGCACTACCGCTTTTGCTGAGTGTTGCTTGTGTTCACAGTGCATTCTGTGTTTTATCAGAAGGTCCAAGATTGTGTTCATGATACAGGTGCCATCTCTTCCAAGCTGAGCACAATTTATTTTTTATCTAAGCATTGAAGGCTTTGCGCACTGCACCATGTCTCGGAAAACGTTAATTTTCTCTGGGCAACACTTAATCAATCCCCGGGAATTACGTCATTCGTAACTGTCCGAACATGTGATTAACTTGTTCTTTACACCGTATCCCTGTTGCAGCACAAGGCAGTATATGGCCAGCACATCCCATAATTATGTGAATATTGTGTGTGCAGTGATACGCTATTAAGATGAAGTTTCTGATCCATGGCTATATATATATATATACACATGTATGTTTCCTGTGAAAGTGTTAGTTTTTCTGTTATTGCATTTGGACAAACTGCCTGCATACTTTTTCGTTTGTTACACCAGCCTGTCCTGTACCTGTGTATTACGTGTGTGGTTTCCTTGCAGAGACCATGCAGATCAGTGGATCGGTATACAATATTTGTGTGTGTGTGTGTGTGTGTGTGTGTGTGTGTGTGTGTGTGTGTGTGTGTGTGTGTGTGTGTGTGTGTGTAGAATGAAGCACTGAGTCTGAAAACTATGATATACACGAGTTTTCCAAAGTTCTCAAGTGAGCTCCCCCCCCCCCGCCCCCCTTCTTTTGTAATAATTTTTAACTTTACAAAACTTGCTTCAAATGTTAATTGCATCAGATTCTGAGCAGTTCAAACTGATCCTGACGCTGAGGTGCTGATCGAAAACATGTGACAGTATTATTATCAATTCCTGTTTTTTGTTGACGTTTTTGTGAAAGGTATTCTAAATTTCTAGACATGGCTAAGGAAAAGCAATTCCTGAAAAAGAAGACGTCATGCCCACTGCCATTCATTGTTGCAGGTTGGCCGTAAACGTTTTACAATAGACGAGAACGATATCACTGTTGTGCACGTGCTGATACATACCCATACATACATATATATATATATTTACTGTACAATAAAACTTTATTGCCAAGGGTCAGTACAGGTGCAATAGGGATGTTTTGTGCTGACAAGTACAGTACACTCATCACACATTCACGCCAATCATAAAATATTAAATTACAGCAACAGCAAACAGACATCTGGGTAAAATGTTTCTTGTCATTGACATTTGATGTCTGTGTCTGAGAGCTAAATCTTTGAAACCATCATGGCAAGTGCAGTGAATATAAAATGGATTTTTTATGTTTTGTCGTTGTTGTTTTTAATGTACTTTAATGTGATCATGCTGATGTTGCTCAAAAACAGTGGAAGCATTATTTTAGTTTTTACAATTATGTGTTTAGCCATTGCCGGTGTCATTTCAAGATTTACAGCTGCATCTCGCTATTATTGTAGTGTGTAACATGTGAGGGGTGGGGGAACAGGTCCGTTATAATACAGGGTACATTACCGGTCATACTTACGGTTCTGTGTTTTACCAGGGATACAGGTAAAACTGAAACTGTGAAAGACAATGCATGTTGCTACTGTTAGGGTGTCTAAAACATGCAGTTCAAGTCCTTAGATATTTTGAGAGTTAGTTGCTGATTGGATTCTAATGTTTTAGTTAATATTTTGAGAGGGAGCGAGAAAGCAGTGTTGTCCAAAAGTCGTTGTGCATTGCGTTTCCGGTCCATGTTTTGGTACATCTTTCCGATCCAAGTTTTGATGCTCTTCTGCATGGAGGCTTACTTGTTCACTTGGCACCTAACAGAGGCCAAGGTCGGCTTTGTCACAGTTTAAAGGTGGCAAGCTTGCAAAGGCAGACGAATAGTTCTATTTCGCTATGCCGCACTCCATCGCGACAGAAACGTTCGTTATTGACAGTGTCAAGTGGTTTTTTTGTTGTTGTTTTTTTCAGCTTCAAAGGAAATCGTGAAATGTATATTTTGAGAAATTGTGTAAAGTCAGTATTGAAAATCACACACACACACACACACACACACACACACACACACACACACACACACACACTCTCTCTCTCTCTCTCTCTCTCTCTCTCTCTCTCTCTCTCTCTCTCTCTCTCACACACACACTCTCACTCTCTCTCTTTCACACACACACACACACACACACACACACACACACACACACACACACACACACACACACACACACACACATTACGCCTCCTCATGTCCTTATCCTGGGCTTGAGATGTGTGGTGAGAATTGGTTTTTAGACTTGATGCATTATACGGTGATCCGCAAACGAGAGCGCTCACAAAAATCATTGAGTGTAATAATGCTGGTTTTAAGACACTTAAAATCATGTAACCAATGGGGCTAGTGTATATACTGTAAAATTATGTCTCACAAATGCGTTTGTACAGCTCTGGCTCTTCTTTTTCTAGATAGTTTTTGCACAATTCTATTTGTGATGGGCTACATGTCAGTATCATTGTACAGATAATAATCGGCGTGAGACAGTTTGTATTCCAGATTCAGGATTACTTGATTATCTCATCAGAGAAATTAAATTCTGGATAAATATGTACCACATCACAGTAGACAACATTCACACATTGCATTGTCAGAAATAAAAAATGAATACATTAAAACTGTTACACACCATTCGAAATGCAACATAAACGAACAGAATTCGCTGTTAGTAGAGCCACTCTTGGTCTCATACAATTCCTGGCGCCAAGGATCAGTTTATAAGCAAAAACACCGCACGCACGCACACACACACACACACACACACACACACACACACACACACACACACTTGGTCTTATTAAGTTTTTACAAGTTGCATGGCATCAAGACATGCACGTATGACACCATGGCATGCGGATCCTTACTCTGCACGCGCACACACACACACACACACACACACACACACACACACACACACACACACACACTCTCTCTCTCTCTCTCTCTCTTCGACCAAGTGTGTGTGCGCGTGCAGAGTAAGGATCCGCATGCCACTTATTCAGTTTTTACAAGTTGCATGGCATCAAGATTCGGCAGACATGCACGCGCGCTTGCTCGGACACACGCACGCGTGACAGCATGGCATGCGGATCCTTACTCTGCCCATGTAGTTCGGGTTTCACGGCTTGCGTACAGTACTGATGCAGCACGGTGTCCCATGCTGCGTTTGCTATCCGGTCCTTACCCCCCACCCCAAGTGGTTTGTGCAAGCAGCACTGAAAACAAGCCACTGAGGCCTGTATTTAGTTTCATTAGTGTGTGATATAGGTCCATGCACTACTCGTGCTAAGGTTTTGAAATCCAGCCAGATAGCATCTAGCTTCATGATAGTCTCGACATTAGGGTCTCAGTAATATCCGGGCAGCCGAATAGAATCAGTATCTAGCTTCGTTAGTGTATAACAGTCTCGAGATTAGGTTTTGGTATCCACGAAGCCAGGTAGCGTCTAGCTTCATTAGTGTATGGTGTTCTCAAGATTAGGTTTTGATATCCGTGCAGTCAGATAGAGTCTGTGTCTAGTTTCATTAGTGACTGTGTGTGCTGTTCTCGAGATTATGTTTTGATATTCATGCCGCAGCCAGATTCTTTATCTAGCTTCATTAGTGCATGACAGTCTCGAGATTAGCTTCGTTAGTCAGTGTATGATGTTCTCAAGATTAGGTTTTGATATCCATGTAGCCAGATAGAGTCTGTGTCTAGCTTCGTTATGGTGCTCTCGAGATTAGGTTTTCATACCCATGTAGCCAGATAGAGTCTGTGTCTAGCTTCGTTATGATGCTCTCGAGATTAGGTTTTCATATCCATGCAGCCAGATAGAGTCTGTGTCTAGCTCCGGTGTGATGCTTTCGAGATTAGGTTTTGATATCTTCGCAGCCAGATAGAGTCTGTATCTAGCTTCATTAGTGTATGATGTTCTCAAGACTAGGATTTAATGTCCGTGCGGCCAGACGGAGTCTGTATCTAGCTTCATTATATTCTAGAGATTAGGTTTTGATATCCATGCAGCCAGATATAATCTGTGTATAGCTTCCACAGTGTATGATGTTCTCGAGATTAGATTTTGATATCCGTGCAGCCAGATAGAGTCTGTATCTAGCTTCGTTAGTGTATGCTATTCTCGAGATTAGGTTTTGATATCCATGCAGCCAGACAGTCTGTATTTAGCATCATTAGTGTATGCTATTCTAGAGATTAGGTTTTGATATTCATGCAGCCAGATAGAGTCTGTATCTAGCTTCGTTAGTGTATGCTATTCTAGAGATTAGGTTTTGATATCCGTGTAGCCAGACAGTGTATCTAGCATCATTAGTGTATGCTATTCTAGAGATTAGGTTTTGATATCCATGCAGCCAGACAGTGTCTGTATCTAGCTTCATTATGCTATTCTAGAGATTAGGTTTTGATATCCGTGTAGCCAGATAGAGTCCGTATCTAGCTCCGTTATGATGCTCTCGAGATTAGGTTTTGATATCCATACAGCCAGACAGTCTGTATCTAGCTTCAGTGTGTTATTCTCGAGATCAGGTTTTCATATCCATGCAGCCAGATGGAGTCTGTATCTAGCTTCATTAGTGTATTATATTCTCGAGATTAGGTTTTGCCGGATATCCATGCAGTAAGATAGACTTCTGTATCTAGCTTCATTAATGTATGATGTTCTCAAGATTAGGTTTTAATATCCGTGCAGCCAGATAGAGGCTGTATCTAGCTTCATTAGCGTATGATGCTCTCGAGATTAGGTTTTTATATTCATGCATCCAGATATAATCTGTATCTAGATTCCTCAGTGTATGATGTTCCCGACTGAGATTATGTTTTAATATCCATGCAGCCAGACAGAGTGTATCTAGCTTGATTAGTGTATGATATTCTCGAAATTAGATTTTGATATTCATGCAGCCAGACAGAGTGTATCTAGCATCATTAGTGTATGCTATTCTAGAGATTAGGTTTTGATATCCATGCAGCCAGACAGAGTCTATATCTAGCTTGATTAGTGTATGATATTCTCGAGATTAGGTTTTGATAACCAGATCCGAGTCTTCTTAATTGTAACTGTACATAGGCTGGAATAGACTTATGCTAAGTTTTGATAACCAGATCCCAGTCTTCTTAATTGTAAATGTACATAGGCTGGAATAGACTTATGCTAAGTTTTGATAACCAGATCCCAGTCTTCTGACTTGTTACTGTACCGTAGACTGGAACATATTTTTTTTAATTTTTTGCGTTCTCTTGCAACCCATTCCGGAAATGAAAATGGGTGCAATGCTTCTGAAAATGGGTGTCTTTAAGTTTTAGTCGGTTATAAGACGAGCCGGTATCCGTACATGGGATGGAGCGCTTTCTCTATTTAGCTCTGTTTACTCTTGGAGAGTTGTTAACTCAGCAGTGTCATTCAAACGTTACCCGATAGTCGTCACTAAATATCTTATTGACTCATACCAGCTTTGATGAACTTGATCAGATTGCAAGGTCACAACCGGTGCCCCCACCCCCCGAAAAAAATAAAATAAATGGGTATAGCGCGTTTAACCCGTACTGGCTGAAAGCGCTTTCAAATTAAACATACAACCGTACAGTCACTGGAAACAAAACGATTCCAGTGTATATCCACATACAGGACCGTATATCCGTTTACTTGTGAATTCTACACCGAACACCTTGTGTTTTACGACGTAATAGCCAGTCAGGACAACCTTGTGTACTGCACGGCAGAATATTGAAATACGACCAGGAGTGCTCTTAATGGATGACCAGGCTCTGCTGGCCAGACTTTTCTTCTCGCTTTTTATACTGGGAGCATCTCCGGTATGTTCGCTGACTTTTTTAGCCAGACGCGTTGATTCTGCTGTCTTGTCAGAATCTGAAAGAGTGGGAGAAAGAGTGGAGAATTGTTGCATGCCGGGCTGTAAGGAAATATTATTCATTCTAAGTCACCTGCGATTGTAGTTATATTGGAATTTTTCCTGGGCTTGGATTCTGTGCCTGTTATTAAATTGGACAACTGACTAACCACATTGTTCACTTTATTTCTGAACAAAATACAATTAATTTTCAAAAAACCCGAAAGATTTGTTTTCCTGTACTTCACAGCAGAATGATCACTATAAAATTCAAGTAGTTATAATGGCTGGTCTGTACTGAATCCGGGTTCTTGAAAGTTTATTTATTATCTGGCAATAATAATTGGCTGATGGTTATCACAAGGTATGGCTATCACATGGTGAGAAAATATCGCGATTCGTAATAAATACCCCGTCATTCCCGCGCAGGCGGGAATCCACTGCACTATCTACCAGGCATCACTCCAACATCACAGTCACTTCCACACGGGCGGGAATCCATACCACCCGTCATTCCCGCGCAGGCGGGAATCCACTGCATTATCTACCAGGCATCACTCCAACATCACAGTCACTTCCACACGGGCGGGAATCCATACCACCCGTCATTCCCTCGCAGGCGGGAATCCACTGCACTATCTACCAGGCATCACTCCAACATCACAGTCACTTCCACACGGGCGGGAATCCATACCACCCGTCATTCCCTCGCAGGCGGGAATCCACTGCACTGTCTACCAGTGCATCACTCCAACATCACAGTCACTTCCACACGGGCGGGAATCCATACCACCCGTCATTCCCGCGCAGGCGGAATCCACTGCACTATCTACCAGTGCATCACTCCAACATCACAGTCACTTCCACACGGGCGGGAATCCATACCACCCGTCATTCCCGCGCAGGCGGGAATCCACTGCACTGTCTACCAGTGCATCACTCCAACATCACAGTCACTTCCACACGGGCGGGAATCCATACCACCCGTCATTCCCTCGCAGGCGGGAATCCACTGCACTGTCTACCAGGCATCACTCCAACATCACAGTCACTTCCACACGGGCGGGAATCCATACCACCCGTCATTCCCGCGCAGGCGGGAATCCACTGCACTATCTACCAGGCATCACTCCAACATCACAGTCACTTCCACACGGGCGGGAATCCATACCACCCGTCATTCCCTCGCAGGCGGGAATCCACTGCACTGTCTACCAGGCATCACTCCAACATCACAGTCACTTCCACACGGGCGGGAATCCATACCACCCGTCATTCCCGCGCAGGCGGGAATCCACTGCACTATCTACCAGGCATCACTCCAACATCACAGTCACTTCCACACGGGCGGGAATCCATACCACCCGTCATTCCCACGCAGGCGGGAATCCACTGCACTGTCTACCAGGCATCACTCCAACATCACAGTCACTTCCACACGGGCGGGAATCCATACCACCCGTCATTCCCGCGCAGGCGGGAATCCACTGCACTATCTACCAGTGCATCACCCCAACATCAACATCAACAATCACTTCCACAATTGCGAAGATTCGCAACATAAAACATGACAATTCAGTGCCGCAGGGTGCCTGCTGTATCATGATTCGATCAGAGGCTCCCTGACGTACACCGTTTTCTGTCAATCCATCAGCTCCAGCAATAGGTATGCTCTTCAATGGAAACCCGGCTCTGAGATGAGCACCGACATAACGGGTAAATGATGACGGCAATTGAAGTCCTTCTTCACGACAGACGGAGCTTAATAACGCTGAACTTAACGATAAAATGATAAACTTCACCATCTTCTGAATCTCTTTA
>OY757544.1:20833055-20840555 GCA_963584105.1 Alviniconcha strummeri
CACAAACACACACACTTTCACACACTTTCACACACACACACACACACACACACACACACACACACACACACACACACACACACGCACGCACGCACACTCACACGCACACGTGTACACACACACACTCACACAAACACACACACACTCACACAAACGTTCACAAACACACACACGCACGCACACACACACACACAGACACACGCACACACACACACACACACCACACACACACACACTCTCTCTCTCTCTCTCTCTCTCTCTCTCTCTCTCTCTCTCTCTCTCTCTCTCTCTCTCTCTCACACACACACACACACACACACGCGCGCGCGCGCGCGCGCGCTATCGTCCACTTGCCGATGGGAGGGGGGGGGGGGGGAGGGGTATTTTATTCCCCTACCTTTCCCACACTGCTACATCACACACACACACGTAGGCCTGAAGAAAGACACGCCGCATACATTAATTCCCTCCCTTCCCCTATAAAATTAATAACCCAGTCGAGACGAGCTCCGGCGTTGCGTGACCAGGATATCGAAAACAGAACATGATTCAGAATCATTAACTAATAATCATAACGACGATTTTTAGCTCCTGGCCAATCGGACGAATATGGCTGATGCTCTCTAGCTCTGCCGCTCGGTTAAAACAGATTTAAAAAAAATATATATATATATAAAACAAATTAAAAAAACCCCAGTGAACTCGGTTGAAAATGATTTTTATGCAGGATACAGTAGTAATAAGCGCATCGAAAATACAGAAGTTTGAACAAGGTTGGACGATTTTTATCAATAGAAACTTTAGCTGGTGCATTGTATGGTACATCGTAGAAGCTACAGAAACTAGCAAAATGACAGTTACTGTTTCACATGAAAACAATTGGAGAAAGAAAGAAGAAAAGACAACAAAAACAACGAAAAGAACACACATACACACACACACACACACACACACAAGTACGCACGCTCGCACGCGCACAGAGAGAGAGAGAGAGAGAGAGAGAGAGAGAGAGAGAGAGAGAGAGAGAGAGAGAGCAAAAGCAAAAAATACAACCACCCACCACCAACAAAAAACAAACTAAAAACAAAAAGGTAATATGCTTTTCCTTTGGACTGGTGTAGCTTCGTGAAGAAGGAAGGAACGCGTGTCAAAATATCAGAGTTGAACTGCCGGCCAAGCACATTGTTGTGTGTTAAATTACCACAAGAAGCAGGAGAAGAAGAGGAAGAAGAAAGGTGAGATTTCTTGAGTTTTGATATCCCGTCTTCTTCTGAGAAGAAGAAGAAAAGAAGGAGGGAAAAAAGAAGAAGAAGAAAAAAAAAAGAGCTTAATTTGTAACGTGTAGCACCACGTGTGCTTTGAATTGTTCTTCTTCTTCTAAACACTGTACTGGCTGACAGTCACCTCTGCTTTACTCCTTTGTTTGCCCCGTCGGTGCAAGATACTCTAGTTCTAGTGCAAGATACTCTAGTTCTAGTGCAGGATACTCTAGTTCTAGTGCAGGATACTCTAGTTCAAACCGATTTTTGTTTCGTTTTATAAGAATGAAACAATAAATGTGACAGTATCTTTAGTCTTTATATTAGTTACCATTTGGTTCAGTGGAAAACAAAGTGAAAAAAGGGGGGAATAAATAAACAAACAAACTAACGACTCTCCGGAACCTGCCGTCACCGCTTGTACGTGTAAACCGGAGACCGTACTCTGTGGTGTGAACATACAGACTCACATTTACGCGTCCACGTGTACACACGTTTGCTGGGCTGTCGACGGCTGAACTGAAGGTTCTGCATGCAGGGAGACACGTCTGCTCAGAGCTCGGGAGCTGTGTGTGAAAGTCGAGATGGCCGTTTTGGGCTCGCTCCCCGTCCCTAATACTCCTTAATGTGGTCTCTGTGGGCGTAAAGCAACGTTAGAAAGAGAAGAAGAAGAGTACATTCAGAGAACTCAGGAGCTGTGTGAAAGTCGAGACCGCCATCCTGGGCTCCCCGTCCCTAATAGTCCTTAATACGGTGTCTGTGGGCGTAAGGCAACATTAGAAGAAGAAGAAGAAGAAGAAGGACGACGACGACGACGACGACGAAGAAGAAGAAGAAGAAGAAGGACGACGACGACGAAAAGAAGAAGAAGAAGAACGACGACGACGAAGAAGGACGACGACGACGACGACGACGAAGAAGAAGAAGAAGAACAAGAAGAAGAAGAAGAAGAAGAAGAAGAAGAAGAAGAAGAAGAAGAAGAAGAAGAAGAAGAAGAAGAAGAAGAAGAAGAAGAAGAACAACAACAACAACAACAACAACAACAACAACAACAACAACAACAACAACAACAACAACAACAGTGCAGTCAGAGTTCAGGAGCAGTGTGAAAGTCAAGATGGCCGTCTTGGGCTACCAACAACAACAGTGCAGTCAACAACAACAACAACAACAACAACGGTGCAGTCAGAGTTCAGGAGCAGTGTAAAAGTCAAGATGGCCGTCCCGGCTTCCCTTCCCCGTCTCTAATAAGCCTGATGGTTTCTGTGGACGTAAAGCAAGGCTGAAAGTGAAGCGTAACCCGTCTAGTTGGCTGATGGAGAAGGCAGATAGCGCCGGTCGGTTTGCAGACGTCGCTCCATCTGTCTTCATTACCCACCTTCCCACACTCACCGGTTGCCACTATACCTTCAAAAGACGCGGTGGCCACCCACTCTGGTCAGCCTGCCCTCGTCCAGTGAAACCTCAGTCTTGACCACTGTGAGCCGGTTTGGCCTAGCGGTAAGGCGTTAGGCTGGTAAGCGGAAGGATCTCGGTTCGATACCGCTTCGGCTCTCCTTTCTCTTCAAAAAGGTTGTGGTTTGTGGCCACTGTCTTATGACTTTGCCCCTCACAATTAATGAAACATTACAATGGCTCTCATCGCTGCCCATTTTAATGCAGGAGTCATTCTGGTAGTGACAGTGTAGCGATAGGTATATACTCTCCCTCTCCCTCCCCCCGTCCCTAATAAGCCTGATGGTTTATGTGGACGTTAAGCACCATTTTTACTTACTTACTTACTTGACCACCAACCTTCTAGCTTCTATCTCAGTGGTCTGGTGGAGTTAATGTACGGCCTTGTATTTACATGCATGCCAGGTGAGATTTACCGTAGGCGACTCGGGTCTTTGTTGTACTTGTATTTCGAGCTCTAATTAACTCCCTTATGTGTTGATTCTTGCCCAGGGGCAACAGGTATTATTTGTCTTGTACTTGTCAGTCGTCCGGATGTGCAGTCCACGTCTGGTGTCCGGGTGGTCTAGTTACCACAGTCAGCGAGTGAAACCGACGTTAAAAACTAGCTCCGTTCAGTTCAGTTCGATTCACAGTTCAAATAGTATCTAAGCGCTCGGGAGAGTCCATATCCATATGGGGACTCCCCCATCGTCTCTCGATTTTTTTCTTTTCTTTTCGAGTGCTTGGAGTTTGAGATCGTATTACATTGTATGAATGAGACCGTGACAGTTTAACTTTAGTTATTTATAACTTTTGTACAAGGTCTAATTGTAATGTTTTGTCGATTTGTTAATGTGCTGTGTGAATGGAGAAGCCACCAAGACAGATTCCTATGTACCTTTAAACGTCACTGGCGATTAAATGGCCTTGTATCCTTGTATCTGTGTGTAGCAGATAGATGCTGTAGCTGTACGATCTTTTCAACAAACAAGGGAGTTAATTAGCGCTCAAAATACGTAACACAAGTACAACAACAAAGACCTGAGTCGCCTACGCTAACTCTCACTTGGCATACATGTAGATACAAGGTACATAAACTCCACCAGAGGTACATCTTTTTCTTCTTTTTTTCTTTTCCCGACCTTAATAAGCCGTTTCTGTGGACGTTAAGCACCATGTTTACTTACATCTTTTTTCTTTTTCTCTCTTTTTTTCTCTCCCTTGTGTGTGTGTGTGTGTGTGTGTGTGTGTGTGTGTGTGTGTGTGTGTGTGTGTGTGTGTGTGTGTGTGTGTGTGTGTGTGTGCGATCTTTGAGTTTAGTTACTTACACATTTTTTCTTTTCTTTTCTTTTTTCTGTACGATCTTTGAGTTTAGCTACTTATATCCTTTTCGTCTTCCCTTTGAGTTTGAAAACTTACATTTAAAAAAAAATAAAAAAAAAATTGGTACGACCTTTGTTTGAGTTTAGCTACTTACCTCCTTTATTTCATCTTTTATTTTTTATTTTTTTATTTTTTTCTTTGTTTGAGTTTAGCTACTTACACCCTTTTCTTCTTCTTCTTCTTCTTCTTCTTTTTTTTTTTTTTTTTTTTTTGTAAGATCTTTGAGTTTAGCTACTTACCCCTCCCCTTCTTTTTAAAATTATTTTTTTGGTACCATCTTTGATATTAGCTCCCCCCCCCCCCGCTCCCCCCACCCACCACCACCACCTTGCCCCCTCCTCACCCCGCACTCCACCCACACCCCACCCAACCGACCCTTCGCCCCCTTCGGAACTGACCAGCCTGCCGAGACTAGCTACGATCAATCACCGTGACGGACCGGGCTGGCCGATCGGGACAGCCGGCCGGTCAGCTGGGCGCAGCGCTCGCGCCGCTCCCGTTGACCCGTGCGGTGATGACCTTGGGTGATTATTAATGTGCTTATTTTCGCGGCGGGCAGACCAGCGGGGGTGGGGTGGGGGGTGGAGGTGGAGGGCGGTGGGTTGGTGCGCGGCTTTGGGGCCTGAGGAGTGGTGGCGCTCACGGCCGCGATCAAATATAACGCGGTAATTAGGTGTACTCCCAGCACTCGTCCCGGAGAGAATTAAATTGGTTGTTTTGGAAGAGACGTTGACCGGGGCTCCAGGGCCGGCCTTTTTTTTTCTTTTTCTTGTCTTTTTTTCTTTTTTCTGTCACGAATGACATTCATCTCTTCTTCTTCTTCTTCTGAATGATAAAATATTATTGATGATGATGATAGCAGCAGCAGCAGCAGCAGTAGTAGTGGTGGTGGTGGTGGTGGACAGTTATGATGTGTCACAGGTGTCGAGGAACACGGTAGCACAAGGCGCGTACAATAAATAGCAAAAGCTTTAAACAACAGAATACATCAGTAGATCAGCACACACTGACACAGCCCCCCCCCCCCCCCCCCCCCCCCACACACACACACGGTAACTCTCACCTGGCATGCGTGTGAATACAAGGTACATAAAATTCACCAGACCACTGAGCTAGAAGCTAGAAGGTTAGTGGTCAAGTAAGTAAGTAAACATGGTGCTTAACGTCCACAGAAACCATAAAGCTTATTATGGACGGGGAGAAGTCGGGGAAAGAGGTATGGAGGTGGGGGAAGAGGGAGATTATATACCTATCGCTACACTGTCACCACCACAATGACTCCTGCATTAAGATGGGCAGTGATGAGAGCCATTTTATTGTTTCATTAATTGTGAGGGACAAAGTCACAAGACCGTGTCCACAGACCACAACTTTTGAAGAGAAAGGAGAGTCGAAGCGGATTCGAACCGAGGTTCTTCTGCTCAAGTTACCAGCCTAACGCATTTACCGCTAGGCCAATCCGGCTCACAGTAACTGACTGCACTCGGCCCGATCGCTATATGTGTGTGTCTGATGGGTGGGGGGTGGGGGTGACATAGTTATCAAACAGCAGTTCGCTAGTATCAGTTTCAGCTATATTAACCGACTACTCACGACCACGTGACTCGTCTGGCGGGGATAATAGAGGGAGACGTATAAAACGATTTTTTTCTTTCTTTCTTTGTTGACAGCGTGGTGACCTATTTATATCCACTTTTCTCACAGTATGCGTTGGGTAATTGGATGATAATAGCCGATGCATTATTTTGTTCTCGAGCGTCCCTCCACAGCCAGACCCCCCTTACCCCCCCCCCCCCACACACACACACACACCTTCATCACCCTCACTGTCACCCTCACCGTCACCCTCATTGTCACCCTGACCGAATTTGCTCACTGCTTGCAGCAGAAAAATCGTCGTCATCAATGCTGTGTCTTTTTCTCCTTGGTCATTTCGTTCTGCGGCCATCTACAGAGTCTTGTTTGTCCACAGTGGTTAGGGCAAACACAACAGTGTTAATTTTCTGGGCGTTTTGCACGTTGACGCAACTTGACGGGCCATCTCAAGATCAGTGATTATTTATCGTATCGTCAGAGTTTGTCGCAAATGCCCGCATCCTCCTCTCCTTCCCCACCTCTCCCTCCTAAATAGGCGTCATAAACCGGTCGATTGAAAATAGTCAACTTTCTGTCAAACGTGACCACAAAATAGAGAATCCGTGAAAATAGTCAGCATTCTATCAAACGTGACCACAAAATACAGAATCCATGAAAATGTCAACTTTCTGTCAAACGTGACCCCAAAATACAGAATCCATGAAAATGTCAACTTTCTGTCAAACGTGACCCCAAAATACAGCCATGAAAATGTCAACTTTCTGTCAAACGTGACCACAAAATACAGAATCCATGAAAATGTCAACTTTCTGTCAAACGTGACCCCAAAATATAGAATCCGTGAAAATAGTCAACTTTCTGTCAAACGTGACCCCAAAATACACAGTCCATGAAAACAGTCAACTTTCTGTCAAACGTGACCCCAAAATACAGAATCCGTGAAAATAGTCATCTTTCTGTCAAACGTACGCGACACAAAACACACAATGCATGAAAATAGTCAACTTTTTGTCAAACGTGACCCCAAAGTGCTGATTTCAGAACTTCTAAAGTTCCAGAGCCAAAGCAGTGCGTGCAGACTCGAAGAACGAATATCGTTGTAGGATGAAAGAAAGAACTGTTTTCCAGCAGTTTTTCTCACGCAGTAAAATTCGTAAGAACAGGAAGTACCCAAGATACGACCTTTTCTCGACTTCTTTGTAAAGACGAAGTACCCAAGATACGACCTTTTCTCGACTTCTTTGTAAAGACTACCAAGGAAAGTTAATAACTCCCTTTGGAACCGAGTAATTCTTCAGGTTATCGATTAGTAGTTCCCCGTGGTCGTGTGAGTCTTCCTACCGAGGCCCAGTCGGTGACAGACTTCACCACAAACACGCCAGCTTCACACTTTACGCAGATGCGTACTGGCAACGAGTCTAGTCATCGTGCGTACCTTGAACTATATGCACTCTCGGAACTTTTTCCTCGGAGTGCAGATAGTGCAGAAATAGGCCGCTTCAGTCGCAGCAGCTGAAGGTGTAGTAAGAATTACATGACTGTTATTGCAGTCAAGTGAGTTGTTACCACCTGTGTGATTGTATTGCTGGTGTTTGACCTTATGTGAAATTTGTTTGATTTATGTTTGTAGTCAGTTTTTGGGGAAAATGTGAGGGTCAGGTGGGGAGGGGGGGGGGGGGTATGCCTGTGTTAGTGTTGTTGCTGTTGTTTTCATCGTTGTCGTCGCCGTTTTTGTTGTTGAATAGCTGAATAAATACCTGGTTGACTGACCGAATAAAATTCTGGCATGGTCAAGTATGGTAAATTAGTGACTTGGCCAAGTTTG
>OY757544.1:20845555-20865555 GCA_963584105.1 Alviniconcha strummeri
AAGGCCAGTCTACTTTGACCGGCCGAGGGCGTTTTATATATATATATATGTTCCCAGCGGCTGCCTGTGTCAGGTCCTTTACGCTCTACGGTCTAGTCGCAGTAGCTGCTCTGCTGTGACATTGGGGTTAGGGCCTAGCGCCCGAAGCTGCAGCCACAGAGGCTGGGCGCCACTGCGCTAGCGGGGAACGCAGCGTAGCGAATAGCTTGCCGGATGTCGGTCAGGCTAAATGCCATTCCTGGGCCGGCTGTGGCACCACCGGTACTGTACTGTACTCACTGGTACTTGCCAAAAGATAAGCTATTCTTGCAGCCTAGAAGGCCGGCACGTTGCATGCAGGTATTTGATCGGTTGGTCGTTGGCAGTATCGGGGCCTCAGTCAGTCCCCTCAGCTAGGGGTCTTTGACTGCATGCATGGTCCAAAGCGAGGCGGCGGGGGCCCTTGCCGCCCGCAGCAGCGGGTCTCAAACTTGATGTCTAAATCTGTTGTGATTCAGTCTCAGCCCGTAGTGCTTATGGACAGTAATGACTATTGGTATAATGATGATGATGACAACACCATCGCTCTCGCGGCCTTTGTGTCTCTCTGTTTGTCTGTCTCTGTTTCCCTCTCTCTCTGTCTGCTCTGTCTCTCTCTATCAGTTTTTCTGTCTCTCTGTCTGTCTGTCTGTCTGTCTGTCTCTCTCCCCTCTCTCTGTCTGTCTCTGTCTGTCCCCCTCAACAGCCGGGAAAAAAAGCTTGGCCTTTCCATCCATTAAGTTTGGTGACAATAATTATCGTGCACCGCGGAATATATAACGTGCGCACCTCTCTGTATTACGTGCCGGTCGTCATGCCGGAATAGGAGCCGTCTTTATAAACCCATTAATTTGTTGTCAGTATCGCTCGCCCATAATGCTGTCTTTTCACGCCCCGCGACTGCGGTCCTCACCCGTTGTTGTCGTACTGTTGTCCTGTCGTCAAAGATCTGTATTGCTGCCCTTCAGGTGTACACTCTGTGCCTTTCGTCGTGTCGAGTTTGACCTTGTCGTCAGCCGGGTTGGCTGGTTGGGGAAGAAAAGAAGAAGAAAAAAAGGGAAGAAAAAAAGCTGCTTTGAAACGATCCCGCGGGTGACCGAGAAAGTCTGTGTACCGCTGTACTCTCGTCTGACACGTACATGTCTGTATTCTTACGTTTTGCTTGCGTGTTACGTCAGTGGTGTATGTGCCAAACCTTGGGTCGGTGGGCCGCATGGTTATTACGGTTTCTCACATCATCATCGTTGTCATCGAGCGGTTATTCAATGACAGCGCTTGGTCAGTCACTGGTTTTCGTACATAATATAACCGCCTTGGCGAACTCGGCGTTACTGAAAAACCGATCATCTAGCGCTGTCCGTGAAGCCGGTTTTTACCGGATGATGTTCAAAGTGAAAACCGATATCTGCGTCACAGAATTCAGCTTAAAGGGCCCAGAAAGGGTGCAAAGGAACATTGAAAATCAGAGCTCAGGAGCTTCGTCTCTGTGGACGGTAAAGTACCATTGAAACGAAACAGTCTTGGTTTCAGAGCTCAGGAGCTGTGTGAAAGAGGCCTGATGATGATGACGTAGAGCTAAATGTCCTCGGATGTCGGTTGACATCTTAGGGACAAACTGTGACCAATGCGTGTGCATGGTTCAGTGTTGCTTTACGTCCACAGAAACCATAAGGATCATTAGGACAGGGAGCCCAGGACGGCCACCTCGACTTTCACACAGCTCCTGAACTCTGAGGTGGACCTCGGTTCGATTGTGTTACTTAATGTCCTCGGATGTCGGTTGACATACTAGGGACAAGCTGAGACCAGTGCCGAAGCATAGTTCGATGTTGCTTTACGTCCACAGAAACCATAAAGCTCATTAGGACGGACAGCCCAGGACGGCCACCTCGACTTTCACACAGCTCCTGAACTATGAGGTGGACCCACACTCCGAGCATCGCTTTCCGGCACCTTCCTCCGAAGGAAAGATTTCGTAAACCAGTGCTTGGAGTTTGCCCAGGACGGCCACCTCGACTCTCACACAGCTCCTGAACTCTGAGGTGGACCTGGGCTCCCTGTCCCCCCGTTAGCCTCTGCCTACGGTCGCTGAAGGCAACATTCAAGAGAAGCTTAGTTTATTTGGTACTGAGCCTGGCCGTGGGGCTGGGTGGGGAGGGGAACCCGATAGAAATTTTATGATGATCGATCCAGACTACCACTCACGGCTGTTTTGATCGAAGAACAGCTCGCGATAAAAAAATTAGAATAACGACTGTGCCGTGGCTTGATCTCCCACATCAACCACTTCATTGCTAATTTTTTTTTTTTTTTTAAGAGTAACGAATGTGTCGTAGTTTGATCTGCCGCATCAACCACATCATCGCATTAAAAAAAAAAAATTTTTTTTTAGAATAACGAGTGTGTCGTGGTTTGATTCCCCACGTTAACCACATCATCGCTAAAAAAATTTAGAGTAACGAATGTGCCGTAGTTTGATCTCCCGCATCAACCACTTCATCGCCATTTTTTTTACATTTATTTTTTAGAATAACGACTGTTGTGGTTTGATCTCTCCCACATCAACCACATCATCGCCAATTTTGTGTGTGTCAGCCACATCATCGCTAAACATTTTTTAGAGTAACAACTGTGCCGTGGTTTGATCTCCCACATCATCGCCAATAACAACTGTGTCGTGGTTTGATCTCCAACATCAACCACATCATCGCCAATTTATTTTTATTTTTTGAATAACAACTGTGCCGTGGTTTGATCTCCCACATCAACCACATCATCGTGGTTTGATCTCCCACATCAACCACATCATCGCCATTTTTATATATATATTTTTTAGAATAACAACTGTGCCGTGGTTTGATCTCCCACATCAACCACATCATCGGCATTTTTTTTTTTAGAATAACAACTGTGCCGTGGTTTGATCTCCGACATGAACCACATCATCGCCATTTTTATATATATTTTTTTTTTTAGAATAACAACTGTGCCGAGGTTTGATCTCCCACATCAACCACATCATCACCATTTTTTAAATTATTATAGAATAACAACTGTGCCGTGGTTTGATCTCCCACATCAACCACATCATCGCCATTTTTTTAAATTATTTTTTAGAATAACAACTGCATTGGTTTGATCTCCCACATGAACCACATCATCGCCAATTTTTTTTTTTTTTTTTTTTAGAATAACAACTGTTCCGTGGTTTGATCTCCCACATCAACCACATCATCGCTATATTTTTTTTATTTTTTTTTTTGAATAACAACTGTGCCGTGGTTTGATCTCCCACATCAACCACACCATCGCTATCAACATCCTGTGCCGGCCGGTCGTCTATCACCGTCCGCTGAGCACCAGCGCATCCAGGAACTCTAACAAAACTGGCAAGCACTTTTGCCTCTTTATCGGTCAGTTCTGTCACAGGCGGCGAGCTCCATAAAGCCTTTCGCGCATCTGATACTGAAAGAAAGGGGAGAGGAGGAGGGTGGGGGGGGGGGGGAGAGAGATGGGAGGGAGAAGGGGAGGCCGGAGGTCAAGGCTTGACAGCCAAATCAGCTGGCATTGCGAGCTCGGCAACAACAAAATCGGTCAATGTGGTCTCACCCCTCAAGGTTGTTGTTCAAGGGGGTGTGCTCCTCCCAGCCAATCAGACCGCTTCAGCATACGATTACCGAGATACCAGCCAATCGGCTCGCAGCCGCCTCTCGCCCAACGAAGTATTTTTCCGCTGTTGCCATCCGAACTCAGTCATTATTGTGCAGGTTGAGCGAGCGAGCGAGCGAGCCAGAGCTATGCGTTGTGGCTACTGCTGGTGAGGACGCTTGAGATGATAGTTTTGACCGGAACAATGCTGGATATAAACGAAAAACAATTCAGTAGCCAAGTGTATGAGCGTCATTTCTGGTCGATGGATACAAATTATACCGCTTCAGAGGAAGACAGTTCTGACGGCCAGGTACATAAATTAGAAGTTAATGTTCTTCCGAAATCCTCTCCTGTCGTTTTCTCTGCTGAGTAACTGACAGTGTTTTCTTCTGCTGCTCCTTCTTTGTTGGCTTTTCTGCTCCCTTTTGCAAAGTTGCTAAGGACCCCCCCCCCCACCCCCCCCTTTTTTTAATACTTTTTTTTTTTTTTTTTTTTAATATGATGCTGGATAAAGTCTGTTAACCAAAATGAGGTTTGCCCAGTTTCAGATTGTGAATTAATGGTGAATTATTTTTTGCAAAATTATTATTTTAGACTAGTCTGCATGATGCAAGCTTCTCTCTTCCCCCCCCCCCCCCCCCCTTGGTCTTTTTTAAATATATTTTATTTTTAATTGATCATTTTTAATGCATTCATACAGTGACGTATACCTACCCATCACACACATACACACCAACACAAAGAAGAGAAAACAAACAGCAACAAATAAACAAACAAAAATATGTTTTAAAAAAAAAAAAAAAAAAAAAAAGGAGAAGAAGAAGAGGAAAGAGAGAGAGAGAGAGAGAGAGAGAGAGAGAGAGAGAGAGAGAGAGAGAGAGAGAGATGTGGAGTATCAGTTGTATTATACTGCTTTTCGGCAGGAACGTGCAGCAGACTACAAAAGCGGGAGATTTTTACTTCTTCTGTCACCTGTTTTAGTTTTCTCCTCCCTCCCCCCCCCCCCTCCCCCCCAGCTGCACTCAGTGTGTTTGATGCTCCAGTAATGGCTACCATGATTTTTTTTTTTTTTTTTACATTTTTGGGGGGTAAATTTCGTTGACGTTCTGTTTTGTTCTGTTATGGTGGTTGGGCATTGGGTGTGGTCTACAGTACTGCACACATTCGTTCAACTGAGAATCACAAACTGAAACGTACCCAACGCTTTGAAAAATAAGTGCTGCATAAAATTACTAAAAACAAAGAAACAAACAAAAACATGCATTATTATTCATTGCCTAAGTTTGATCAAGTTTCTTGAGAGCGTTCACGAATAGTTAAAAACAAAAACAAATATCAGCTGTACTTGTTCTTGTAAGTTTGATCAAGTTTCTTGAGAGCGTTCACGAATAGTTAAAAACAAAAACAAATATCAGCTGTACTTGTTGAGCGTTCACGAATAGTTAAAAACAAAAACAAACATCAGCTGTACTTGTTCTTGTACAGTTCGATTATTGAAAATAGCTGCTCTCTCTCTCTCTCTCCCCCCTCCCTCCCCATCCTCGTCCTCCAGCTCTGTTCACAGCTCTGTCCGCCAGCTGATCTGCCGGCGTGAGGAGCGACCCAAAGAGTAAACCGGCCAACGTGCGAAGTAACTTTCCACGGTCGGTGTGAGCGGCGCGCGCATCTCATTGCTCATGCAGAGGTCGGGGGTCGACCGCAAGTCAGCTGTTCTGAACAAAGCCGGCTTGCAGTCGGTCTCTCGCAGCTGTGCTGAACGGCAGTGAGAGAGAGAATCAAGCGATAAGAACTGTTTGCAAACTGCGAGTGTGCCTCTTTGGAGTTAACAAAAGCTCGGACATGATACTTATGGAAGACTTCATGAATGCTAACGCATCTGATGTGCATGTAAGTTGCTGTTTGTGGTGAAAACTCGGTTCTGCTTCTGTTGGTCGAGCGGCTCCCTCGTCAGCCGGTCTCGACCCGTTCACAACTGCTGGGGCTAAAAATAGCGCGCTGGGTGCCTTACCTCATTCGTGTCGAATACATTTGAATGAATTTTGCCTTTACACTCGTCATTTTGCCACAAGTCGAAACGAAAACTGTGAGCGCAGAACATCGTTTGCGTGCATGTGTCAGTGTGAATTTGTGTCAGAAATCGCGGCAACGATGTAGATGACAGAAAAACCACCTGCCGTTTTGTCGTCTGCTTCCCCGGTTCTTTTTTGTCGGCCGCGACCAGTCAGCTGTGACTGAGATCAGCTGAGTGGGCAAAAGAGTACTAGGGTACCTTAGTACCCTACCCTGGTAGGATTTCACACAAACGCGGATAGGTCTCAGTTATTTCGATTCTGCAGTTCATGTTTCAGACTTAAGTGACTACAGTCTTGAGATTGGTGACTGTGGAACTAAAATTTCGACCGGCTTGAAGCTGTTTCTGTCTGTCTCTCTCCCGCGCGCGCACGCGCGCACACACACACACATTACTCAGTAAATTTCAGACTTGACCTTTGTCGGAAATCGGACAGTATTGAAGCCGACCACAAAGGGATTGTTATTAAGGGAATTCTGCACTGCTAGCCCTCTCCTCCGAAGGGGGAAATCTTTGCTCCCACACCAGCACAGTACATACACTACACACACTGATCTGTCCATGCCAGAAGTGAGAGATCAGAGTGCATCCCGTTCTTTGTTTTCAATTTTGTATGTGATGGGTATCATCTTTTTCCATTTCATTTCAGTGTTTCATGTATTAAAAATGTTGAAGTGGCCAATGAAATAGTGATGATTCTGAAAGCAGTATTTATTATATTGCACAGTAATAATGCAGTTGTATCTTTTGATCTTTTACAGATAGTGCCTGTTGACACAGCAGACGAAGAAGTGAGTATTCTTTGTTTTTGAATTGACAGACATTTTTAAGATTACTTGTTAATAGTTGCAGATTTCCTCTTGCCTTTTCCTTTTTTTAACCATTACTCTTGCCTTTTCCTTTTTTTAACCATTCGATGTTGTTATGCATGTACTGACCTTATTTTGCACACACACACACGGACACTGACAAATGATGAGCAAATGAGCTGTTTTGTCTGAAAGCAAAAACAGAAACACAAAGGGAAATGTGCAGTAGAACCCTTGTAATGGGATGACTACCATTTCATTTTACATCATCCAGTATAATGAAATATTTCACCTGATTCACAGGAATTAAACTATATAGTATAAGAAAGAAAAATGAACGGTCGTGAGTTGTGGTATCAGTATTAGTTCTTATACTTGTGCTTGTAGAACTGTATTACAAAGAAGGATTTTTTTTTTTTTAAACGTCCAGTAATCTGAAATTTGGATTTCAGCAAGTGTTGCATAAAAATGAACAGTCGCAAAATTAGGCTCATTTTGAAGGAAACAAAAAAAATTACGGTTGCAAAGACTTGGTCAGTTATATCCCAGTTACGTTGTTGACCACTACGCCAGTAGGATGTACAGCCGGGAGAGAGAGAGAGAGAGGTCAGCATCCGTAGCAGGCCTAGCCCTGTTTTTTCTTCTCCGCACCCGCTGAACCATGTACCACTAGTGTGTGGTGAGCGGTCACGCTGTTGCAAACCGGTATGGTGGTACGATGGTCGCTTTGTTGGGAGAGCATAGCTCTTACGGTACGGGATGGTCAACTTGCGGTGGCAGCCCCGAGTCTAGCTAGCTCTGCCTGTACATAGGCTCATAGCGTGAGCAGAGCCGCCTGATGCAATGGTGGGCAACGACTTCAGATGGGAAAAACGAGGCTGTGGGTGAACCGGCCGGCAGTTTTGAACGAATTATTTCCTGTTCGCCGGGCCCCTGTAGAAACCCGGTACAGTGCGTCTGTGGTTTAAACCTTAAGTGGCCAATTATCGTCCCTGTCAGAGCAGTGCAAAGTTTCACTCTCACACCCAGTTGTGCAGTCGTGAACGTAGGACTAAAGGAGGCCTGGAACCGAGGTGTCGATGTCCCCCGATGAAGGTATGAGTGGGTTTTTAAAGAAAAGAAAAAAGATTCAGATTTTTGTGACCAACAGTTTTGTTGTAGTTGTTGTTGAGTGTTGCTTTACGTTCAAAGAAAACGTAGGCTTATTAGGGACGGGAGCCCAGGACGGCCACCGTGACTCACACAGCTACTGAGCTCGGCTGTTATATTTTTTTCTTCATTTTTTCTTCCTCCACTGATACCCAAGATCCAGGTTGATCAGTACTGTGTTTTTGGTACTTCTTTGTCTAGACTGAATCCAGCAAAGGAATTTGAATCACCAAGGCAGGCATCTTCTGAAACAAAAAGAACAATGCTGAATATATAATTATACGTGATGTACGGTGCTTATCTGTATGCACATTTCTTCATTATCAACAGCGAGATTACTTGCCTTTGTTGTGAGTAACTTGCCATGTAACATCTTACTATTCTTAGCCACAGTATCAGTAGGATCACTAAACTCTTTCAGACCAGCTGTGGACAAGCAATGTGAATAGAACAAGTTATATAAGAAAATTTAAAAAGAGTTCTGCTTTTCCAAATCAGATTTCTTTGAATTTTAATTCTTCGCATGACAAAAACTTGAAACAAAGTACTTGATGACAAGACTGATGTCCGTTTACCGGTGTTTGTTAGGCACTACAAGTTTTCGCTATTGTGGGTACTAATTTAAACGCATTTTTTAATTATTATTTTTTACTCTTCGTTTTATACCCATGGTTGCTGGTGTGAGAGTTGCAACACTTGTGTGTTGTATGGCTGTGGCAGTGTTTTCTTCAGTGATGCTTAACGTCCACAGAATCTATGTGGCTGAAAGGGAGGGGGTGTTAAAACAAATCTAAACCCCATTTCAGTTCACAAATATCTCAATCATCCAAACAGAATGAGATATATGTTTATTTCAAGTGAATAACCCCACAATTTGTAACAAAATTGAGTTGTATAGTGCCTTTCACTTTCAGTTTTTCACTCTGAAAAATATTATGCTCCTTTAATGTTTGATCTAGATCTAGTTTCTGTGTACCGTGCACGCTTCCCGAGTGCTGAGGTCGGGGGAAAAAATCAATTGTGTACTGAGGACTCCCGCCACAAGTCTGATTTCAAAGTCACTTCTGTCGCAAACGTTCGTAGATGTCGCGAGTGATTGTGACCCATAATGGCGTTTAAAATGTCTGGAATTCCCGACCGTTTCCCTGTATATTACCGATAATTATTACTACTAATACGCTATGACGAGCCACTGTAGCCTACCTAGAAACCCGCCGTGCGCTGGCTCTATTTTTAGCCCCCAGTTCCTGCTGACTCTCAGCTGGTCTGTTCAAAATCTCCTACGGCTCGCGCGGTCAGCAACGCTGCGCGTGCCCCCGCCTGTTAGCCACGCTACCCGGGGGGTGGGGGGGAGAGGGGCTGTGATGACCCCGCCGCTTACCCCGAAGGGCGGGGGCAAGTGTATACTTTTTTTTATTTATTTTTTTAAGGTGGAGCTATATTATCTGCTCATTTCTTTGTCCGAATCAGTCAGGTTACTGAAGTTTCTTTAGTCAGTGCTCATCTGAAACTGTTCTGTGAAGCGTGAATGCAAGTAAGTTGAGCTACTCTGCGTGACCAAGCTAACTTGTTCTGTCATTCCTTTCTTTCTTCGTCCTTTTTGTCGCTTTTGTTTGTTCTGAATATTGACGATTTTTCTTTTTTCTTTCTCCCCTTTATGAAGTCGAGGTGAATGTGAACGAGGCCTGAGGCAGTTTTCTCGCCTTTTTTTTTTTTGCACCGCTTGCCGTCTCAGTGTCTGTCGTCAGCACTGAAGATAACGTCCTACTTACCCACAGGGTTAGCTCAGCTGCCTTCAACCTTGTATCGATTTTCTCCCAGCCGTCTTATCAACCCTACCTTGTGTCGCTCCGCTCTCAGTGCCTATCTCACCACGACCCCCCCCCCCCCCCCCCCACAATCTCTTTCTCGGTGTGATCTAACTTGGGCGGGGAGGGGAACCCCCCTTTGTCGCACCTACAGGCGCGCGTGTCACTGTCAACAGTATGACCTCAGCAGTGAGATTAGCCTCGGTTGACGGTGCTCGCGAGGGGCGCACGCGTCAAGACACATGCTGAGCGGACGGGAGGGCGCGATTAGTGCAAACCCGGTGGCGTGATGTGCGCTCGTAGTTCGTAATATAAATATAGTGTTGTTGTAATTACCGGTGACTCGTCATTCGTTCGGTCCTTTGTTGAGTGAGTAAGGCCTTGTCTAAAACTTGAAGGCGACTGACTATGCTGCTGGGAACAACGAACTTTTTGTGTCCGTGCGGTGGTGGGACGCTGAAACGGTTTGCGCCGACACCCTTTTGCAGTGCGAAGGAGTCTGTGCTTAGCAGGGTACTTATTTTCATGTTTTTCATCACTTCTGCATTTGTTGCCCTCGGACAGTGATTGGCTGTGTTAGGTGAAGATCTCTGTGTGTGTGACAGTGTTGGGGTTTGTGTGTGTGTAAAGAGAGGAGTGAAACCGGCAACTGATTTCTGCTCAGTTTTGAACTTAAATCTTTTCTCCTCATTTTTTTCTGTCTTTCTAGTGAAAGCGCTGGTAAGAGTTCAAAAGAGGGACAGACCACAGTGACTAGATATAATTTGTCACGCAAACTTGTTAAAAAGCGAACTGATCTGTTACTTGTCCATCTTCATTTGCTTTCTCAACAATTTATTTGTATGAATGTATGACCCTCTCCCTCACCTTACAAAAAAATGTAATCGGGCGGACTGCAGTGTTTCCAACTGTTAACAGTACAGGCGTTTACTGTACTCGACTCAGGGTTTGAATGTTAGGCAAGTCCTGAGTTGATGACTCAGAAGTAAACAGCGACCATAAAAAAAGTACCCAGTAAATTCAGTGTTGTCCAGTCTGCATGCCTGTCTGACCGTGCAGTCTTTGTGGCTGTTCCAGAAGCAGATGGTGTTCATCGAATCGTTCCTTCAAAACAACCGGCTGGAGCACCTGCACCAGGTGATGGGCTATCACCCCCAGTACCTGGAAGCGTTTGTGAAAACCCAGAACTACCTGCTGAGGGAAGACGGTCCACTGCCCTTTCCCTACAGGCACTACATCGCCATCATGGTCAGTTTTTTTCAGTTAGTGCGTAGACCTCTTCTTCCTGTTGGCTGCACACACTTTGCCTTCTTGTGCATATCGTTCAGCCATTTCTAACTGCCAGTCTTCTGCTGTCTTGGCAGTCTCATGTGTACACACACACACACATGCATATATTGTATGCCCCCTTTCTAATTGTTCTTTGCTCATGAAAGCAATCTTTTTAAAATCAAGTTTTCACTATAATTATAGGTTGGTTTTTTTGTTGTTGATACAGTTAAAAATAATAATTATACCTTCAGTAGATGAGTAAAACGTGTGTGTGTGGGGGGGGGGGGGGGGCGGTAGTTCCTTAGCCATGTTTTGAGTCGTATATTTGAATCTGATTACTAAACCAGTTTCTTGTAAAATGTTTGTCTCTGACTTTGGGACTTTGAAAAGTTGCTTGGTTTCATGAAGATGGTTGCATGCACGCTGTCTGTGTTGTGCCGTTTGGAATTCAGAAGCTAATTATCTACTGTTGTTGTGGTTGCAGGCGGCATCACGTCATCAGTGCCTGTACCTGGTGCGTCTCCATGCGCAGGAGTTTTTACTGCAAGGGGGCGATGCGCAGTGGCTGCGAGGACTTGACTATGCGCCGCAAAAACTGCGCAACCTGTGTGAGGTCATCACCATCCTCGCACACAAACCTTGGCTCATCAAGACGGAACACATAGAGGTAGGAATTGAGGGTGTGGTGTACTGTGTGTGTGTGTGAACTACAGAGATGGAAGGGGATACAAGCTGTAGCATCCAGCATCAAGCCATTTAAGGATATATATGACTCTTATGAGCTTTTTATGTCAGATTGTAACTTTAATGTTGCCATTTTTCTGACGGGGCATAAAACACCAGCTTACTTGCTTGCTTACCTGATCACCCGGAAAGTGAAAGCAAGCGTCGTTCAAACTTCATTAGGTGAAAACCTGCATAGTCACATAGTGTATAATAATGTGTACAGTACGCATACTGGTTCAGTTATTTGTACAGATTGGTTCAGTTATTTGTACAGATACTGATTCTTACCATCATTCTCTTTCTTTTCATCAGCATGTTTGTGCTGTTTTAGTTCTCACTCAAAGCAGAGTGGGTGCTTTATTTATTACCTTTAAATAAAGCAAACTGAAATCTGACAAAAAACAAAGAAGTATTCTCTGGTTTCTTTCAGAAACTGACACGGGGCAACGACACTTGGTCGCTGTCGGAGGTGACCCAGGCGTTGATCATCATCGCCCACTTCCATTCCCTGTGCTCCTTCGTCTATGGCTGTGGCATTGCGCCAGAAATTGACCAGGGGGGCTCCACCATGCAGCCCACCTCCTCCAGCGGAGATGACGAGTCGGAGTACTACTCCAGCGACTCCTCCACTGGCGGAGAAATGAATGCAAATGTCACCGTAAGTTCTGTGAGTATCATGCTGTTACTTTGAGTTAGACTAGTTTTGAGTCCAGAGTTCTGTTTGACTCTGTTGCCCATTTTCTTGCTTTGTTGTTTCTTTCAGAAGTAAATTTTTTATTTTTTTTTGGTCTCTGCTGAGGCAGAGAGTGTGGCCTTTTTGTGTTGTGTTGGTGTTAACTAATTTTATGCGCTTTGAAAACTGAGGGAGGCATTGGCCGAGAGAGATGGGAGTGTTTTGATGTCTTGATGTTGACCAGTTTGATTATCTTGGAAAATTTTTAGATTTCCTCCCCCACCCCCCCATACTTAAGTATAAAGAGAGAGCAAGAGAGGAGGGTGACAAAAAGGCAAAGCTGAAGAGACCAAAAACAAATCTTTTTGATGTGGAGGAAATGATCCGCTGAGGTGGAGGAGGTAACCAAATGCTTCAAATCCTAGATTCATTGTTGGGAGTAGCTGGCATGGATGGGAGGTGGTGGGGGGTTACAGAAGAGTAAAATGTCCTGTCCATCTCCTCACAACAGCTACTCCTGCTGACAGATCTTCCACCTGAACAAGTTTTCTTTTCTCTCTGACTTGCTGTAATCTAGCAGTGAGTCACCTTATCTTCTTCCCCACTTCAGTTTTTTTTTTTTTTAATTCATGTTCCTTCCTCCCTCAGTTTAGTTCAGGATCTTTTTTTTTCCTTTTTTCTGGAGCTCTGCATGATGTTTGTTAGTAGGTTAGTCATGAACAGCTGTGCCTTTCTTTGTGTGCCTGCAGATGCTTGAAGAGAACAGTCTGGAGGCGCTGATGCAGAAGATGAAGCAGCTGACAGAGAGTAGTCAGGAGGAGGAGCCCACGCAGGAGGAGCTGCTCAAGAGATTCCAGTTAGTGGAGCACCAGAGTTTAGAGAGTAAGTTTTTAGGTGCTTGAAAAATGTGTGTGTACATGTACATAATGCAGACATGCGTGTATGCATTCCTTGAAGATTCACCTGTTCACACATCTCCCAGTCAATCAGTGTTTTATTTTATGTCTGTTCACGGCAAGGTGAAATTAGACCAGCACATCTCCCTGTCATGTGTGTGTGTGTGCATGCATATGTTTGGGTCTGCAGAAGGACAGGGTGCGTGTGTCCATGTTTACTCAGGTCTACGAAAAACAACTACACAAAGACAGCTACTCTTCTTTTTCTTGTATATTCAGGATTTATTTTATTTTTTGGATTGTGTCAGCTTAAATTGTTAATAAACCTTTCAGTGTCTGCTTTTGGAATTGAAGAGTGAGAGAGGAAGTGAAAGCAAAGTTAACACTAAAGACTGGCAGTAACACATCATTCCCTTGCTTTCAAGTAGAAATTAGTTCTGACCAGTCCTCACAAAAATGTGTGTAACACATTGGTGTTGTTTCTCTTCTTAACAGTTTCTGTGCCAACAATGGACAAGACATCATCACGGAAGGAGGAGACAGCTCGGTTTGTGACAGATGGTGACTTTGCATACTCAGACTTTGCCAAGCGAGCATCAAGTCTAGACATACCCACTTTCCGTATTCAGGATTATTCATGGGAGGATCACGGATTTTCTCTGGCTAATCGCCTGTACAGTGACATCGGCAATCTTTTGGAGGAGAGGTTCACTGTGGCATTCAACTTGACCTATTACACGTGAGTGTTGGCTCTTGGGTCACTTTGTGTGTCTGTCTGTGCAAGTGTGTCCAGTTCAAGTAAATGCCAGCACTAGTAGTCAGTCACACAGAGTCTGCTTTGCATGCTGGAACAAAAGGAGGTCAGCGTGAAAGTGGTTGTAAGCAGTTGATAATGCAGTGCAAGTAAAGGTAAAAATGAAATCCAGTGTACAACTTAGAATCAAGTGGAAATTTTTTAAACTTCATCTTTCTCAGCCTGTAATATTACAACTTAGAGCAACACAATTGAGCTACGCTTTTGATGTTCATAACCACCCTTAGGTGATCCTGAAAGAGGACTGGGGCTTGGTCAAAGGTTGGGGTCATTTTAGAGGAAATATGAAGGTTTAGATTCTCAGTTTAAAACTCGGGCATAGGTGATCCTAAGAGAGCAACGTGGTCCTTGGTCAGTGACTGTCATGGGGTCATTTAAGTGAAAATAGGAAGGGAAATTGAGAGTTCAAAACTCATGTAGGTGATCTCCAGAGAGGACAAATTTTGTCAATGGTCAAGGCATCATTTAAGTGGAGTTAGGATGGCAAAGGTTTACACTCTCAATTTAAAACTGGTCCTTGATCAGTGGTCATTTGAAATGGAAGGGAAAGGTGTTCCAGTAAACATACTAGTGGAAGGTGGCCTACGAATGCCATGAAGAACGAATGAATGTCCATGGTGGAAATCAGCAGTACATTTGATGTTTTCAGGATGGGCGACAACTGTGAAGTGGACACGTCGGCATTCCGCCAGGCAATATGGTACTACATCCACTGCATGTACGGCATCAGACACGACGACTATGACTACGCCCAGATCAACCAGATGCTGGAGCGGAACCTCAAGACATACATCAAAACAGTCACCTGCTACCCAGAGCGCATCACGCAGAAGGACTATGAGAGTGTCATGAGGGCCTTCAAACATTCAGAAAAGGTAAGCCAGACCCTGTCAGCTGGCACTTGAGATGTTATGCCGAGATTTTACAAGTGGAACGGCTGATTGTAGAACCCCTTCCTCGCAGACAAGCTCTTACTGCTTGGGAAACTTCAGATAGATGAGAGGTGTTTGGTAAGGAGGAGTCCAGTGGAGCTCCTGTTTTACAGTTCAGACAAATCCTAAGTCGAGCAAAAGGGGTGTTGAAAGAGACTGTCGGATCATGTTCCAGCGTTTGGTTTGACTGCCCCACATTTGTATCATTGGCGAGAACTGCCACAAGCATAATTTTTGTCATGACAAACATGTGTTTTTTGTTGCGACAGAAATATTTTGCTGCAACAAACAATGAAAATGATACTTGTGGCAGCTCCCACCAACGATCATTTGGTGAAAAGCAAGTAGTGTTGGGATGTTCCGAGGGCGAAAACTGACTTGGCAAAATTCCTGGTTCCCTCTTGCCTTGATTGCGAGTCAAACTGTGGTATTTTGAAAAGCGATTGTGGTTGTGACTGTCAGTCCTTGTGTATTGAAAAAAAAGTTCCTTTCAACCTTTTCTTATGTTTTGATCTATTTGGTACTTAAGGATTAATGGTTGTGGCTGTGTTTGTGCTGTCCTTTTGTGTTGAGAAAGATTCCTTGCAACGTTTTCTGTGTTTTGGTTGTATTGATACGGTTGTGACCGTCTGCTCAGACCCTGCATGGAGGGAATCAGCATCTTTAAGAGAAGCGGTGGTCGACATCAGTGCTGACGCTGAATGCTTGCTTCTGTTTCAGGTGCACGTCAACCTCATGATGACGGAAGCGCGCATGCAGGCGGAACTGTTGTACGCACTTCGCGCCGTCAATCGCTACATGACGTAGTAGTGCTGATCTGTGATGCTGCCTTCTTCCTCCGAAACACCAAGCGTCTGTGCCAAATGTGCATTACCAACAGTCCAGCCAGGGAGGCCACTGTGGAACCCCTCCTGCCTGTGAGAAGCTGGTTGTGATGACATTGTGATGGTGATGAGAAAGACCCTCTCCACACTGGCAGACCCGTGAACTGATGGTCCTGAAGTCAGTTCTTCGTTGCTGGATACAAAAAATATATATACAGAATTGGAGGAGGAGGGGAGGAGAGACTGGGGTACAGTCTTAAAGCATACTTGGCAATGCTGGACATTTTCAAACTTGGTGCTGAAATTTCTTGAGATCTTGGAGCAGTGAACTGATGACGAGAGTTGGGTCAGTCCAGGCTGCCCTTTAAATTTTTGTTGTTGTTGTTATTAATAATAGTACCCACAGAAACTGGGCTGAGATTACTACTGGGTACCTGTTGCTGGGTGCAGAAGGACTTGTTCGGAACTGATGGACCTGAAGAACTAACGAACTGACTGCCTCTCATGCTCCTGTTTTGTGTGGAACCCAGCGACAGTGTGTGTCTGGTGGCAAGTCCAAGGACCTGCGGGCATTCTGTGATAAACTCATTTGTCCACTCCCTTCACCTGTGGGAATGATGATGGACAAAGAAATGTCTTTATTTGCGGTAACTTAGCCTATTTGTGTGCATGGTTTTTTGTGCGTTTTTTTGTATATCGTGTACCGTTGGTGCGAGAGTGGAGTTTGCGCAGAAAGAGAAAGAATGCAGAGGCTGGTGCAAGAGTTGAGTCCCCCACGAGAGCACCGGAAACGGGTTTTATTTTTCTTACTTGTTGACTTGTTCGTGTGCAAATGCAAAGAGCCGTGAGTGTGAGTGTGCGAGCAAGTGAGCGTGGTCGCTGGAGAAAGGCGGGTGTGTTGTTGACAGAGAAGAGTGCGGCATCTCCACAAAAAAACTAAAATGCGAGCTTGGGTTTTGTGTCAACTGATCAGGGGGTTTGTATGTGTGACTGTGAGTCCAAACACAGAAGGTGAGAGAAAGCTTCTTACTAAGGGAGACCCTCTCACAGTGTACTGCAGTACTTGTGGTGCCCGTTGTCTTTCACGTGGGGCGGTGCTAAACCTTTTGACAACTTGCTTAAGTATGTAATACTAACTAGCCCACTGATGAGATTTGTCACGTTGATGTCGAGGAGTGAGAGAAACCATCTTATGGTAAGGGCAGTTTTGGCACACGATGATTTTGTACCCCTGTTTTGACCCATATCAGACTGGATTTGCTATTTTATTGGACGAGTAGTCATTTTGGCGCTTTGTACAGTTCCAGCAATTTGGCTTTTGGTTCACCATTCCATGATACAGCATTTTGGGGTTTGATGATTTGATTTTCTTCCCAGCTGCCCACACCAGCAGTTTTGTACCAGCACTTTGTGCGATAAGTAATTTGGAGTGCAAGAAGAAATGATGTTGAGGTCATGTCTTGAGAGTAAGTTACTCAAGTAAGTAAGTAAGGAACTTGGTGTTTTACGCCCAGTCACCAAACATTAACAAATTTGATCAACATAATGAAAAGAGAAGCAACTACTGAATGTAGACCGTAGAGTTTGAGAAGTTGTAAAAAAAGAAAGAAGAAATGTTGCTTGTAAGTGGAAATGTTGTCAATTTTATCATTGCGAGGATAGGGCACATTTTACTTATTATGTGTTATAGTTGAAATTCTGTTGGTTTTGTGTTGGGCTGAGTTGAAGTGATTCACTGGGTTCAACACATGCAGTTGATATGCACATGAATATAACCCCACTCCGAGTCAGCATTAAACTGCATTCTTGATCTACTGGTGATCAAGCTTGAATCTGAAACAATCAGGGTTATTTATATTAGACAGTGTTGGTTTGAGCCAACACCATCTCTGCCCTTCCTCGCCCCCCCCCCCCCTCCCCCTCCCCCCACCTTGCCCCTTCAGTAAAGCCACCTAATGTTTATGATAATCACGTGCAACATTTCAAATGTGTATGGAATAGTCTTCAAGTTACTCATTACATACCGGACAATCAGTACTTGCATTTATTTGCAAATGCTTTGCTGAACTTGTGTGCCTCAAAAAGGAGGCTGGCTTTTCAAATTTTGTGTCTGGGTGTGTGTAGCGTATTGTATAACTGTAGATAATGATCTGTTGAAATGTTTTGAAACCCGTTTCATTTTTACATGACAAGCAGGTATGCGCTTCATCTGTTGATCAAAATCCCCATCACACGATCAAGGATTGTTTGTTTAGATTTTTTTTAATCTGCCAGTCCTTTTTATCTGAATGGCTTGAAGTTCATTCGTTTCACACAAGGTGTCTTGTGGCAGTTTGAAACTTTCATTTTTATGTATCATCTGGTGACATTATGTTTGTACTGATCTGTACTACTTCTTCATTACTAATGTAACCTTATTTGCTACCAGGCAAAGTGGAGATGAAAAGGAAGGAGCTTGAAGGCACGTGTGCTGAGCCTTCACATCATGCACCCTATTGGCCTAAGTTGATGAGCAGCGGTTTTTTGCTGAGCCATCGCATTATACACTGTGTTGGCCTAAGTTGATGAGCAGTGGTATGTGCTGAGCCATCTCATTCTACACAGTGTTGGCGTAAGTCAGTGAGCAGTGGTAGACGCAGTTCTTTTTTCGAATTTCGCAAACAAGATGTGGTTCTGAGAAGATTTTTTTTTTTCAGATTCAGATCATGTTTTTTTTTTCACTGTTAGGAGCTGCGTTCTTCTGTGCCCACACTTCAGCTGCCTGCTTGCTTCCTTACAAAGATTTTTGGGTTATCCAGCCAGCCTGAGTATAAATTTATATTGACAGCTGATTGGTCAGGTTCAGAGCTCAGGAGTTGTGTGAAACTAAAGTCAAGGTGGATGACCTCGGCTCCTCCCCATCCCTGATTGTCGATATGGTCTCTGTGGACATAAAGCAACACTGAACGATGGTCAGGTCACTCTTATTTTCTGGTGCTTGAAAAAAAGAAGAAGAAAAAATCCCACATTTTGAGTGGAGGAAAAAAGCTTGTGTTTGTAATGATGTAATTACGTGATTTTGTTTTCATCCAGTCAGTAAAGAATGGGGCAATTCGTCCTGTATGTCCTGCCAGTGAAATGGAGTAAATGAATCAGAAACTGCTCAGACTCACAAAGTAGAGTAAAATGCAATTTTACTTACTGCATGGGTTCAGAAACTAAGTGCATTGTGACATGTGATGTACTGTTTACTCGTGATAGCCTATAGAGTAAGTGAAAAGTCTTTGTAACAGTTACTATGTTAAGTAAGGTTTGTGAACCATGCTGATTGTTTCGCAGAAGCATGTTTGCAAGAGTAGAGGAAATGCTGAACTTATTATTTATTTACCAGCAGGTTTGCATTCAAAATTGCAGTATAGTATTTTCCTGTTATATGAATTGGCATTCAAAATGGCAGTATAGTATTTTCCTGTTTTATGAATTTGCATTCAAAATTGCAGTATAGTATTTTCCTGTTTTATGAATTTGCATTCAAAATTGCAGTATAGTATTTTCCTGTTTTATGAATTTGCATTCAAAATTGCAGTATAGTATTTTCCTGTTTTATGAACTTGCATTCAAAATTGCAGTATAGTATTTTCCTGTTTTATGAATTTGCATTCAAAATTGCAGTATAGTATTTTCCTGTTTTATGAACTTGCATTCAAAATTGCAGTATAGTATTTTCCTGTTTTATGAACAGGGCTAGGAAGAGAGAGATTCAGCCTCACAGTACTGAGTCATTTGTTTGGTTACAGGTTTAGAAATATGCGCCAAACCATATGCTTGCCACAATCATTAAAAAAAAATCAAGTTAGCCTAGCTGACACAAGTTATGGTCAGTACTTAGAGAAATGTAATCTAAACAGTTGATGAACCATTTGTGCAATGCCATGTATATAAAACCAAGTGTGTATGTGTGCAACGCATCCGAAAGAAGTGTTGTTGAGGAAGAATGGTACCTCATGTTTGTATATTTTATGCTAGTAACAACAATACTGAGGTAAAATGAAAATAAGAAGCCTGTGTGATATATATATATATACACACACACACAATCAAGCAGACTTCTAAGATTCATACTGATAATCTGTGCCATGCTCATACAGTGCATTTTGAAATTTCCATATGCTGAGTGAAGTGGTATTGTAAGATCATACATGCAAATTAAATCCATTAGTTCAGTAACTGTTAGTGTACGCTGGTGATGACAATGTGAACAGTTTTGGATTGCATTTCATTCCTCGACTAGGATGAGCTTGGCTCCGAGTGTGTCCTTCCTGTGTAGTCAATTTGATGGGGATTTCCCCAAAAGCCAAATTTCAGTCGTCAATTTGGC
>OY757544.1:20870555-20874714 GCA_963584105.1 Alviniconcha strummeri
GTGTGTGTGTGTGTGTGTGTGTGTGTGTGTGTGTGTGTGTGTGTGTGTGTGTGTGTAATACCGTAAAACGCTCTGGGATCTCACCTTCTGGGGAAGATGGGCGTTATACACATCCATTTCGTTGTTATTATTATTACTGCTATTCATTACATTATTATCATTCTGATCTGCTAATCAGTGAACTGAAAGGAGAGTCGTGACAATAAATCCAACAAGGAAAGACGATGGCTTAGATGAGTAATCAATGAATCAGAGCATTATATGACGAACACACACACACACACACACACACACACACACACACACACACACACACACACACACACGTTCTCCTTCAGGCAAGTGCATGGCAGGGCTATTACCTCTTCGGAACTGCCGTACCTTCAGTGCACTTTCGGGCTTAATCCCTTCCCCCTCCCCCCCACCCCCCCCCCCCCCCCCCCCCCCCCCCCCACCTACCCTCTGCCCGCCTTCCCTCCCACAGTCTTCTCCAGCCACAGGTGGAGTTAAAAGGAAGAGGTTTCCCAGCACAGTCACAGGCGCCAACGGTTGAAATGATTATTCACCGACAGAGAGATGATGTGTAAACAGACCTGTATGAACTGACAACGGGCTGCGTGATGACGGCAGTTTGTCAAGCGCTCAGTGTCCCTCCACTATTATAATTATTTATGCAAAACCAGGCACACGACATAGATATAATAAATACAGAAGCTGTCAAGCAAGGGTGATGACATTCTGTGACATTAATCTTAGAGATGATGACCACAGCAGGCGCCTGTGGTATAGCCACGGGCTCTGCGGGCAAGTCTCACTTCTTTTTCTTTTCTTCTTCTTCTTCTTTTTTGTTTTTTTGTTTTTGTTTTACATCCGTGCGCTCCGTGGCACTGCGGGGACGAGTGATGTTTTCGTGAGGAAATTCGGTTGACTGTTTCTGTAGGACACTTGACTGATTGAGGTCAGATCCCGGCCGAAGAGAAAGGGAGGCAGGTATGTAAAAGAAAGAAAGAAAACTGAAGTATCTACAGACAGACGAGAAACGAAAGTAACATGAGCAGGGGGCGGAGTGGGGGGGGGGGGGGGGGATGGGGCAGAAGGAGAGGACGAGAGAGAGAAAGAGAGAGAGAGATTGAGGGAGCGGGAAGTGGAGAGACAGATGAGACAGACAGACACAGAGACAGAGAGACTGAGAAAACTCGAACTCGAAAAAAATATTTTACAAGGATTGTAGTTGAGAGAGAGAGAGAGAGAGAGAGAGAGAGAGAGAGAGAGAGAGAGAGAGAGAGAGAGAGAGAGACAGACAGACAGACAGACAGACAGACAGACAGAGGCAGAGACACAGACACAGACACAGACACACTGGACACAGAGACACAGGCACACACAGAGCAATGATGTAAAAAAGACTGTAGTGGTGGCACGGATGACTGTACTGATGGTGACCGTAATTTTGTTTTTACCCGCCTCTCCTGTGGCGAAACAGGTGGTCTACGTGCCCAGTGTAACGTATCAGCACGAGTCCAGTCCATGCACGAGACAACAAAAACCCATTCAGCAAACACATCTCTCGATCTCCAACCCGGAACCAGCGTCAACTGCATAGGTCAGTGGTAGAGCGCCGGACTCGTGATCTAAAGGTCGAGGGTTCGATTCCTGGCAGGAGTGGCTGGAGAATTTTCTTATCCAGCAGGGTCAGCTTT
The DNA here is from genome assembly GCA_963584105.1 of Alviniconcha strummeri. Taxonomy (NCBI): domain Eukaryota; kingdom Metazoa; phylum Mollusca; class Gastropoda; family Provannidae; genus Alviniconcha; species Alviniconcha strummeri. The sequence continues at coordinate 20,872,256 of OY757544.1, forward strand.
CTTCGTCAAAGTATTTCGCTAGACATTCCACCCACGTGCTACTGCAGTAATCACGCAAAAGATCCCGGTCATTCTACCAAACGTGCTGGGTGGCAGGTTACAGCTAGCTAATACAGTTACTGACCCAACGTATCAGCATGTGGTTTTGCACAACACTGTAAACTGGTGCGTTTGTATCAGTGGCGTGTACACCTCGGAACGTGCAACGAGATGGCAACAGCGTCACGAGACACCAGACATGTAACAACCAAGTAACGCTGTCAAGTACACAACTTCGCCGTAGATTCTTCAAATTGTGAGCCGGTTTGGCCCAGCGGTAAGGCGTTAGGCTGGTAAGCAGAGGGACCTCGGTTCGAATCTGCTTCGACTCTCCTTTCTCTTCGAAAGTTGTGGTCTGTGGACACTGTCTTGTGACTTTGTCCCTCACAATTAACGAAACATTAAACTGGTTCACATCACTGCCCATCTTAACGCAGGAGTCATTCTGACGGTGACAGCGTAGCGATAGGTATATGATCTCCCTCTTCCCCCCACCTCCATACAACCTTCCCTCCTTCTCTCCGTCCCTAATAAGTCTTACGGTTTCTGTGGACGTTAAGCACCATGTTTACTTACTTTGATTCTTCAGAACGTGCTGTGTTAAGCTACAGTTAGATAATTGGAGTTTAACATCCTGCCAGTCCCACAAGGTCGCCTGAGTCATGACTAATTAAGTTACAGTCATTCATTCGGAGTCGCACTATGTGACTGCAGCGCAGCAGGTCTGCTCGGAAGCCGAAAATAATGATATAAAGTAAGTAAGTAAATATGGTGTGTACGGTTTATTAGGGACGGGGAGAAGGGGGGGGGGGGGTGGGGGAAGGGGGTACGGAGGTGGGGGGAGAGGGAGATTATATACCTATCGCTACACTGTCACCACCAGAATGACTTCTGCATTAAAGTGGGCAGCGATGAGAGCCATTTTAATGTTTCAGTAGGAAGTGATGGACAAAGTCACAAGACAGTTCCCGCAAACCACAACCTTTTTGAAGAGAAAGGAGAGCCGAAGCGGTATCGAACCGAGGTCCTTCCGCTTACCAGCCTAACGCCTTACCGCTAGGCCAAACCGGCTCACGTATAACGATATATATATGATCAGTAAAGTCAAATCCTTTTCCTACTGGGGAATATGTACTACCGGTTCTGTTTCCTTCAAAGAATGGTCTCAAAAAGAGCCTTAGCAAACCAGATCAATTAATTTTAAAACGTTTCTTTTTATTATCCATATGGGGATACGCTAAATGTGTGAGCTCGCCTCAAGCAGCTAGGTTGTCATATGACGTCACGTGTCACGTCATATCGAGAAAAGCTCCGCCAATGACGTCATACAACTTCCTCAGGCTCAGAGAAGAAAGGGTCAGTGGAGTTATGGAGTTGCTGTGAGTATTGGTAATTCTAATGCGTATCTGGGTGCGTGATGGGAGACTGACTGGTGCCCGGCCGTGCCCGTATGGACAATTGCTAGGGCACGGCGGGGCCCGCGATCGATTGCGAAGTTGAATTCCGTCAGTGCAGTCTGGTCCCCGTTAGCTGATAGGATGTACTGATCACCCAGTAAACTTGCCGGATCCGGAAGTGTTTTGGTTACGGCCAGTTATGGCCATTACGACCAGCGTGCAGCCAGAACCGAGCCGGATGACATATCCCGGATCCACCTTCCCCGCGTCCGATTCTCTTCCGTTTTTCCAAAAGAAGGCCTGGACTATAATGTGTAAAACCGACCCGGATCCGATCTGGATGGCTTGGTCAGGTTTTGGCCAAACGCATCTGGTCCAGAAGCAAGCCGGTCTGTTAGAATCATCGGCCGGCCCAGTTTCTGGTAAAACGCAACCATCCCGCTACCAGTTTCTCATTCAGTTTCAGACTAGGTTGCGTTCTTCCGCAGACGGCCCGGAAATTATTGTGCAAAACCAGCCCGGATCCGATTTGGTTCTGGTTGACTGTGTCAGTCAGGTTTTGGCCAAGCGGATGGGGTCCCGCTTCTGGCCAATGCTTCCCAGCCGCTCCGGATCTTTAGATCTGTCAACTGACACGAATTTTATGCGACAGGCCCTCCAGGATGTGTTCTGTGTTGACGTGGGGTAGTTCTTAATGAGCTCTGTCACGGCGGGTTCCACGATATCAAAAAGCGAGGCTGCCCCATCGCCATTTATTCATAATGCAACCTCGTTTTCGACCTCAGTCGTGACCACTCCGTGACCTAGCTCGCGAAGCCAATGACCCCAGGTCAACACTGACAGAGCCCCAACCTCGCTTTCGCTCTCGGTTACCTTGGTGACCTCCATGTATAATGAATAGGGTATTGTTAAAAATTGTGCATGGTTATACTCTACACGACGTGGTGCTGACTTGGCAAAATCTTGTCTCAGTCGAGTAGCCAGCAAAGGCAGGCAAAGTCAAACCCCTAGCCTCGAGTTTCG
>OY757544.1:20879914-20936730 GCA_963584105.1 Alviniconcha strummeri
TCCATCGCGAATGTAGAAAAATCGTTGTTGTTATGCATAGAAGTGTATAATTTCGCAGAAATTCTGCAACAAAAACTTTCCACATTCCAACACAGGCTGTCTGCTCCGTAGCGAACACCGCCATCTTGAAACCTACACCCTGTCTGTGCCCGAGCACAAGCCAAGCATTTTAGTCAGCAAGGCGCATTTGTTGCTCTGCATTTCAGCTGGTAATTATTCAAGCAGAAACGTTGGCCGAACTTCTTCAAGATAAGCCTTGCTGGCCGTGTTACTTGCAGAGAACGAATTGCTTGCCTCTTCAGGCTGGAGCAAAGAGCGCGTACTGATAAGAATGCGCACACAGCTGATGAAAAAGATTTCACCGCAGACGTATTAACATAAAAGTTAATATAGATGTAAGTTTAGCTTTACCTCTTGGAGGAAAATACAGATAGAAGAGAGGAAGTTTTGACCTTTTTTTTTTTCTTCTTCTGAAGTGACTTGTATAGGTCTAATTCCTTGTGAATTAGCACTGCATGGGTAATGCATCTCCCAGAATCTAGAACTTTGTGGGTTGGCTTTGTTTTTCAAGCAGTGTTAGTGTTACTGTATAACTTAGTAGTAATGGTAAAGAAGCTAGTGAACATGTAAAGTCGGGACAGTGTTGACCCTTGCATCCCAACCCACCATCAAAGTGTGTAATGGATTCTGACTTGTTACAATAACAGTGTAGTTGTAGGCTAGGGGGAAGTGATTTTTTTTTTTTTTTTTCTGCTTCAGATTACTTACTGTTCATCAGTATTAAGCGGGGGAAGTGATTTTTTTTCTGCTTCAGATTACTGTTCATCAGTATTAAAACTGCCTATGTACCACCAGCACATATGCACCTGAACAGTCTTCAGTCAGATTAGTTGTTAGACTACTTGCACGCATTGAAACACCATCAGAAAGGTGGAGCAGCAACAACAATTTTTTTTTTAAATTGTTCATGGGTTAACATGTTTTCATGATTAATACTGTTTATTATTAAAGATATGTGCAGTCATTAACAGCCTAATTTTGTCATTTATTGCTGATGTGTTGCTTTGTTGTCTTCGTATGTATACCTGAAAACGCCATCACAGAGACCTGTACACCTTTAATATTTTGTACACCTGTTTTTTGGGATCAAGCTTCTCAGCCACCATTTAATGGGTAATATTTATTATGTAACCCTGTTCATAGATTTGTGCATCTGTGCATGTTGATTGACATTTCTTGTATGACTCTGTACTGTTTTTCTCCCATACTTAATTAGCTTGTCATAGGACTAAGTTTTTGAGGGCCAAGATATTGTCTTTCTCTTTTGCATACAAGATAACCCGTAGCTTCTTTTGTATGATGGTAACATTACCACTAGAAATCTTGTGCGGTTTGTTGATTGAAAGTTTGTAACCAGTTGAAACTAATACCCATCATTTTTTATTTTTTTTGCTTTGTTTTGCCCTACCCTTTGTAATAATGTACCGTTCTAGTTGGATTTGTACTAGTTCTGAACATTGGTTTCACCACTTCATTTGAACTGACTGACCCCTAGCAGTGCACTAGCTGGTGAACTTAGAGCATATTGTATCCTCTTTCCAAAAAGAAGAACTTGAAAGTGGTTCGGGCACCCTTAGTCTGTGGTCATGCCCTCAAGTTGGAAACTTTTCCGGATACTATGGAGTAAACATCTCCGCTTTCTCAAAACCTGCAAAGTCAAAGCCTGACGAACGATGAGCAACAGGTAAAGTATCTTAGAATGTTGAACAAAGTGGTTGGATGGTCTTGTATAACTGCGTCCACTGATGTACTTTTTCTCAGTCTTGTCTGTTCTGTCTTTCTCTTCTGTTGTGTTTATCATTCATTTTATTATTATTTATTTTTTAAAGATCTTTATTGTTCTATTTTGTCTTTTGTTTTTATCACTGTTTTTGTCCCTTTACTCTGAGTTTTGTGATTTATATATTTTCAAAATGCTGTGTTATTACTATATTAGTATATATTACATGTAAATATTGAAAATACAGGTGTTTTTATTCATACTGGCCATTCATTTTAAAGTCAAATTATGATGGTCCACACTTGACAGTGACAGCGCATTTTTCTTTCTGTTTTGTCACATTTGTGTAAATCAGGTTAGGGTCTTTCGTTAAATTATTCATTTTCTTCCATTTTTGCATGGTGATGAACTGGGGTTTTTTTTTGTTATTTTTTTTTTTTCTCTTTCTCTTGTACTAGTTGTGTAGATAGGCAATTAATTGACAAGTGGTTATGATTGTAGCTGTACTTGGTACTATTTTGTTGTCTTGATGTAATTCCACACAGTTGACAGGATGTTAAATTTCAAGAACTAACTGTTTTTGATTGTATGAGTTGTATCTCACCTTGGTGATGAACACTACTGCGTGTGAAACTTTCAGCTTCCAGGAGCTCTGGTACTTTCACACTGTGACAGTGTGACTTTTTCATCATCTGTGACTGTGACTTTTCCTTCATCTGTGACTGTAATATCTAGTAAGACTAGTTAAATGCCAGTGGGACTGGGCTGATTGATACTGCTATTCAGGCTTGGAGTAGAAGATTTCATTTAATACATCTGGAATTTGGATTATACACAGTTTTGTGACTAAGGTCAGAACTGTCCAGAGCAAAATGATTAGCTCATCACATTGTGTGAGTGTCAGCTGACAGCTTCTTCCATAACTGACTCCTGGGAGGAGAAAGATCTTTGGGGTCTTCAGCAGTGCAGCTGATGGATTATGCATGGAAATGATCATGCCCCGGAGTGCTAATTTCTGCAGCTATTGCTTCTGCTGTGTTCTGCTTGTGCCAGTTGCTGGTCCTGCCGCTGAGAATTGGAATGCTGTTTACATCAGTTGTGTGTAACACTGATACTGTAGAATTTTAAGCAGAGGTGCAGTGTGGATCTAGATCAAATATGGAATGTGCCGGATTACAGTTTACACTAGTTGACTGTATACTAGTTCCACCTCAATTCTTAAAAAGGATTCATTCATTTCATACAGTGTGTTGTGGACACTTATGTATACTGTAATGTGTCACTGTATGCACCAGCCAGTGCATAGGGTTTCCTCTGCCACAGTGTACCACTACCAGTGAATGTGATTTATTGTGGTGAAAAGGGGAAGAAGAGTGGCTTTGTTGAACTTACTGACTGACAGTGTTGAGGAATGCGAGACTGGAAGCCTCTTTGGAGTGGCATTGCCTGGAATTCATGGCCCACAATTGTGCTGTCACTCTGGCTGGGGGTGAGAGGGAGAGGAAAGTTGGAGCTTCTTGCAATGGGAGTAATCACTAAGGAAATGCAACAAGAGGCAATGATGAATTGGCCTAGTAGGCCTTTTAAGGGAAGGCCTGCATTGGTGTGGGAAGGAATTTCTTGTGCTGTCATTTTGAATCCCCCCCCCCCCCCCCCCCCAACTCACTCACAAAGTAGTACTGTCACTGTCTCCACCATGATCCACTTCCAAAGCAAAGGGTAAATTGAAAAGTTTTCAGAACTCTGTAAGAGCAATATGCCGTCTCTGAACTGGAGTAATATGAATGGATAAGTAAGAAAATACACTGTTTTCATTGTCACTATGTGACTGTCATTATCAGTCTTTCAAAACAATTTCACATGGATTGTGGAAACCTCTTGAGTTGTGTTAAAAGTTTTGTGATGAACCCTGTTGACTGGTTTCAGGTTGCTGACATTCTCTCTGTTGTTATCCAATATATACCGGTGACACTCTTTATTACTACAAATGTATGCTGTTTCACTTAGCTGTGCTGTAGTATAAGGCAGAGTGAGTTACCATACACCACTAGAGTTGTAGAGGTCACTTTTGAGAGAACGTAAACAGAAGTTTACAGTTGTCAGAAAATATACTGAAACTAGTAAAAGGGGGTTTAAAATAGTTCAGCCAGCATTGTCAGAGATGAAAAGATGAAATTACAGTGAAAAGAAAGTCATGGACTGCTAATAAAAAAGAAAAGAACTTTGATGATTGTTTGGCCATGTCAGGAGTCGGGTGAGACTGATCTGCATAACTAAAATTAACATTGACCAAAGAGGTAGAGATTTTCAGAAGAAACACCCAGTAGAACTAAGATTTATCTACTGTGTGAGTGTCTGATGACAGTTGACATGATGTGAAGCAAGAAACATCTCAGCTGAAAACTGAAAGTGGTTACCAGTACCTAAAATTGAAAGCGGCCATTTTACATAAACTGATGAAGACTCATATTTATAGGCTTTCACATTTCATTAATTGCGATTAATTGATTGGTCCATTTAAATTTGTTTTTATTGCTATTTTTATTTGGTTTAGCATTGTCACTGTGTCAGCCATGTTCTGTTTTCATGTTTTGGTTTGTCATCAGTTGTAAATTTACCTTCCATTAGTTCATTCTGTTGTGTTTCGCTTTGTGGTGTCTAGTTGCAGATTCCCTTAGTACAGTAAGACTAAGAGATTGTGCTTGGGATTTGTTTAGTAGTTTAATGTTATGATAATTGTCATAATACAGTCAAACCTGGCCACAATCAGTGCACAACTGGCCAGAGAAAACTGGCCCTGTTATTTTTTGTTTGTTTTGTTATGTAGTGGTTTTAGTACTTTTACTGTTAAATAATAACAACAATAACAGTGTACGCACTTGCAACAATCTGCAGGAGATGCAAGAAGCTGTTAAACTTTCCAGGTGTTGTATCGAATGCCACATTTCAGGGATTGACAGATCAGAAAGCACAGCTAGAGTTGGCTGAATTTGTTCAACTGGTGTGTGGCTTTCAGTCATTTGACAGCACATTGCTGATCTGGTTCTCTGTCAAGGTAATATTTAGTTCTATTTCAGGGACAGGTTTGTCTGTATATGATTATGAATCAATCCAACTTTCAAAGCTCAGAAAGCCGGGTTCTCACTCACAGTCACAGGGAGGCATCATGACTGCCACCAGCTCCACCACCAAGGCAACAAAGTGCTGACCGCCAGAGGGGAGGAGTGAGTCTAGCCAGCTTCAGGTGGTACTAGGCCCCAGACGTCCGTGTCCACGTTCCCTGTTGATTTTGACACTGTTTGATGTTGGCTGGCTGGTTGTGTTTTTCAGAGATTAACCGAGTTAGGGTATCATTGTTCCACCATCAAAACAAGAAGGACTTATGTCTTCCCGAGCCTCTTGGACCTGTAGTCACTCTGCAGGAAAAGCTTTTTGTGCCCATCAAAGATCACCCAGACGTAAGTCCCTGCAGAGACGTGGCATTTATTAAAGTCACATCATTACTTTATTTAAGTGCAATTGCAAAATAGGGAGAAGGGATTTTTTTTAAAGAAACGCATTAACACTTGCACAAAAGATGAGAATTTTACTTTTTTGTTAACTTGTATGCTATAATTTGTAAAGTGGACATTTGCAGGAAATTGGAAACTACAATTTACTACTGTACTAGGGCTTTTTTTAATTTTTTTTTAGACAGTTTAGGAAATGTCAGAAGTGAATTTTAAGGTATTTTCTGTCCCTTTTTTTTTTTTTACCCCGGGTATAATTAATTACCAGAGTTTTTTTCTGGAGGGGGTCAGGTGGAGGCAACTCTTTACCTGCAGCTGCCTTCTCTTCTTTTTTTTTCCTAGAAAGAAGGGGGATTTGTCCATTGATTTCCTCAGTCCATGTTGTTTTTGATCAAAATAATTTTCTATAATAATAATTTGCTAACTTAATAACTGCCTATAATCAAGCAATTATGAAGGCAATTGTTTGATAACTTTTTAACCAGATGTTTGTATTATATATTTTGCTTGCCTTTGAGACCATATTGTTATCACTAGCTTCATAACCCTACTTGTTTTAACATGTTGGCTCTGTGGAATAGTTCATTCCAGACTGCTTCCACTTCCAGCTTTTCGATTAATGGCTGTTGATTTTCAGCATTAATTTCTAATAAAGTAATATTATATCCAAGTGTAGACCACTGCTTTTGTTGTGATCATATCTTAGCTATTTACTAGTGTAATCATTTGTCCATTAGTGTTACTTTTTAATTCAACTAAGTGGACTTTAATATATATATTTCTGTCAATATGTATTTGCAACAGACTTTGTCAGTCAGAAGAAGAAAAACAAATGAAAGAACAACATGCACATATGCGCGCACACACACACACGCACACATCACAGGAAAAAGAAAGTGAACAGTGGCTTTGCTTTCACAGTTCAACTTTGTGGGTCGGATACTGGGGCCCCGTGGGATGACGGCCAAAGAGCTGGAACAGTACACAGGCTGCAAAATCATGGTCCGTGGCAAGGGATCCATGAGAGACAAAGGAAAGGTAAGAACCACTGTGAAAGAATTTATTATTCAGAAAGTTGTATATGGTACTTCTTCTTTTTTCCCACAATAAAACTCGGTCAGTGAATCATTGACTTGTGCCTTCCTTTGCCATTACTTGTTAAAGTGTTATTATTTACCAGTTTCTGAGTTTGTAAATTGTGACATCCCCACCACTTTAGTTTAAAAAGGTATTGATGAGACAGATGACAGCTATAAATTGTATAATGCTTTTTAAGTTCTTAAATCCAGAGGAACAAAGAATCTGAAACAAGACAAACTACTAATTTGGTGTTTTACACCCAGTCAACCAGTACAAGTACAATCAGGGCGACTACAAGACAAACAGTACGTAATTAAATAATAGAAAAAAATATGTAGTATATTAACTTAGTCTGTATGCATGTGACAACAGTGAATCTCACTGCATGTGAATCATTTCTGTTAATTTCACACCCTTACATTATTGCAAAGAAGATACAGCAACTGCTGGCATTTTGTGCAGACATTGGTGACACTGAGGGTATTGGTTGTCTACACTGATAGTGTTGTGTCAGTGTGTCTGTTAAGTGTTCAGTCTAGCACTTAGTACAGTATTTGGAGCTCCTTTTTGTAGAACTGGGACAGGCACATTGTGAATAAAATGTGTTAGTAGTAGTAGCCAGTATTTGATAAACAACTGATTTCTGGAGATGTTTTCAATCACTCAAAGGAGGAACAAAACCGGGGTAAGGCCAACTGGGAACACTTAAACGAGGATCTTCACGTGCTCATCACTGTTGAGGACACGCGCAACAGAGCGGAGATGAAACTGGCCAAGGCCGTGGAGGAAGTCAAGCGCCTGTTGATTCCCGCTGTGAGTGTCTTTACTCACCATTGGCCAATCTCCACATTGGTGTTTTCTTTGTGGCATGCTTTTGTCCTGCCAGGCACAATACACATGACAATTTTTGTCTGTGTGGTTTGATGGCAGTGTGATTGATGTCTGACATACTTGTCTTTGTTTTCGATGCCTGTCTCTGGCAGTGTTCTTTATTCTCATAGATTACTACATTTTTTATGTTTTTCTTGCAGTGTTTTTTTACTTGTCCTTTGACTTTGCTCAGTTCCTGTGTTTGACGTGCCAGTTTCTGTATATATTTAATTTATGGTAATTATCAAGGTTATAATTGTACTAATATTATGTGTGTCTGTCTTCCCCCTACTCAGTCACTCCCCATCCTCCCCTCCCCCTTTGTCTTCTGTCACTGGACCCCTGTCCCCCAACACAGGCACTGGCCCCCCCCCCCCGCCCCCCCAGCCCCAATCTCCCTATCCCTGCCATCCAAACAAAAAGTTATCTTGGGGTAAAGGCAAAGGTAAAACCAGAAGAGACTAGGTTTCCCAGAGGCAAGCGTATTTTCGCTGGTCTTTTTCTTGGCAAGCGTTGGGGCCTTGGGGGTATATTTTGGAGTCTTTCTGTGTAGGTAGGCCATACGTCTAAACTTGGGTTAGTGTACAGCTGTGCTGAGCGCGGCTGACCCTGCACACGTGGCAGGATGACACAAGAAAGGGATTCCAGATGTGCTGGGGCCGGCCGGCCTGCTGCTTAGTCAGCCCCCAGGAGAGGCTTGACTAGGCAGTCGGGCTAATTATCTCAGCACTGGAATCGCACAGCATCATAGTCATACATACAGGCCAGGCTCTGAACAGTTTTGTCATTGACTGAACTCTGCAAAAAGTTTGATTTAAAGCTGAAGCTTGTTGGCCCAGTTGTTGCCGGATTTAAAATCGGTTTTGGCTGTTTGTTATGTCAAGGACTAAACTGTGCGAATTCTTTGCTCTGCCGGGGGGGGGGGGGGGGGGGGGGGTCACCAGGATTTGAACCAGGGACCTCTTGTTTCCGTGCCTTCCCTCCCATAGCAGCAGTACCACCATTAACTGGGGAATGCGGTTCGCTGTTTCCAGCATTTTCCCGTTTTTTTGTTTTTTCACTCTCTCTTCCCTTTTTTCCTTTCTTCTTTCCCATCAGAGGTGATCATTTTTCCATCGCTTTGGCAGCGAAAAGTAGTGAAAAAGCATCACTCAGAGACTGCCTGTGCCCCCCCGCAAACCTCCCCCATTACCGCCACCCTGACGTGTAGTCAATGCTCACACAGCAGCAGCACCAGTTATCAGGGAAGGTTGGAGGTTGGGAGGGCGCCGACAGGCTGGGGGGTAAAGGGGGTGGGTGGGTGTTCAGGGCTTGAACTGCTGTGTATCTCGAGGGACTCCTCACCTAGAGATAGTGAAGAGTAGGGACTAGTCACTGAACAACACTTCACACGCCTGCTGCCTTTGTCTGTGTCTGCAACGCACAGCTCGTGCTTCAAGTTCTGGTGCTCCGCGGCCAGGCACCCAGAACCCCACTGCAATAAAACTTGTCTGTCTTCCCGCACGTGATGGATAGGGGGTTCGGTTTTTGCCGCGCAGAATCTGAGCGTTGCCACGACGTCTGTGATTTTCAACTTGTGAATCACATCTACGTCAGTCTGTCTGAGGTTTTGGTCGACCTGCGGGTTGGAAAATTATATAATACTGTGCAGTATTTGTTTTGGTTGGTGTTCGGTTACTTTTTCAGGGAACACCAGCTGTTGGTTGTTATTGCTTCCACATTTTGTGGTCATGCTTCTGTCTATTTGATTGCTGTGTTGAGTAAAACGGATTGTAACGTAAACACGTGTATAGTTCATCCTAATCCCCCGGCTGGTCTTGATCCCGAGTATACGGGACGCTACCCACACGCGTACGAAGCATGGACGTTTTTTTCTTTCTTTTTTCTCCAATATTTCAAACTCGCTAGTTGCAGCTTGGTACGGTTCCCGAACGAGTTGTTGTGTGCTCCCTTGTTAAACTTAAAAGCGTGGTGGTACTACAACTACTTTCACCCCTACCCAGCAAAGCCTATTATATATCTAGAATAGACTAGCACGCCACAGTTGGTGCGGACAAGTTTGGCATGCGTCAAAGGAATGCTGGTCTCGGATGTTGCTTTTCTCATCAGTGCGGAGCTAGGCTCTGACAGATCGGTTGATCAGGGATCCTGGGTGTACAGAAGTCTGTACTAAGTCTGTAATTATTGGGCCTGAGGGCCCGCGGTGGGGGGGGGGGAAGGGTAGTGAGCTCTTCAGCCAAGCTGCACGATATCTAAGCCGTGCAGGTTACAGCACTCTGTGACAAGGCAATAGGAAGCAGATGGCGTAAAGGCGCACCGTCATGTCTTACGTTCTGTAGCTCTCCTCGCCTCTCTGGCTAGCCTTGTGTGCCTTTTTTTGTTTTGTTGTTGTTGGCAGACGTGCTTGGTTATGCTCTGTTTCACACGCACTGTGCTTTGCTACCCGCCCACTTCCCTTCCGCGCCTTCGCTGGGAGGGGGTAAGTAAGTAAATCGGTGTTTTACGCCGTGGGGGGGAGGGGGGGCTAGTATATTTGTTTTGTGTGTATGCCCGAAGTCGGGTTCATTGAAATTGTGCAGTGTTTTCTCTGTAGCTATAGTATCACACTCGGGTACCACCACCAAACCACCGTTGGTAATAAATACGCTAATTGTACAGCTGACGTACCATTGGCGACAAATTAGTTAGCGTCCACAGTCCCATTAATTGGGAGGAGTTGTCAAGGAGCTCTGGCTCTGAACACAACAGTCTTTCGTGTAATTTATCAAAGAAATCACCCCATCCACAACCTGAACCACCACCACCAAACCGAGCCACCGTTGGTAATAAATACACTAATTGTACAGCTGACGTACCGAGTGAAGATCAAGCGAACGGTAGTCGCCGCTTTGGACCCTGTGCTTCCCAGTCTTCCCCCTTCCTCTCCCAGCTACCCAAGCCTCGCTCATTAGGGCCTTGCGTGCCGGGGTGCTCATTTTCAAGTGGTGAAAAGATCTGCTCCCGGTCGTCTGTGCGGCGTGGAGATCTGGGGGAAGCCAAGCTAAATCCGTCCCATATGACCCTCATTGTACAGGCCCGTGAAACTCGAGATCGCTCTCAGCAGTGCTGCTCCAAGCAGCGAGACTCCAGAAGTGCAGAAGAACCGGCAGTGTGGTCCTTTTGTGATGGAATCTAGAAATTTTCCACATTCTTTGATGGAATGTTGATGACAGGGGAAGGGATGGGGCGGAGAATTGAAAGTCTGTCGTGAGAGAGAATTGAAACTGAGCCATTAAATGCGGACATCGTACCTTTGAGGATTTCGAATGGTCGTTTGGGCTCCCATTCGATGAAAACTGATGTGTTTGTTCGGTCGAAGCCAAGAAGAAAACGTCAACTTTTTAACTGACGCGTTGCCAGTCTGACAATTTGTTTTGTCCATGTTGACGTTTTCTCAGACGCTGTTAATGTGTTATACAGGGATCGCTATGAAAAACCGGCGTAATGATGGTAGTGAACACGTGTAGAACACAATACTCGTTCATACAGATTGCGATGACTTTGGTCCAATTTCGGTGTCCCGGGTGTTTGAAACCACAGTTTTGTGTAACAGCAGTTCAATTTTTTTACTTCTTAGCGTGTGTTTAGAAGAAAAGAAAAACGGGGGGGGGGGGGGGGGGGGGGGGTCCCCAAACGCACATTCGACCCCCACCCCACCCCTCGCAACTATCTACCCCCCTGTCTCTCAGAGAGGAAACGGACCAGACAGAAGATACAAAATTACAATCTGCGGCTTTCATCGTGTACTTAAGTTAAGCCATTCGTTTTCAATTTAATGATTCAGAAGTCAAGTGCAGCGTCTGGGGGCAAGCAAATGTATGAGCTATAATGCCTATAAATATATAACATTATAGTTGTTTAGAAGAAGAAAAAAATCGATATTATTCAGGGGATACGTAAATAAAACTGAGATGCGCGTCGCAGATTTGCCGCGTACATTCGCTGTTGGGAGGACAGATTACACCTTCCCATCAGGATAGATAGTGTTGGCCGTGTTGCTTGGGGGGGGGGGGGGGGGGGATCCATCACTGCAGCTGTGAAGGCTGTCAAAATGGAGCGGTATCTATCAGCTGTTCCTGTAATGGCTTCTCTCCCGCCGCCTAATTCTAATGCCGCTGTGGGAAACGGGGAGGAAGAGGTGTTTGAACTCCAATTGAAGGAAATGAGACCGCTAGCCCCGAGTTTCCAACACGGCCCAGTCTGTACTGCAGTGGATGGATGTGCCTTGTGTGGGGAACTGGCCCTCCGTATGTGTGTGTATCGCCGTTCGCCCGTGTCTCGCTTCGACACTCCCTGTTTCCGCAGACATTACACGGTCTTTGGTCCCTCTGACTCTTGTAGCTTCGGCCCAGCCAACCCCCCCCCCCCCACCCCCCAACACTGTGTGTGTGTGAGACAGAGAGAGTTGTTGGATTTTAACGTCCCGTTAATGCCAGGGTCACATCAGGTCGAGAGAGGAGTAGAAGGGAACGGCACTTGTTTTTATACATTGGAATTTGTTTGTTTTGGCGTCAGCGTTAATTTTCGTTTATCCTAGTGCTGCGTTACAGTTGAAAGACCATGACTTCATTTCCTGTTGGTCCAGGGCTGTTGGGTGTGAAAGAAAAGCACCAAACAAACAGTGAACGTGTAAACAGGCTAGGCACTAATGGCAGAGAGCGATTGGGCTGGCTGATGGTACCTGCGCCAAGACCTGGAAACCTCTTGGGGTAAAAGGTGTGAAGAGGGGGTGGGGTGGGGGAGGATTACCGGCACTCTCAGAACCAGGTGGGGAATGTTCTTTTGTGAGCCATGCAGTGCGCACTGACGGTGCTTGACCAGAAACCCTACTTCCCTCCCTCCCCCATTCTTGAACTACTACCCATCCCCACCCCTTTTGCCTAAGTTGTTTTTGAAAACCAGAGGTACCTTCAGGAGGCCTTTGGCCGTTGTTTGCTGATGAGGATAATGCGATAATCTTACCCACTGGCTTTGAAGTGTGCAAAATGTTGCAAGGGTTTAAAGCGAGGATTTGGCCGCCTCATGTTCAGTACGTTTCAGCGTTCGTCATCTTATCTCTCTACCCGCATCTCCGCAGTGGCTTCAGTCGTGGTGCGTGCCTGCCACCTTCTGATCATCTTGCAGCTCTAGCTCCTGGCTTCTTCTGAGTGCTTTTAATCACCCCATCTCCTTCCTCCTGGGGTACTGCATGTCAAGGGTTCCTGCAAGCTGCTTCCTGCTGATGGTGTGCCATCTCCAATCTCCCACAGCCACTTTTGTTCTTTCATTGATTTTTTTTTTTTTGGGGGGGGGGGGGGTACTTTGGAACTGCAGGGACTGAAGCCAAGCATGGCACTGCCCCCCCAACACACACACACACACTCCTAGGCTTTGGTCCTTGTGCCCCCCAAATCCCCCGCGCGCGCACACACACACACAACTTGCACTCCCAGGCTTTGGTCCTTGTGTCATTCAGATCTAAGTCAGCACAGCATGTTTCGCCAGACTTCGAACTCTTGTCAGTATTAGATCAACATCCTGAATGGCCAGGCGGTAATGCAGTGATAAACCCGATACCTCACTGTTCTTACAATACAAAATAAATAAATTCAAAAAAGGTTTGTTGAAACTGAACAAACGTTGCGGGCATTGATCACAACAACATACACCCTGTCTGCGTGCCGTCTGTTGAATGAGGCATTGAGACTAGTGGGAACAAGAGCTTGACACCAAGTCAAGTGTGATGACAGTCTCCTGTTTTTAAGTGTGTGTGGGGGGGGGGGGGGGGGGCTTTTTACCGAAGCCAGTGTAAACCGTTGAATGACTTCTTCAAGTTCTTGGCTGAGATGGGAATCGGTGATAGATGTGCTCAGTCGATCAAGGTATGAACTCACAGAGTACGTGACAAAGAGAATGAAAGACTAAAATGCTGGAGATGGCTGTCCTTCATTGAGCTCAACACAGGGGGGTTGGTGTGTGCGGAGCTGTTTATCTGGAGTGTCCGGGGCGCAGTTGGATCGGGGTAGGGAGCGAGTTCTTCGCTCGCTTGTTTCAAGCAGCATCAAAGGCAACCTGTGTCGCTCTCTACCACGCCATTGAGCCGTGTCCTTCCTACCGCCAGGGAGGGTTCAGTACTCACTCCAAGTCATGCGGGACGGGAAGGAATGCAGGTCCGCGCTCTCGGTCCCAGCATCGACTACGGTGTATACCGATCTCAGGGCCAATGCTCGATGTTTGGACAAGTTGGAGTGGTGTTTCTGTAGCCGGAATGTTGTGGTAACAACGCGTGTAAACAGATCGTGCAGAAATACGCTATCTGAAGCACTTCTTTTGAGTTTTAACGTTTGCGTTTCAGCCCCCCACCCGTAGCGTCACATGTTCAGGGTTTTGTTTTGTTTTTCCTCTGGCCTTTTTTTTTTTTTTTTTAATCTACCGCGCACGCACGCGCACACACACACACACAAAACCGACTGTGTGCAAATGCAAGGAGAGGGTTGGTGTTTGCTGTTGAAGTGAGGTGCTGGAATCGTATTCTGATACAGTGATAGCTCTGCCTAGTTTCAGTGACTGACCTCATTTATAATCACTGTAGAAATAGAAGAGAGAGAATACCGTTTCTTTAAAAACAAACTGGGGAGGGAGGTGGAATGCATGTAGGTTGGCGTCTAATAGAATGCATGTAGGTTGGCGTGTAAGAGAATTAATTTTTTGCTCGAGTCCTCGTTGACCAAACACACGGGAAACACGTGTATGCTAATAACATTGTAGTGAAAAGCTGAGAACTGCTGAGTGGAGGAAAAGGGAGTGTTTGCTTTGTGTAACCATTGAATGGGGCTTGTGCGTACGAGCTGGTTTTTGTTTTCTGTAACAGGGCTGGAGCATTTCAAATTGATTGCGAGCGGAGCTGGGTGGTATTTGTTTTTGTCGTTTTGTTTCTGGTAAGTGAACTGGAGCATTTCAAATTGATCGGGAGCGGGGCAAGTTGCGACCCAACATCGGCGAAGGAGTCGGATGTTGCATTGTCCTCCTGCTACTTACTTATGCCGACGTTCCACTTGTGTTGGGTCGTGTCCATGGTTTTACTCGTGGATATGTAGGTGACTAGGTCCGTGGTTTTACTCATGGATGTGTAGGTGACTAGGTCCATGGTTTTACTCATGGATATATAGGTCCATGGTTTTACTCACGGATATGTAGGTGACTAGGTCCATGGTTTTACTCGTGGATATGTAGGTGACTAGGTCCATGGTTTTACTCACGGATATGTAGGTGACTAGGTCCATGGTTTTATTCATGGATATATAGGTCCATGGTTTTACTCACGGATATGTACGTGACTAGGTCCATGGTTTTATTCATGGATATATGGGTCCATGGTTTTACTCATGTATATGTACGTGACTAGGTCCATGGTTTTACTCATGGATATATAGGTCCATGGTTTTACTGGGGAGGAAGTTCATAGTTCAGGAGCTGTGTGAGAGTGGAGGTGGCCGCCCTGGGCTGTCCGTCCTAACGAGCCTTCAGGTTTCCGTGGACGTAAAGCTGTAGTGAACCACGCTTCGGCATTGGTCTGAGCTTGTCCCTAATATGTCAGCTGACATCTGAGGACATTAAGCAACACTACCTACTTGGGAAGGAAGCGAACCCCTTGTCAGCGGTCCGCACCTCACCGTACTGAGCGAGTGGCCCGTGGTCAGCGGAACGACGGGTATGGGGTACGCTGACCACCTTCGGGGCAAAAGAGTGTGGGTGAGCTCCACTCTGCCCCGACCCCCACCCCTTCCCACTCCCTTGCTCCACCACAGTAAGAACCGGTTTTCGACGGCTTTGTTGTTGACATTCCTCCGTTTCCTGGACCGCGTTGTCAGCGGAAGGGGTAATGAATCAAGCAAGCAGTTTTAATGTTGCATGTCGACCGGATGGAGATCAATGAAAAGTGTATGCACGGTTCCGTGGACATTTGTCAGAATTCTTCTTCTTTTTTTCTTCGTTTTTTTTTTTTTTTAAAGAAGACGGCTGTCTCACTGCTCCGTCAGATCTTTGTTTTACAGTCTGAAGGCGATGGCCGCCGTTTTGTTACCGCATGATGTTAGTGTAAATTAAAATGTTCAAGTCCTTTTTCCTGACGGCCGAGAGGAAATAACATTTATTGATTTAATATAGCCGCCTAATGGAAGAAATTAGCTCGGTTAAAAACTGAGTAGTCATTGTTGCTGGGGTAGTAAGCAGTACTTACAGGTTCCCTAACACAGAAACCGGTTTGCTCGGCGTGCGCGGCTGGGATACAGTGTTTACACAAAATACCCATCTCCTCTTTGCAGCAGATGGTGAAAATGATCCCTGTTCAAAAGAAGGTGAACAGCAATGGGAGAGGTGTGCTTGTGCGAGGTTTGAGGGTAGACTAACACAAACAGGCCTTGCAGTTTGACTGAAAAGGGGTACTTGGTGTGTAGCCTTTCCTCTTTTTTTGTTGTTGCTGTAACTGCGTACTGGTAAGATCGTCGTCCCCCCCCCCCCCCCCCCCCCCCCCCACTTTATTTTTATTTTTTTATTTTATTTTTATTAACCTGCTGGATATTTTGGTGTTCATGTGCATATTTTGTGATGAAAAATAAGAATGCATTCATGGCTATAGCCAAAAAAAACTGTGATGTTCGACCGTGAAAGCGAGGACAAGTGTTCTAGCGTTGCAGAAGTAAGGTGCAGTAGTGCCCGTGGGGAAGAATGTTGTAAAGTGCAGTGAGGTTGTGTACACCAGAGAATAGCGCTATACAAAAGTTATCTATTATTATTATTATTACTACTCCCCACACTGCCTGTAACAGTCAGACCTTGAGATCACATTGACGTTGGTACCCAATGCAATATCATGTGCCTGTTTGCTAAAGGCAGCCAGGAGAGGGGTGGGGGTGGCCGTGCAGAAAGAGGGTATCCAGTGTCCCCAATGGCGGAGGGACAGCCTGTTGTCATCACATTGTAAAGGAGTCTGCAGGAAAAAGAGGGTGTCTGGTAACCCCAGAACAGCCACCCTTTTTCCGCAGAGGCGGGTATTTGCCTTCCCGTCCTGTGGATTGGTATCTTTAGGCTGCACCATTGGTTTTGAATGGCTTTGGGGGTATCTCCGCCCCCTCTTTCTTTCCTTCCTTCCCCCCACAATGCTCGCATGTATACCTGAGTGGGAAGCAATGCTGATTGTGTACGTGATAGGGCGCTCTCAGAGGTTCAGGCACCTTGTGATGGAAACACAAGTTGCATGGCATTGGCAGTCTGTATTTGTGTCCATATATGTGTGGGGGGGGGGGGGGGGGGGGGGGATGATTTTTCTGCTAGTGTTAGAACTTCGATTGAAGTTTTTTAAGCTAAAGTGCAACAGCATACAGTTTGACAGGCAGCGGAGGGTTTATTCAGGTGGCTTGTTTATCATCCAAACAATGAAATTGTTCCTCCTTGCACAGTTGCAGGCCTCCCTAAAATAAATACACACGGGGGTTAGTACAAGTCTGCAGCATGCCTGTGTTCTGTGCCAGATTCCACCTGTTATAATTTGTCAGGTGAACAGGAGAACAACAGAACACATTCTGCTAATACTGTAGTAGTAAAAGATAATTCCTGCCCCCTTCCCTCTGTTCTTCAGTAGTCAGCTGATCTTGTGCAGTTGAGGTTGATTTCTTCTTCCAGTAGTCAGCTGATCTTGTGCAGTTGAGTAGTTGAGGTTGATTTCTTCTTCCAAGTTCCATGTATATATTACTAGTAATGGTATTCAACTTCTAGTGCATGCAGGGTTAGCTTGGTGATTCCACGATCTGTCAAACCTGAGCTACATGCTCTTCAGCACACAAGCATGTGTGCATCTTTTTGTGAGATATTTTTTACACAGGAGGACCTGGGTTCATGATCCCCAAAGGACTTTCTGGTCCCTAAAGAACTTACAGTCTGTTCTGAATTTGAGTGTGGGGTGGGTGCAAAGCTTAGTAGTAATGGTACTGTAACACTAGCAGGTAGGGGTAACCACAGTCGGGGGGGGGGGGGGGGGGATGTGTAGTGCCCTTCACTGGGCTTTGGACAGCCAGAGCTTGCTCTGCCCCAGGGACTGGGGTTACCATGTGCTTTACCTACCTGACCCCAACCCCACTGACTGCACCAGAGACTGGTGCACCCAGTGGGTGAAGCTCCGGCCTTGCCCCAGCTGTGTGAACAAACAGACCAGTGATGGAAAGATAACAGTCCTCAGCTTGGTCCATCCCTCAGCGCTTGTGTGGTCAGTGGGTGGAGAGGCCCTTACCTGTGATTAGACTGACAACTGGGGGTACTGCGGTGGTTTGATTTTTGATTTTTGTGTTTTCTCCTTGAGGAGAGGGCTCGATTTAAATTGCAGTGCCGCATCAGGGCTACCTCTTCTGTTCCCACACTATTATTTTCAGAAATCCTGGGTTTCTCCAGACATTCATGACTGCAATGAGGCTTTGCATTGACTGATTGAGTTACAGAGATAAATTATTTTAACTCTTAACAGCACACCCAGCCTGCAACTCTCCACCCCCCCCCCTCCCCCTGGCCCTCACCCCATCCCCTCCTTATTAAGTGCATTCAGGTTACTTTCATTCTCTCTCTCTCTCTCTCACACACACACACACGCTCAACCCCCCCCCCCCCCCCCCCCCACCCTCATCCCCAACATTAGAACTCTTTCTCCACCTTCCCCACTTCTCCCTCTCTTTGTTGTGTGTTGAATAGCTTGTAAACTGAAAAGGTTAACAGGGTGAAATGTTCACAGTTTACGCATTACACTACAGTGTGCTTTTATGCATCAGTCTAATGAAGGCAGCTCTTCTCTGAGAGTTTATTTTGATTGATTTTTTTTTTTTTAGTGTGTGGTGAGAGTGTACATAGCCTGTGTGTGACCTTGAGCTGTGGCAAAGTAAGGCTGACAAGGGCTATTTGTGGCACATTTGGCAGTTGCTTGGATTCCTGGCTGAAAGTTTGTTGTTGTTTTTCTATTCCTGTTGCAGAAACTAGCCTTCTGAAAATTTGTTTTGTTTTCATGTGAAGAACTACTAAATATGGGTACTAGAGTAGACTAGAATAGTTCATAAAAACTGGAAAATGAGACTTTTAGCCCGTGGATTTTATTGTTTTGTGGGGGGTTTTGTGTGTTTGTTTTTTTCATTTTAAATTAGAGCCCAGGTTTCAGTGACAACATTTGTTTAAGTACCGGTCTGCCTGTAAGTACCAGTCCTTGGTTGCTGGTTGTGCATGTTTGGCTGCAAGCAGTGCTAGTACATGCCAGAAGAGTTGGGTCAGTGGTGCAGTAAGGAAGAAGCACATTTTTAATTTTACATAAGTGAAAAAATATCTTGAGACATTCTAAAAGGTAAAATATAAAGCAAAATCCATAATTTTAAGTGTGGTTTTATGGAACTGTGAGGCAAAATCTGTGAGATGTTCTAAAAGAAAATTATTAATTCTCAGTTAATTTTTATTTTATGTAACTATAAAGCAAAATCTTGGATTCAGTTTGAGGCATTCTGATGTGAACTCCTTAATTTTAAGGCATGGTTTTTCTTTCTTTTCTTTTTTTCAGTCTGTTTTGTCTACATACAAAACAGGTTTTAAGAAGGCTAGTTCCTTTAAATTGTTCATAATTTGTTGTTGCTGAAGGGGGAAGTTTGATGAGGTTTACTTCATTAATAATTGCATACTTGTGAGTACCTGAGTTTGTGTATCAAGCACCTGGGGTTTTTTTTTCTGCAGGTGGCACAAACAGATGAGAATGTCAAGAGTTGACAAAATTGAAAGGAGAAAACAACAAAACACAGACTGTACAGTGACAACAACAGATAGCTGATGTTAATGTTTTTCTGTTTGAATTTGACCTTTTCTCACAGCCGGAAGGAGAAGATGACCTGAAGAAAAAGCAACTGATGGAGCTGGCAATCTTGAATGGGACGTATCGTGATCAAAAAACCATTCCCATGATCCACCCTTTCCACGCCCGTAAGTGCCTGGTGTTATCTTTGAAAAAATGCTAACCATGCCACACCATCATGTTCTCATAACAGATTGTTAACCTACAGCTCCTTGTTTTTCTCTTCTTCTCTCTCTCCTCGACGCTTCCAGCCGGATGGGGAGGATGATTTAAAGAAGCGACAACTTATGGAGTTAGCCATTATTAATGGAACTTATCGCGATACCACAAAACCCTCTGCCGCAGTGTCGCAGGCATCCGCCTCCAGTCGTAAGTTGTGAGACGTCTGTACTGCAGCGTATCTGTGTGCGGTGTTTGGCTTCAGATTCCACTTTCTTTCACGTTTCCAGTGTTTTTGGGGACGCCCTTGAGTTTCTAGTCACTGCGGCATGTCATGGCTTTAGTGGACTGTTTGGGTTTTTCTGCTTTGTTCCTTTTGTCTTCTTTTTTCTTTTGACACCACATTGTTATGGTTCACTTCATTCGCAAAAACAGATTA
The DNA here is from genome assembly GCA_963584105.1 of Alviniconcha strummeri. Taxonomy (NCBI): domain Eukaryota; kingdom Metazoa; phylum Mollusca; class Gastropoda; family Provannidae; genus Alviniconcha; species Alviniconcha strummeri. The sequence continues at coordinate 20,899,639 of OY757544.1, forward strand.
TTTTTTTCCTTTACCATGCTTATTACTCCTCTCTTTGAGCTCTATGCAACAGCACCTCTTTTTTTGTGGTTACTTTCCAACTGTTAGTATTACTATTACACTTTTTTTATTTACTTTTTTTATTTTTTATATGTGTTTTCCCTTCCCCCATTTCTTTATAGATCTGTTCTTTGTTCTGATTCTTTCTACCTTGATCAGAAATCACAACTGTTACAATGATTTGCTTTTTTTTTCCTCCTTTCTTCTTCTTCTCAAAACCTTTTGACCAGAGCATGTGGTACAACTACTAGTAGTTTGCAATTTGCATGATTTTTTATATATATTTTTTTGCCTATTGTTTGGGGTTCATGTTAACATGCTTTTAAAAAAGTGAATGTTGAATAGTGAAAAAGTCTGTCCACTTTGTATTCTTCAGTGGAAATGCAACACAAGTACACTGGCATAGAAAGAATCACACTGCCTTTGACCTTTCCTTTTTGAATAATTCTCTGATTTCCTTGGCATCGTCTGCATATTGCGTAATGATTTCTACCTCTGATTTCTCACCACACTTTTGTCACCACATTGTACCCGTTTCCTATGGTGTTTGTTTAGTAGTTCCGCAGATGAGATGAGGGGTGTGGATGTTGTGTGTACTAGGCGAGGTCTTGGTGTGGATTAAATGTACATAGCACTGTAAGTTGTAACAGAGAATTAGTGCAAGCTTTGTTTGGTTAAAAATTAAACCCTGGCACATAACAGGCAATGTTGGAGGTGAAATGTGGCCCGAATTAAGCAGGATTTATCAGGGAAAGTGAAATATTACAGGAAGTAGGGGCAGCCTTTCGAAAGGTGGGGTGGAAAGACAGCCGATGTGCAATTTTATGGACGAAATGTGAGAAAATACGGAGGGCTTCCTGAGTGAAGTGAGGTAGAAGCCAGCCGGAACTTCCAGGAGTGTGTGGGCTTGCTTGTGGCAAGGTTCCAAAGACAGTTCCAGTCACCTAGTAACTGACTGTTTTGGCAACATGCACAGAATTCTGAATGACTGGCTGATTCTTGATATTTGACACTGAGTCGGCCACAGAGATCAGTTTCTCTGTCACAACAGGTGTCTCTTTAAATGATTGGAGAGAGTGAACAAAATGGAGTTGAGTAAACCAACATTGTCATTGTATGAGTATGCAATCTTTAATGTTGCATCATTCTCCTGCTGCCCAAAATTCTCGGCGTAAACTATAAAGAGGCTCATAAATGATGCAGAATTATATACTCTGACTTTGGCTTAAAGTTAAACTATAAAGAGGCTCATAAATGATGCAAAATTGTATACTGTTACCTTGGCTTAAAGTTAAAACTGTAGAGAGGCTCCTCCCATAGAGAACAGTAAGTGGTTGTGGGTTCTCACACCAAATCCAGCACAATTTCTGTAGCTGTGACACACTACTGTGGGCATGTTGATCCCATGCAATATGATCATCTGTTGTCAATGAACTCTTAACCAGTTTCTGTCCATCCTAGTCTTGGCCTAGGGGCAAAGGGGCAAAACTCTAGGATCATGTACTGCCAGGTGCAACATGTGATTCCCTCCCTTGTTGCAGTGGATTGGTATGAACTACTAGAGTCATCTTCACTCATAGTTAGTTATTTTGCCATGCTAAAGCCCATTCTTAATTGGGTGAACTGTTAGTTTGCTGAACATACTTCAGGCAGTCTGACAAACTGTACATCATTTCTTTATTTAGCTCAGGCAAACTTTTAGTTCCCCAAACATGGTTTGGACAGCTTCATGAAATGTACTTCATTTCTTAACTGGCTTATAATGAGATGCAAGCTTTGGCCCCAACTTGCAGCAGACAGCATGATCCGAAATGTAGACTAAAGTCAAGTCAATACAATATACTGTAATCATCCCCCACAGGGCAGTTTAACTACTATATCATTCAAGGTCCCAGAGACGAGGCTGCACTTCCCTCAAGTCAACAAAGAGTTCAGTTCCCTCCAAAGCAAGTGAAATATCGACACTATTATCCCTTTTTGTTTCTAGTCCTTCCTCATCCACTGTCCCACAGGAGAGATCTCTTTGCTCTCAGTGAATCAGAGGCAAGTTTCGCCAGACTGGGTGAGTATTCCCAGAGTGTGTTGAGCGAAGCTTTTTGGACTCTGAACATAGCATGTCACAGTTCATCAAACTGCCCGAAGCATCTCAAAGCCTTCTGAAGCAGGTTCACAAAGTAGACATTCACCCAATTAAGAATGAACTAGATTCGCTGAACACCCCAATCTAGGTTTGTCCAGTTAAGAACCAGCTTAACAACTGACCTTTTGAGGCTGAATCCAGTTTCCAAGCATTTTATTGTAACTTCTAACTTTTGAACATGATACATATTTGTTCCTGCTGGTGTTTATTTCCATTCTACTAACTGGCTCCAGACAGAAGTGGGGGGGGGGGGGGGGGGGGGGGGGGTAAACACTGGGGGGGAAAAAATGACAACAGTGGGTGGGGGTGTCTGCTTCTGTTTTGACACTAGTTGTTGACAAAGGATAAAGACAGTGGAAATGCACAATGTACATTTGTAAGTATAGTGTTGTTGCCACAAAGGCACCTGCTGAGATGGTGTTTAGCTGAAATGGGAGCTGGTTGCAAGAGTGGTTTGTGAGGAGGGGCTTGACTCACTGTGTATTAGTAGCCTGTTTCATGTACGGTGTGTGTTGTTACATTCAGCTTTTTTCCTTTGTATGCTAAAGGGTGTAGATACAGAGAGGTGTTTAGTCAGTTATAAAAGCCTTCTGCAGATTTATAAGATTCATTTGCACATGCACGCACACACACATGCACACGCAGAGTGACTGACGCGTATACACTTGTGTAGAAATGTCATTTTCTTTTTAGTACACATATAATTATACATGGTTTGTATGTAGCGAAAGTTGTGATCATTCACTTTTCTTTCAATATTTTACTCCTGAGATGATGCAGCTAGTTCATTCAAAAGTTTTACTCATTTTTACTCATTTTCAGTGAATTAGTCATTGTATGGTAAACTCATGGCAGAGAATTTTCTCCCTGTGAGTGTGACCCCGCAGGTTTCTATCCTATGGTCACATGCAGGAAAGATGCCTCTTTCTGACAAGTGTAATAGTTCTGTGCGTACATATATGTATACTTATATTTATATGCTGTTGGGAAACTGGACCATTTGGCATCTTCATTTCTTGCATCCTAGCCAGTAACAGTACTGCGTGATTGTGTACATGATGATCTGATGCTGATGGTGACTTGCACTCCACAGACACTCACCGCTTCCTGGCTCAGCCTCTGCAGCTCCCTGTCCGGGCAGCCACACCCTCGCCTGCTGGCGCCCCCATCATTTTGGCCCCCCGCCTCCCTACCGCCGTCTCCCCCATGGCCGTCACCAGCGCTGGCATCATCAACGGGGCCCCTCCACCACTCATGTCGGCACCTGGGGATGGGGGCCTCATGACCATCAACCCCTATGAGCACCACTACCCGTACGGCCTGTCTGCCACGCCCATCCTGGAGTACTCCCACCCTCACCACATGGACCCTACTGGAGGTGCGGGTATGTTTTTGAGATGAGAAATGGGGGGACGGTACAGAGATTACCTTCCCGGCAAGCTGCTGGTTGGTGTTGGAGCAGCAGTGGGTTAGGTTGCCGCCGTCGAGGTCGCTGCGTTGGATGTCGGTTGTGTGTTTAGGTCCAATTTAGGATTTAGATTTTTTTGTTTTTGTTGGTTAAACCTTCCCTGCTTTCTGCCATTTGAGAGCTGTTGGTTGCTGAGTAGAGTGTGATGATTAGAATATGATATATTTATACAAGCCCCGATTTGTATTTGCCATTGTAGAGCGTTAAATTGAGAACACCAGTTTGGATGGTGCGTGAGAGAATATGGATTGTCGTAGACCCGGTCTTACTGTCTTCCCCAAATAATATGTTTAAGCGGTGATAGTGACTGTGCTGCAGATTGATCAATTTGGTCTCTCAGGAGGAGAATGGCCCCTGGGAACTACATCCCTCTGCCATGCTAAATAAACTACGCATGTATGTCTGTGTCACTGTCGGACCCCATCTCCCCTTCTTGTGATGGTTGAGTAAAACAAGTTGATACATTCCAATATACAGTTTTATCTGCAATGTACATCTCGCTGTTACAGCTGAAGGGTTAATTAAATGCACAATGCGCTTGATATTATGCTTAAAAACAACAACGTCCACAACTAGAAGGTTGGTAGGAGGTGACATGTATTGCACAAGAAGCATGACCTAAAAACAAGCGTAAATACTTAATAGTGTTTTTGTTAAAACGGCACCAGAGAGATTGAGTTGCGTATTTTCTTTTTGTTCCCATGACTGCCATATTGTTTCAGTGACAGAGTTCTTCAGACTTACTCTATTTCTTTTACGTTTCTCCTCCAGTACAATTTGTTGACATGTAAAATTTATTTTGTGTGAAATCCAACATTCCTAGATGACTGGCTCTTGGCCATTTGAGTGATCTCATATCCAGCGTTTAATTTGGATTTTATTTTGCTGTTGATGTTTTGGTTCTAGTTTTTGTCTCTTTACCCCCCTTCCCTTCCATTCCGCTTAGATGGGATGGAACGCTTTAGTTACCATATTTTACCACAATCGGGCTGCCCCTGCTCAGTTGCTGATAGCGCTCCCATTGAATGTCATTATTTATTTAGGACGTGTGCATTTGAATCAGCATCAGTATTTTGATTTCATGTTGGGACAGCTGCTACAGAGTTTTGGATAGAAAAAGATTGTGTCTTTTTGTCTCCCCCCCCCCCCCCCCCCCCGATAACTTACAGTTTACATTAACTGTTAATGCTAAAAGAACAAGTCAGTCCCCTTTACAGCATTAATGAGTTTTGTAATAGTTTTAATATTGCTAATTTTGTGTGGCGTGATGTGGGTCTGTTCTCTTTGTCTCCGAAACTGCCTGTCAGACAAGGAAATAGTAGGTATAGCTTACGTTAGGTTTCCTTCACTGTTAGCTTTGCTGTTGGCATGACAAGTTAACTTTTGAGACTGTTCTGCATGCGCTGTCGTAGCTTGCAGCAACACTTCTTTCAGTCACCAGTCTAGCCTGGTCAGGGATTTTTCAGGGGGAATCCTTTTTTATTTTTGGAGCTGGCTTCCCTTTCTTTCGTTTGCATGGGACCTGTGACGTGGCTTTGAGAAAAGACAGAGTTGGTGCAGCACACATAGAACGGACTAAAGCAACCTTTTTTTTGTGTGTGTGCTTTTAGAGTCCCTTTTTTTTCCTCCCACGATCCCCAGTTAGTCCCATAGTGTTCTTTTCCTTTCACCCATTTGTAGCGTCGTTGAAGGTTGCATAAGCTTCAGTGCCCTGTGATACCCGGCACCCACCCGTCTGGCCTCGGTGCAAAACGTTTAATCATCTGGACTTTCTTCCTCCACCAGTTTCTTGCTTTTGTTCGAGTTTCATTTCAGTGGATTCAGACGGATGGTTTCCTTTTTTTTTGTTTTGTTTCCTGGCTGTATCTTAATAGTTCTAGACATTTTTGCAGTCTTTTTTTTTAGCGGCCTTTCTTTCTTTGGGGATGTTTTATTTGGTCACCTCCCTCTTGTCTCTCCATTCCCAGCTGTTTGTTCCTCTTTGTCAGTGGTTTCTTTCATCGGCTCTGTAGTCTGCATCGTCTTCCTTCACTTCTTTTGCCACGCGTCATACACTGCACCCATGTTAGTGAACAGTGAAAATGGAGGCTGTAGAGAAAACTGTGCAGCTTTGGGTTTGTGTAGTAGTTAGTGTTCAGGGTTAGAGGTAGTGAATTCTGTAGAGCAGCGCTTTTTAGCTTGGTTCACCTCTTTCTGGACCGATTACCATCAAATTGAAAAGAAGGGTAAAAAAGTGTCTGTATGTATGCTGCATGTACAAAACCTGCAAAGAACTGCTGTTGTAACAAAACCCATTAACTTAATGTAACAGTGTAATCTGCGATCAGCTAGACTAAAGGATATGGTAACATCTAACGACGGCTTATCCTCACAGGTAGAGTAAAACTAAATGAGTTGCGAGTAAAGTAAAACTAAACGATGTGTAATTTATGAAGTCAGTGTGTTTTCCCCTCGAAAGTGCAAATATTTGGGCTGTGATTGGACGTTGTATACAGTATAGTAGTCATGTACGACTTGGATATATATGCATTTACAGATTGATGCAATTTTGCTGTTGAAAACAAGTGTTCTGCTGAGTGTGGTGAGAGTGAAAACGGTATGTGTGAATGTTTTTCTGTATGGACGCATCTCAAGAGTCATGGTTTAAGCTACGCATTCAGTCCTGTTGTTACATGCCGTAGAACTTCAGCTGCCGACAGCCCCTAGTTGAGGTTTGTTTGGAGCAAGTCGAGGTTGGCATGTGTTGTGTGATGAAATTAAGGTATTTATACGAAGGTGTATATATTATACATGCATGTACATGACAGTGTTTCGTGTGTTTGAACCCAATTCTGTGCCTTTTTCTAATTGTTCTAATGAATGTTTCACAGTTTGTGGACCTTTTCTAGGTGCCGTGCCCAAAATCCGGAGAACGTTAGCAGGCGTGAGAGATCACCCTTACAACAGGGTGACACTCTCGTAAATAGTGTTCAGGTCAGTTGCAACCACTGTTGTTTGTATCAGCGTACATTTTGCATGGGTGAAAGTTTTTCACTTTCGATACTGAAATCTGTAGATTGGATCAGCTGAGCGGTGTACTTGAGTGTAGTTTGTGCAAGACCTTTAAGAAACCTCTGCATAGTCAAAGATTTTGATCCGTTCTTCCTGAAGTGACTGTGATTGACAGGATGTTAAAAAAAAAAAAATTAACTGACTCAGAAGTTGTTGAGTTTTGACTTGCGTAAAGTATTGTTGGAGTCTAAGGACGGTTGAGTGTTATTGTCAAGAGAGTAATTCCTTTTTTGACTTTTCTAAAAGGAAGGGCATTTGTTACAAACGACTGGAATCCAGTCAGATCTCAGTGTTTGAGGGAAAAGAGCTTTCACCCATTGTCTTGCTTAATGCTTCCTTCTTTCCACAGTGCCTGTCAGGACAGTATAAATGAAATGAATGACACACCACCAGGGAGCCCTTTTTTTTGCCCTTCGTTTTTTTCTCCTCTTCTTCTTAACCAGAAGTGATGTTTGGGAAAGAGAACAAAATCTATTTCATTATAAGTTTTAATCCGCACACAGTGATCTTTGGAGGTACAAACAAGAGAATACAACAAAGAAGTACTTTTTTTTTAAAGGGTCCTGTGGGCTACTGTAAAATGATCTAATTGTGATCACCATCCTTTGGGCTTAGATCTGTGGATTGTAGATCTATACAGTCTGGTTTCTTCAGTAAGTTGTTTCTGCCCCTTCATCCCTGCAACCCCCCCTCCCCCTCCACATTGTTTCTGCCCCTTCCTCTGCACCCCTCCCCCCACCCCAGCACCTCCTCTGTTGTTGCTGTCATTCATTTGTCATTTTATTGTCAGGCTGTTTGTTCTATGCAATGTTTTATGGATTCGTAAAATAGTGTTTTATTTATGCTCTGAGATTTAAATGTTTCATCTGTGTACCTTTTTACACTGCCAGTCCTCATTTGAGTGCAGTCCCTAGTTGGGCTGAGTGTACTTGTTAGCACTGTACAGCATTGGTATTGTTTTATACAATTATGACTGCAAACATTTATTATCCTAGTGGACAGACTTCAGTCTTCCAGAACACGTTGAAGTATTGCTCAAATAGAATGTACATAGAGACAAAATTGTAATCAAAGTACTGATGTAATGCTCAAATTTGTAATCAAACGTTTTGTGAAGTTTACACAATGAGACACACTTGTCTTGGGAAATCATCCTTTTTTGTTTTTGGTCTCTCCTATAGTTATTCAAATTTAATTGCTCAAAAAAAAAATCCCTTGGATTGAGGATATACCTGTGTACCATGCTCTGTGATTGTCCCAAACAAGCAGAGGATGGGTATGTTAGGAACTGGGGCAGAATTATATTTCTGTGGGTGTTGCGTGACTCTGAAAGCAGAGCAAACAAACAAAATGACACATACACACACACAAACAGTGGCACTGCAATAAGATTTTGGATGGCATGATTATGCTGCTAGTTCAACTTGTCAAGAATGATTGCTTTTGTTTTGTGGCTATGGCGGAATCTCCACAGTGCAACAGTAAAACCTTAATCCGTGTTGATGCGTGGATGCAATTGCCTTTAGTATGGAAGTATACACGGGAGTGGGCAAGACCAAAGAAAGAAACGCAAACAGCACAGATTGAATGGCAGTTTTGAATGGATTTTCTGCAAGAGCATGGATTTTTGCTGATTTTTATCTGCCTTTTGGGGACATTCTTTACACTTTTATATCTTGCTTTATTGACAGTTTTACGCAAGAGACAAATCAAAAGCAGTTTGCGCAGTTCAGTTTTTTAGCTGGCTTTCGGCAAGTTTTCTGTGTGTTCTTTCATGTACTTTACATTTGCATATGGTATACTGTTGAGCCTTCAAGTTTTAAGTTATGTGAAATCCAGATGTTCAGCTGTGCAATTGTTTGTTCAATGTAGTGTACATTTTATTTAAATAAATGATATTATATATATATATTGATAAGTTCTCTTGTCTTTTCATCCATTCAATATATGGGTAACAGTTTTCTCCATTATTTTACATACACTACATGAAATATTTCATGAGCAAGGTGTGAATTTCTCTGGCTGTCTATTGTATTTTGCCATTTACTTCTGCTCTCTCTCTCTCTCTCTCTCTCTCTCTCTCTCTCTCTCTCTCTCTCTCTCTCTCTCTCTCTCTCTCTCTCTGTCTCACACACACACACACACACACACACACACACACACACACACACACACACACACACACACACACACACACACACACTCTCACTCACTCACTTTCAGTGGTGAATGAGATCAATATGACCACAACATGAACAAAAATAAAACAACTTGTATTCTCAGTGACCCTCGTCAAAATATAAAAAGTACTGTGTCCGTCAATACAGAACCCTCAACACATGGTCCTTTGGTGAACCTCTCTAACTCATGCAACAAGAGTATGTGTTTACCGGACCTTGTGTAGAAAAACAAAAACTACAAAAATGAAAATGAAGACATCACAAATGGAATCCCTAGACTGTCAAAACCCTAACAACAAAACTTTTAAGAGAAAAAAGACAACTGAAGCACTTGCTGAAAGAGGAATGGGTGCCTTTTTTGTTTGTTTTGTTTTGCAACTGCGTTTGAAAGGAGGAGAGAGAGTGAGATTTGTGGAAATGGGTGTTGCGTGTTTGACCTGTCCTAAACCATTCTCCATTTCTGTGCCTTCTGTGTTTTGTCGCTTTGATCAATAGTCTTCTACTGTTTGGGGCAATTGAGCAGATTTTGTATTCTACTCACTTTTTATGTGTACTTCACCTTAACCAAATGATTTGAGCACTTTCTCTTTTCATTATCAACGCATGCTTCAAACGATTCTGTTTCCAACTGGGATTGTTCTAAAGGCATGCCCTAAAACTGCCAGAATCATTACTATTGACATTGGTTTCCTGGAGACAAGTGTGTTTAACTCATTTTCCTTTTTTTTTTTTTTTAGTTGATTACCATCAGTTTCTAGTCACTTGCAATACTTCACAAGCGAAGTCGTAATAATTTGTTTTCATGCTTAGTGCCTATATGAGGGTTATATAATTCATTAATCTTTTAATTACTTATGTGAATGCTGAAGTACTTTAATAGCCTCCAAATGATAATTAGGCCAAATAAAAACAACAGCCTGTGCTTATGGTAACCTGACGGACCCTATTTTGGGGGTGATGACCCTTGAACTAAAGAAAAAGAAAACAAATTGCAGAAATTATTTGTCTTGGAGAACTTTGTCCAAATTTTAAGGGGAGCAGGGGAAGTCGACACACATCTACCTTTTTCAAAATGTGTACCCCGTATGTTACCCTAAGCACAGGTTTCAGAAGAAAAAAAAGAAAGATTATTTGGCCTTACTATGACTACAAAGTACCAACTAACCTAACCCATTTTTATTTCTTCTTTTTATTTTTCATTAACCCAGCTGGCAACTAACATGGTCACACACACAGTGAGAGCGAACGAAAGAATCCTTGTGCCTTAACTGAGCTGGGCTTGGCAAGCGTGGGAAGCAGGCAGGCAGGCCGTCCTTCACTGCTGACCGCACAACCACCATCACCCCCCTTCGGTGTACAGTACAGTATCTTCCCTGCCTCCACCATCTACTACCACTACCACTACTACTACTACTACTTTGTCAGTATTACTGCTGTCGGGGGGGCTGGCCGGCCCTGTCGACCACTAACCTGCCTAGTGCCGGAACCAAGCTTTTAACTCCTTTTGATGATTGGCCTGTCTTGTCCACACGCGCACGCACGCCCCCTCTCGGCCATGGAGGGGAGTGGAGCCAGCAGCTAAGTGCCTGTTTGGTTGCTACTACCATCGTCAACACTAATGTGTACCGTGATGTTCTTTCTGCTCTATGCTAGCCACCTGTTTTGGGAGGCGTTTGTTTGTCTGTGTGCAGGGTGGGTGGGGGAGGGGAAAGAAGGGTACAGAGAGAGAATGTGAGTGTGTGTGTGAGAGCGATAGCCGTTCCATGTTCAGGTTTAGGAGCGACTAAAAGTGGAACGGTTCTTGTTGTCTCCCCCCCCCGCTTTTTTTTTTTTTTGATGAATTCATTTCACTTGTGGGTACTGGACTTGTATATCATGCTTTTTGTGTGTGGTTTCCTGAATTTTGATATTTGTATAAAAACAACACAAGACTTGAGAAGCTTTTTATTTTGGAATGTGGTCTTGAATTTACTTCTTTACAACATATAATACAAATGTAGTGTGCTTTTTTTTTCTTTTCTTTTTTTTAATCATCCTTTTTTTCTTTCTTTTTTCATCTGTTTATCAGAGAAGTTAGTGTTCAGGCATAATTATACTCAAGCTCAAAAGTTAAGCAACTCTTAACTATGCATGTGTGTTCAAACCTCAGTAAACCACTTCCATGAAACCTCTCTAGTTCAAAGGCTTGTTCAGTGGTCTGCCACTGATCAACATGCGATCAGTTTCACATGTGCTTTCCACAGCGAGGATGACGCACGAGAAATGAGCCTGAAAAGTGTTAAAGCTACCAGTATTACCAGTGTTGTTCAGCATTCAGTTTCAAGTATCAGATTGCAGTCAGCAGGCTCTTTGCCAAGTACACAGACACCTGGAAAATGTCAAAGATATCCACAGAAGTGATTGTCAGCACTGTCAGTGATTTCACAAGTCATTGTCGACTTTTTGAAAGCCTTTTCCGACTTTATAATTTACTTGATGAAAATATAGAATGTAGTACACCTTATTTCTTGCAGTTGCTTAACTTTGTGGCTTGAGTATATTTAACAGAGAGCATCAGCAAACTTTGTGAAGAGAACGCTGATCTTTGTGACAACGTTGAAATATGCCATGCTAAGAAGAGTGAGTGATCAGAGAAGCTCCAGTCTCACATTTGCTGTGGGGTGTCTATTCATAACGTCAGTCATGGACTACCGTCAGATTTGGCTGCGGTTTGTCTCAGAGCCCACAGTGACCGAGTGACACAGATGACAGGCAGTGTTGCAGAGTAAGAAACTAAAGTGTTAGTGTTGTGGAAGTCAAGGGACAATACATTTAAAGCTGCTCACCGAAAATTTGTGTTGTTTATTGATTGCAAAAAAGCTCTGCTATCGAGAGCGAATGAACCATTTTACAACAATCCTGTTTACACAATTCATGTAGATGACCCACCCACACCATTACACCAGAGAAAATTTGCATTTCCCTGTTAACTGATGCAGTGCCTCTAAGTATGGACCCACTGCGCTGAGAGAATGATGCATCTTGTAGCATTTCTGTCTGTTCAGTTAGTGGAAAAGGGGTGCAGTTTTAGAGGTGTTGGTGAATCCATTCTGTGGAGACGGTACTTAAAGGGTCACTCAGTTTAACCACATAAATTGGATTGTGTCAGCGTGTCCAATCAGTTAAGTGAACTGGGTCAGCACATTTATTAAATTAGACTGGGTCAGCATGTTTGATAATTAGCTTCATGCAGGTCAGCATCCTGTAGTGTTTGGCAATTTTAAACAAAGAGATCTTGCCCGTTGAGCACTGGGCAACGAGTGCAAAGTGAACCATGTCTGAGAGCAGTTTTTATTTGCATCGCTCGACAAGCAGGTTCTGTGTTGTTTCTTTTGCAAATATGGTTAGCTTTCTGCTGGCCTGTGTGTCGTGAGCCAGTTGGGTGGTGTTTCTGTTCAGCGTTTTCACGTACAGCACCAGTGTAGCTTGTTGGTGTTTGAAAATAGCTTTGATGACTGTTGCAATACTGTCTTCCCAGAGCATGGCGGTGATGTCCATGCGCCTCCCTCATCAGTTATAATAAATGTGGTCAACTTGCTCAACTGCACGAACAAACTCTTGGACATTGAACTCAAGACAGGCAATACAATAGAATGTTATATTGCATTGCACTAATGAATTTTTTTTTTTTTTTTTTTTAATGAAAATTTAATCTGATTTTTAGACTTTGTAATGATTTTCTAAATTTGAAGGGAACAAATTATACATGATGATGCACTGAAGTAATGCTCCGTTCGAATACTTTCCTTTTTCTTTTGATCAAATGAAGCTCTGTTTCTGAGCAATTTTCTCTCAAAATATTGTTTTAAAATACTCATTTCAAAATATGGAAGCAATATAATCATAACATTTTCATCAGTCTGTTACTGTATACCAAAAGGATAAGAGATTGCAAAAGACTTTCTGAGTGACTCAGTTTTTGCTCCTTGCTTGCAAACTTTATGTTCAGAACCTGTACTTGTATCTTTGAGGCATATCAAATCTTGTTCCCTCTCCCCACCCCCCACCCCCAGTAATCCCAAACCTTCCCTTGACTGTTTTTACTGTGGTAACCAGAAGGTTGAAGAAACTCAGAACGTGTATCCACTGTTGTTTTGAACACAAACAGTTCTCATATCAAAAATCTATGCAACCAGGGTCTGCTTTAGAAATGAGTTGAAGAGTTGCTTTTACAGTATGTCATTTGGTAAGTCAAACTGATGCAAAATTCTGTCAGGACTCCTTAATTTTGAAACATGGTGCCAGTCTGTGTAATGATCAGTGCTCATCCGCTTTGCGGTTGTCAGGCCTTTGGTACCAACAACTGTAGTGTTACTCTGCAGTTGGCTTTTTCCTGGAGACAGTGAAAGTGAGACATTTCACTTTTTGCTGCTAGGACAGTGGCTGCCTTTTGAGTGTTGTATTTTTGTGGTGGTCTAAATGTCATCATTGCACTGGCATCGTAGGGTTAAAACTAATTTATAATCCTTGGTAAACCTTATTTGGTTATTATGTGGATGAATGTGCTCATGCACAGTCACAGCACCTCCTCTTTCTTCGCTCTCTTGTGATTTGAGGGAGAGATGCAACTCATCTCAAGGCTTGGTTAATGTTAGTTTTTTTTGTTGTTTTTTTTGTGGAGAAATCTTTCACACTTTGCATGATCAGCTTCCAGTGGGCTTCACACTTTGATGCCAGGTTCAGTGACCTTGACCTGATTTCAAGGTCTCAGTGAAATGGAAAAGGTGAAACTGAAAATGGCATTTTCTTCACAGGGTTTCTAGGCAGTTGGGTTCAGACTGTGTATGCTGTTTGCAGTCGTAAATATTTTGGTTTTAGACACCAGCATATATTCAAGGGAAGTTACTGATGCATTTACCACCCCTGCAAAAAGCATGGACAAGTTTCTCAGATACTACTGCATAATATAAGTCTTCAGGCTTCACATATTTATACAGGTGGTGGTGACTTTGATGTGACAAGGTAACAGGAGAGTTTGAAAAAAATATTCGGAAAGTTGGTGCTTTTGAATGTGAGTTTACTGGGTATTGTTTGAGCTTTTAATTTGTAAATATTCTATTGGTCAGTGTACATATGTGCTCATTTGTTTGATAATATCATTTTTACAGTATCATACTCAAGCTCATCAAAAATAAAAATATCATTTTGAATTACATTTTTTTAGGGGTGCCGAATGCTCTACTTAGGCTAGACACCATTTTGAAATCATGTTTGTCATGGTACATTTTGTACAAAGGTGTAATAATTGACCTGTTTTATTTTTGATGTTTCGACCTTTTTGGTTCAGCGTTAACATATCGCCGTCTCCCCTCCCTTTTGTAACAGGCTCTTCATCTGTGCTAGTTTCTAGGACAAGTTCACTTGTCAGAGGCAGATTGTAGTGGCTAGGTTGTTTGTTACCTGTGGCTGTCCAAAGTATTTTCATAATCATGTGTGTAGTTGAGTATTTTCACCTGTGCATACTCACTTTGGAAACCCTTCTCTGGTTTTCCTGTTGTAGCTGTTTTGGGGAAGATGTTGCTACCTCTGGCATTTACTGAGGTGAGCAGACCTAGTAAAAAGGAGTGTCGGTGCGCATTTGCTGTTCCTTGTTCCATGAATTCAAAGCTCGTCTCAACCACTTTTAGTGGAAACATTATTACCCAGGTCTGTTTGAATTTGGTGAGATTTGATACCAGTCAAAAGTTAGATGGATGTATCGTGCAGAAGATGAAGGATATTAATTTTAGTGCACACGCAGCGCTGATTTAAGCGGAGAATACTGTGCACCCTCAGCATATGTATGTCGGAACACAGTTGTTATCCCAACCAAAAGCTGCATGGCACTGTCAGGAGATAGAAAAAGAGAAGACTGAAAAAAGAAAGAAAGAAAAAACTAAGCTGACGATACAGAGTATCCATATACTTCTAAATTTCACGGCTCAGTGAATCCGTTGATGAAGTGTGTATGCCAGAGGTAGCAGAAATAGAAGTAGTATTATGTTGTGTACGTTTTGTGTGTCAACTATGCAGCTCAGTAGGGTTTGATGATGATTAATGATTGCCATGTTTTTACTTTCTGACTTATTACGTATTCATTTACCTGTGTACTTAATTGTTACTGGTGACCGGGTGTTCACAGGGGTAACCCACTTTGAGTGTGAGTGAGGTGACGAATTGCTGGCATATTGAGACTGGTTTGACATTTATCGTGGCTAAGGTTCACAGTGTTGCGTTGGACTCTGTGGGAGAATTGTGTATACTGGCGTAGGTCTTCGCTCACTACTCAGCAGTGTATTGAGCTGACAGAATACTCTGATAACTTCGCACCCCACCGTATTGACCTGGTATTATCACAAACTTTGACCTCTCATCCCATTGGTGTTCAGGTGGTCTCAGTGCTGCAAGAAAACGGGAAGATAACGAAATCTTTGCGGTCACTTGTCCATGGAAAAGGTGTCTTCCACATTTCTAGCTTTGTACAGGTGTTGCTACTTCTGAAGTTTACCTGATAACTGTTCCGTTTCACACCCAAAGTTAAACAATGAATTTTTTTGTTATTTGTGTGTACTCCATAAATCTTGCAGACAAAATTTGTAGTATGCTGAGAAGGGTTAACTCTAGTTTGACTAGTGAAGCATTGTTACGTTTATTACATTGCAGTCTCGGTTTGTTTGTCTGAATAATTTCTTTGCAGCACTGCCACACATTGATGTGCATTTTTCAGTTCCATTTATACATTTTATACTCTCGTTTATTTGCTTTTTCATTTGAAAATAGCATCATGGATGAAGATTCCTAGAAAAGAGGCAGAAAAGAAAAGAGAAACATCTTGTGACAATATTCCTAGCTTCGTCAGTTTAGTTTTGCAAAAGAACAAAAAAGGACTTTTGTACTTATGCTCGTGCTCATTTCTTTCCAAGCTGACAGTTAGCTGTGTTTGTGAGAGTGTTTTAAGTAAGCACAACATTGCTGTTTCTTGTCCTCCCCACCACCCCCACCCCTATGCGTGTCTTAATGATTCTTGGCAGTTTTCCATGGGGGAGGGGGGAGGGGGCCTTTTTTTATCCTGTACGAAAAGGTTCTCGACTGACAACGAACATGCCCTGCTGTTATTAATTGTCCTGTGGGTAGGCTGTTCTCATGGCCATGAAGGGGCCATGCGGGACTGTTCTAACATTTATCCTGTTTTGCTGTTTGTTATAACCATGTACATGTGTGTTTGTTGGTGACCTCTGTTGCACTTGGTGACTAAAAAAAAAAAAAAAAAAAAATCTATATAAAAAGAAACTGTTGGGGGCACTACAGGTCCCCTCCTTTACCCAGGGTGGCCAGCCTTACCCACAATGACCCAGGGTGGCTTGCCTCACGGCGGGGTGGCAGGCTGACTGCCTAGCACAAGCAGCCTTTCCTTCATTAACCCTCTTGTTGCTAACCAACACTCAGATAACGGCTTCACCTCAGGTAGGTCACAGAATCATCAGACCTGTGAAAGCGAGCCACCTCCGAGCTAAGCATCAGTAAATGGAACACTGCTCCTGTGGCTCCACCACTGCTGGAGAAAGGGAGGGTAACTGAGAACTGTCCAGTGAAGGGTGTTTGCATTTTGCTTTTAATGGGGTTTTTTGTGGGATTGTTGTTGGTATTCACTCTGAGGTGGCTAGTTAACACAGCTTTGACTGTATCCTCTGGAACTGGTAAAGCACAAAATGGCTGGCTTTGACATATCACAATTTGTTTGTTCTCTGCCCCTGCTCTCTCCCCCCCCCCCCCCCCCCCCCCCACCCCACCCCCTTTTTTCTTTTTCTTTCATCCCCCTCTCCTATTATCCCCCCCCAACAACTCGATAATGGAGAAGGATCATTTTGGAGAGTAGAAAAAAATTGCTGCTGACTCAACAACACACATGTGAGGATCCATTTTTGTTTTATTTGTTTCTAAGCTGATTGCATCAATGATATTTAAACTTAACAGTTTGACTTGAAATGACATTTCAGTTGAGTTTTCTTTTGTTTTTGAAAATTGGAACAATTTTTTTCAGTGTAACTTTTGTAAGCATAAGAACAAACTCAAATTTTCACATTTATAATGAGTATGTTTTTGACAGCCCACCCACCCCCACCTCACCCCCTTTCAGTTCTAATGTTGACGAGAGAGAGGAATGAAAAATGTTAAAAGTTCATGCTTGGCTTTAAGCAAAACTCCGTCCCACAAAAAAGTTGTGCATTCTCTCCACAGTAGGTTTGTTGTTACCAACCTGGTGGTTAAGTAATGGTGATATTTTCTGAGGTGATAATCTGACTAGTGGTGAAGGTGTCTAATAAAAAAAACACAGCCATTTTGTCTTTAATTGGTGGGCGTAGCTGATTTCGGCTGAGCCCTACAAGTGCCTTTTATACAATATACTACTTAACTGCATGCCCTCCAAACCAAGGCTAACATGTTTGTACACGGTCTATATGCATATTTTTGTATACTGAATACAATTACTGCTGTGTGCGTGCTGATGTCTTACCATGGCTTCATTGAGAGAGGAAGGATCTAACATGCTGTAATGGTTCACTGTGAAGTGAAAGTCACATTTTAAGTCTTGTTTCTGTGACATAGATCTTCTGTAAAACGCATAATAATTGCTTCCCTGTGCTTAGAGTTGTTATCTTTCTCTTTGCAATAATGCTCTCAGCTGAAAAGGATACTCCATTTGTCTTTTTTTTTTCTGGTTTCTTTTTGTTTTGTTTTTTTCCTCTGGTTTTCTTTCAGACTTGTTTAGGGAGGAGAGAACTCAAACAACACTTTTCACGCAAGCTTTCGGAATCTCAATGTTGCTTACTGATCATGGTTACTAATATCGTGACTTTGGATTTTCCCTTCATTTAACCTTTTTTTTTTTTTTTTTTTGCATTGAATGCTGGAGTTGATGTAGACATGTTGGAAGTTTTGCATTAACCATTGAATGCCTCTGCTTATAACAACAACCAGCATATTTTGTAACCGTTTTATCATTATTAATAATAATATGCAATAAACCATTTTGTACTCGTAAAGAGCCCACCTTTTTCTGTTGACACTAACCAGACCACACGTTTTGTTTTGACCGACTGACCAGCTGGTTGCTTTCATCTTGTCTGCTCCTACCAATCACATGTATTATAAAGAGAGAGTTTTTATCCCTCTGTTTAGGGTAGTAAAAAAAATAACAGAATTTGTATACCCATCACCAGAATGTCACAAACACCACAGCAAAGACGTTTCTAGCGCAGATTAACTCCCTTGTTTGTAAATGTTGATTCGGCACAGATTGTGCCTGAACTTAATGAAATTAATCCCCCAAAAATTTAAACCATCTTACTCTTAAATGTAATATGACTTTGCACTTGGAAGTGTGATTGGCTGGAGTCTTGCAGAAATGAAAGTTGCACAGCTTCTGATAACTTTTTCTTTCTTCTCGACTGACCAACTCCACCAGCACATGACATTGGCTTGTTGTCTCTGTGGACTTGCGTGTGTGTTTGTCCATGCGTGTGTGTTCGTCCATGCGTGTGTGTTTGTCCGTGTGTGTGTGTGTGTGCCCCAATGATTGTCCTTCACCTCAGCCGCTTGGTATTCTGTCGGCTGTTTTGTAGAGGTAGTTTCTGCTGCTGTTGCAACCCCACAGGTGCCCGACGCGAGTTCATTCACTTTTCCCCCCTTCAGCCTGGCTCTCACGGGAATAACACTGAGGCTGGGTGCCGCTGGTGTGCGGGAACAGTGAAGTGACCCGCGTCGGGCGCCTGTAGCCCTGCCCACCACGGCAGCGGACCACCACTTTGCTAACCTCTCTCTGCCCCGCCGTCATCCGTCACTAACAATAATCGCTGTGTGTGAAGAGGTACGTGTACAAACAGCCTGGCTCGCTGGCCGGACCCGAGGGGTGGGTGGTGGACGAAGCACAGGGTAGGTGGTTTGGACAATGCATGGGTTTGCAGCCATCCACAATAAACCTGCTTACGGGGTTGGTAGAGGTTTATTTGCTGCTGTCGTCGTCAGTGTAGGTGCTGTGTCACACACATAAGATTGCAGCTCTGTTTTTTTGGTTGTTTGTGTTCGTTTGTTTCATTATTGTTTTGTTTTTATGCTGCTTTTTTGTTTCGGTTGAAAAAATACCTTTGTCTGCTTGGGTGTTTTTCTGGTGTTCATTTAACCAGTGTTATTCCTCCTGTCCTACCCCCTAGAGATTCTCTACTGCATAATTACAATTTGGTGGTGGGGGGGGGGGGGGTAATGCATTTTATTTTTTTATGTTTGTTTTATTAGGGTTGGTGGGGTTGGTGTTGAGATGGCATGATGTCATGTAAGTTTTACTTTTGTTTTAGTGGGCAGGGGTGCTTTTTGCATTTGAAATGTCAGCCTACACCCTCTCTAACGCCCCACCCCACCAGCTATACAGCGGGGGTTGGCTGGGGGGTAGCGTAAGCAAGAAGACAGTGTAATAACCTGATGTGGAAATGGGGGTTCCCAAAGAAGTTACGTGTTTTCCCCAAGTGCTTTATTACCTCATCACTGCGAGTCGCGCGCTGCGACCAGTTGTATAGCCACCATCCACCAGTTCGGTTTCTGTTGCAAGGTTTCCTGCCACCACCCACCTTTTATCCTTCACCCTGTAGTGCCTGGACATCAGTTGTTCCCTGGTTCACTTGTTGGGGTAACTTGGGGTCGAATCTCATCCGTCTTGGTCCAGGAGAAACTTTCAAAAGTTGCCTTCAGAAGAGGTCATTCTCTTCTCTTCTTAGCCATGTTGTTTGAAGCTAGTAGACCTAGCACTGTTGCGTGTGAATTACGCGAAGCTAACCACGTTTTTGTGCCTTTTTGCTCCCTAAACTCGCACGTTGATCTGATCTTCCAAAACTTATAAACCACATGTTTTGAGGTTTGTGATCCATTTGCTATTGCTTTCTTTCGAGTGTGGCCATTCTTTTCTTTTGGGAAGTGTGTGGAAATGGGTGTATGGCTTATATTGTTTTGTCAGAAAGGGGTGGGTGAGGTGGAATTGTAGTCGGCATTGAGTTCAAAGGAACATCCTATCATTTGCATCAGTAGAAAAACTGTACAGGATATATTGTTGCTTTTGTTTCATTATCGGACAGACTAACTTTAAAACTGAATCTCACTGACGTGGACTTCATGTAGAAATGAGTGGTTTTGCTCAAATTAAAGCATATTCTTGCAAGAAGGGCTTAACAAAAGTGGAAGATTCACAGTGCCTTAAACGCCAAAACAAAACCTCATTTTGGATACGTCATATTAGTGTATATAATGGTGACAAAGGTCAGTGTAACATTTTGAATCGACATGTATAATTTCACATGCCTTGCATAGAACGCCCTTGTGCCTTGTGACATGAGTGTAACACTTTCTCAAGTTGATCTTGCCAAGTTTTCTCATCTTTACTGCATATATTCTGTATATTTTACTCCTTTTTTGTTTTTGTTTTCATTCATGTGTAATTTGCTCAATTGCTCAACTCGTGAGTTGCGTTGTGTTGAAGGTAAAATGAGGTGGGATTTTTTCTTTCTTTCTTTCTTTATCTCTCGAACAAGAAAACATTTTTTTGCTGCTTTTGTGGCTGAGTAACGCGTTTCGTTTTGGAATGATGCAAAACGCTGAAACACTACAACCATGACATAATGTTAAAAAGAAGAAATAACGTTAATAAAATGTACACTTTCTTTTTTAAGTACATGTTCTTCGCATAACCTCATTCTGGAAACCACCCCTTTTTAAAAATATTTTTTTAACACATTTTTTCGCATCCTCTTCCTGTTCTGTTTTTGTCTCCTCACCTTTCAGTACGCCGCTGACATGTTACTATTTTGTGTTGTCGTTCATTGACATACTCGTTTTGGCGCCTAGTTGCGTTCAGGCTCCTGTGTTGTGTTTTTACTACCACCACCACCACCACCACCTCTTTTGGCCAGGTGGGAGGTGGCAAAAACGAATATATTATTATTAATAAAGGAAAGTATTGATGGGATTCCGTTTGTGATGTCACGTGACGTGAGATTGACTGGCGTTCGCTTCTGGGCGTGGCACCAGCCGGTGACGTTATTTTAGTTTCCTTTTTCAGAGTATTTTAACTTGTGCTGCACATCATGCACAAATCAGGGACATTCTTGAACACCCTTTGCATCCAGAAATCATCCCAAGTGACGTGAGCAAATTTGTGTCGAGCAGGACTGAATGGTTGTGTGTTGCCTGGCAGGGTTCGAATGAATGAGAGAGAGAGATTGTGTGTGTCCGAAATTGAACAAAACATGTGCCAACTAGGGCTGTCTTAGAGTGTGTGTGTGTGTGTCCGAGATTGAACAAAACATGTGCCAACTAGGGCTGTCTCAAAGAGTGTGTGTGTGTGTGTCCGAGATTGAACAAAACGTGAGCCAGCTAGGGCTGTCTCTGTGTGTGTCCGAGATTGAACAAAACGTGTGCCAACCAGGGCTGTCTCACAGTGTGTGTGTGTGCGAGATTGAACAAAACGTGTGCCAACTAGGGCTGTCTCACAGTGTCCGAGATTGAACAAAACGTGTGCCAACTAGGGCTGTTTCACAGAGTGTGTGTGTGTGTGCGTGTGAAATTGAACAAAACACGTGCCAACTAGGGCTCTCACACACTGGAGACTGCCCATACCTGACAGGACCACAGTTCCCCAAAGCACCTTCCTCAGTTCTGCCCCCTCACCGAAGAGGCAAGAAGGCAGCGGTGGCCCCGTGGAGCAAGAACAGATGCGGGGCAACACGGAGGATCTTCAGAACACCACAACCTTCACCCAAACTGCCGGCCTGACCCTTTGAGGTTGGTTGATCCAAGTCAACCACATGGTTAACTCAGGGCTAACTGACCACGAGGTTTTATTGGTTGGTTAGTTGGTGCTTATATCCCAGTCAACCACATAGGGTCAAATCTGGGCTAACTGACCACTTGAGGTTGCTGTGGTTAGTTGGTGCTCATATCCCAGTCAACCACATGGGGTTAAATCAGGTCAAACAGACCTTCAAGGTGGTTGGTGCTTTGATCCCAGTCAGCCACATAAGGTTAAGGTGGCCCTTGGCGTCATTTTTGAGGTATTTTTGTATCTCCGCTTCTACTTAAGGTATTGCCATGAAATTTTGCACACATATAGATGTCTACCTCTACAACTTGCACGGTGAATTTGAAACACCAGAGTTCAGTAGGAAAGATTTTATTCAAATATTTCCTCAGAATTAACAATAAAAACGGGTACACTTTTGCCCCCTTTAAAAATCTATAACCTCTGTATCTAAATAAGTTAAAATTTGAATCAATTTAAAAGACAGTATCAGAACTGTGCAATGAACACATTAAATGACTTATTCAAATGCACACATGAGGCTGTGCCCTCCTCATTTTCAAGCGAACAACTGAAAAACATTGACTTCAAAGAAAAATGACAGTAGCATTAAAACCATCAACTGTACACATTTGTAGATAGTTTTATTGCACTCAGCAGCCATTTTTACATATACATGCACATTTCCATGGATGTAGCTTACACAGCAGAGGGGGCAAACTCGTACATGTGAAACAAAAGACAGTTTTGATAAATTTGGCTTTGAAAAGAAACATAAATTTGACAACGAATAAACTCAGTTTTAACAACTTGCAGCCACATTGCTGTTTGTATTTCATCACTGTGATGCCTTCACAGTCTTTCAATGGCCAAATCCTTGCCAGGTATTGAAGATGGATGGTTTTAGAACTGTCCAGCACCGTACACCTCGCCTTCACGCTCTCGCCTCTCCTGCTGCTCTTGGCGCTTCACAGCTTCAATTCTCTTCCTTCTCTCCTTCTCTTTGGCAGAGGTCTTCCATGTTGCTCTCACCACTCTGGCAGTGTCCTCCTTTGTTGCATAGTCCTCCAGAACAGTTCCTGCCGCTAGTTCCAACTCCAGCATCATGTCAAGAAGAGCTGTAGAACCCTTGTTGAGACGCTGGATGGCAATGGCTAGGGCAGTGTCCACAGTTCGCAGATTTTGATATCCATTTAGTTGACAGCTTGCCACAGTCCACGCACTGCAGCTCCAAGAGACAGGCAGACCCCATGCGCAGCTTTGGACCACCCTCGTTCACCCTCACAGTTTGAAACACAAACCCATTTTCACTGAGAAAAAGTGTTATATATATATATATTTATATTATATGCACATGGTTGTGTCAGAGTTGCACTGAATCAATAAATATGTCTTACTCACGCACACACGTGCACCCCCCCCCCCCCCCCCCAAAAAAAAACATGAAAAACACAGACATGCCCCCAAACACACGTACACAGACACCCCCAAAGAGCGAAACACAGACACCCCCCTCCCCCGTCCCACCCAATACACACAGAGATAAAAGAAAAGATAATACTGATTGTTCACACAGCGGGCACAGCACACCACTTGCTGTGATCAGCAACTGAAGACAGCTCAAATCAACAACAATAGTCATGTCTGAACGCTGCACGTCTTCAAACTCTTCCTCCTCCTCTGCAACCTTCGTTTTCGGTTTCTTGCTAGGCCCAGGTTCACTGTCTTCATCACTGGACTCCTCGACAGTTTCTTTTGCTTTGAAAAACTTAATTTTTCTGGCAGAAGCAACAGGCGTTGGGTCAACAGTAGACGATGTCGAAGGGCGTGACCCTGGCGAATGTCTCTCTTCAGACACTGGCTTGTTTTGTTGTGAACTTCTTCTTTCTTTCCTACTTTTCGTGCCCTTGCTGAATTTGTGGACTGTTCTAAACTTTGTCCCTGCCTTTTTCTGGCATTTTCAACGACAAAAAGTAGCTTAAATTTGTGAAATACTACGATCAGCTGCAAAACTTACAAGCGACGCGTCAAATCAAAATGGCCGGCACAACAAGCTTCAGCCAATCACAATGTTAGATTTAGACACGTTTTAGCCAATCCCTTTACAAAGGGTTGAACTCGGCTACCTCAAGATTACTATGCGACTTTTGCATAGTATCAATATCCAAATGCCTATGTGGCTGTTGCTTTTCACAGCCACGAGACTTTTTTGTCTCCCCCTTTTTCTTTCAACGTGCTATTTTTGCATATTATGACTACCCATATGCCTAAGTTTTTAAGGCCATGAGACTTTTTGTCTCCTTTTAACTGAAAATAGACTTCTGTCCGAACAATGGATTTTTAAACAGTAGCAGGCGCGTCGTTGTCGCCCAGAACATGTCACGCATGTTGAAACTGGAATGGCGACCGACTGCGTCGCTCCCCGGCTGCGTGGCGGGGGAGAAGAATCTCTAAACCATAATCAGCTTTTTTAAGGGTTCTTCCTTTAACAAGGTTTCTTCCTTTAACAAATACAGGACCATCTACAGCTGTGAGCAGGTTGGTCGTCGTTTTTTATCCGCAGTAAATGCTGTCCAACGACAAAATGTATTTTTTATGCAACAGTAGGCGCCTTGCTGCCCCCGCCGACATGATTACACGTACTGAAGCCAAAGCGACTCTCCCCCCCCCCCCCCCCCCCACTCATCTTTACTTTTAAGAGTTTCGTACAGTTTGTCCCTAATGTGTCAACCGACATCCGAGGACATAAAGCCCCACATCACCACCATCACCTCTGGTTTGGGGGGTGTTTTAGGCAGTTGGATTTTCCCGAATGAAGGACATGCTAAACATAGCCTGCTGACGGTTTTCCCGGGTTCGTACCGTACAAACTCCAAAGTTAGAGCTCTAACGAACGCCGGAAGTTAGCCTCAGAGTGAGCCGGCTTGGCCTAGCGGCAGTTACGGCGTTAACGTGCTGGTAAACTGACAGAGTGACCTCGGTTCGAATCCGCTTCAGCTCTCCCAGTTCCTCTTCAGTTGTGGTCTGTGGACACTGCGGTCTAGTGATTTTGTCCCTCATAATTATGAAACATTAAAGGCTCTGATCGCTGCCCGGCATCTTAATGCAGGAGTCATTCTGGACGGTGGCAGTGTAGTAATAGGTATATAATCTGCGCCCCCCCCCCCCCCCCCCCCCCCCCCCCCCCCCCCCCCCCCCCCCCCCCCCCCCCACTTCTCCCCGTCCCTAATAAGCCCTTATGGTTTAGTGTGGACGTTAAGCACTATGTTTACTTACTAGCCTCAGAGCTCAGACTGAAGCTGTGTGAAAGTCGAGGTGGACGTCCTGGGCTCCCCGTCCTTAATAGTCCTTACGGTCTCTGTGGACAAAAGCGGCAACATTGAAGTGACTTGAACATTGAACACCCTGAGTAAGACCGTCACATCATTGTTATTAACCAGCCAAAACACTACTGAAAAGTGACATGATCACGGCCGTGGCCTCGAAAGGGCAACACTCGTTCCCACCCGTTCACGGTCACACTGAAGTCTTGAGAGAACTACGGTGAGCTACCCTGGGGCCTGGCCACTAGTGACACAATCCACCGGCCGGCCCAGTTCCGCGTTGCCGCCACCTTCACGTCGATGTTTGAAGCCAACTAAACCCAAATCATCTGAACCGAGATGGAGATTATTATTATTATTTTTTGTCCGGGGACGGAACTCAGTCCTTTTTTGTTTATGTGCGTACACTTGTTAACGACATCCTTCCAACGACTATGTTGCGGCTTCCACAGTCTGAAGCTGTGTGAAAGTCGAGGTGGACGTCCTGGGCTCAGTTTCCAACTCAGTGGCAGTGAAACTGTTGTTGTTGTTGTTGTTTTGTTTTTGCTTTCCTCCCTCCAAAAGGTTTGAGTACTGATAAGACTGTGGAAGCCGCAACATAGTCGTTGGAAGGAGGATGTCGTTAACAAGTGTACGCACATAAACAAAAAAGGACTGAGTTCCGTCCCCGGACAAAAACAAAAAAATCTTCGTCTCGGTTCAGACGGTTTGGGTTTAGTATATGTGTGGGGTTACTGAGCAACGTGGGCGGTCATAAATGAAATGCCTGCTAAAAATTTGAATTAACTGTAATAAGCTTACTGCCATTTGAGCACTACGACTGAAAACTGTTAGTTAGCTGTCGGAGTTTTCGGAGACCTGTGGCGTAACCAATCATGACAGTCGCTGGAAGGAGGATGTCGTTAACAAGAGCTCGGACGGACACACACACACACACACACACACACACACACACACACACACACACACACACACACACACACACACACAGAGGCGCGCGCACGCACACACACACACACACACACATACAGAGGCGCGCGCGCGCGGACACACACACACACACACACACCACCACCACCACCACCACAGAAACAGACACACACGCGCGCGCGCGCGCGCGCACACACACACACACACACACACACATACACACACACGCAGCCGACCCGGCAAACACTCTTACACTACGCTTGGACTGAGTTTGCACCGGCCGCTACCTGCGGCTGGGGCCAACCGGCCTCCATTGAGAACAGTACGGTACTGTGCAGCTACAGGTTATGACAAAACAACAAAGGCAGTCCCGCCACACTGCCGTGACAACACTGAACAACCGCCCCCAAAACGAAACTGAACTGCGTCGAGACTGCCGCCTGATACGGAGTATAGTATAGTTAGTAGTGACGCACAATCTGCGTTTTTGGACACCGGGTTTTCTTTGATTAGACTATCACTGAGTCAGTTCGTCATTTAAGCCGCTGCTGTGTTTCACGGAGTAAAAAGGCGTAGTAAGACGAACGCTGTTTCAGTCAGTCGCAAATGTTCAGTATCTCAGTCGAGTCTTTATTCTGGCGATACTGAAGTGTATTTGTACCACGATCAACGGAACAAACAATCAGTGTTGGGTCTGCCAGACGCCGGGCAACTGAATAACGTCAGTGACTCGGTAAAGAGTTTTGAACGGAACTGGTAAATGCCGGAGTGAAGTGCCGCAACAGGAATACACGGAGTCAGTAACGACACTGCAACGACTCGGACATACCATATTTTGTAGCCAGTGAGCATCCGGGGTGATTTCAGCTTCAGTCAGTCCCTTGACCGCACAAACATCCGGCAGCAGTGACGGACCCCTGGTCTGATTGATGGTCGTTACTACAGTCCCCTCAAATTCAGGTAAGTCGAGCTTTGGATTACTAGACTAGACACTAGACAGCAAGGCGATGTGGCTGAACTGTTTGAAAATGTGAAAGTGTGGTGGAAGAACTGAGCCGGCTTTTTCAGCGCCGCTGCTGGAGCTCAGGAGCTGTGTGAAAGTCGAGGTGGCCGTCCGGGGCTTTCCGTCCTAACGAGCCTTATGGTTTTCGTGGACGTAAAGCAACATTGAACCATGCTCACGCATTGGTCTCAGCTTGTCCCTAATATGGCAACCGACATCCGAGGACATTAAGCAATCACTGAACAGCAGCAGCAGCAACCTAGCGCCCATGTACCCAAGTAAACATGAGACGCATCCACCCCGGGTAAAAAAAAAGAGAGAGAGAGAGAGAGAGAGAGAGAGAGAGAGAGAGAGAGAGAGAGAGAGAGAGAGAGAGAAGTTCCTCCTCGATTCAGACGATTTTGGTTTTATTTGTGCTGGCGTAAGCAACGTGGTCAGTTATAAAAGAAACGTCTGATATAATTTGAGTTGTCTGTTACAGACTTACAGCCGTTTGAGCATCGCCGAAAAACTGTTCGTTAGCTGACCGTTTTTCGAGAAATATGGCGTAATGAACTATGGCAGCGGTTGAAGGAAGGATGACGTAAACCAGTGCTTGGAGTTTGTCAGCGCTACTGCTGACGGAAGCATCCTAAGTTACCCTCAAGAGACGCTTAGACTCCGCAACACCACATTCCATTACGACCCGATCTGGGGGGGGGGGGGGGGGGGGGGTTCCAGGGCTTCTGGACCCCCCCCCCCCCCTTTAATTTAAAAAGAGAAAAGTTTCTTCTTCTCCCTTTTTTAAAGTAACAAACAAGGTTCACAAGCTTCAGTCAGGTCTGAAGTGTCTAGTGTCTGATCTGCGTCGAGAGACTGCCGCCTGATACGGAGTATAGTATAGTTAGTAGTGACGCACAATCTGCGTTTTTGGACACCGGGTTTTCTTTGATTAGACTATCAATCAGTTGGTCATTGAAGCCGCTGCTGTGTTTCACGGAGTAAAAAGGCGTAGTAAGACGAAGGCATTTACCAGTTCCGTTCAAAACTCTTTACCGAGTCTCCGTCTGTCTCTCTCTGTCTGTCTCTCTGTCTGTCTCTGTCTCTGTCTCTCTCTCTGTGTCACTGTGTGTGTACGTGTGCGTCATGTGTGTGTTAGTTTAATTCAGGAAGTGATACTGGTATAGCTGTAGATTCATTTTACCGCCGTTTATTACTGACAGAGATCAAGGTCGCAATGAATGTTTTACATAATTATCTAAAACGTTGGTGCGTTAACCGTCTTAAACAAACAGTAAGTCTATAAAAACTTATCAGAGGCCGCCAAGAGAGGCCACCAGTGCATCGCAAAAATGCCAGAATTGTACCCTTCCACTTTTGCCCCCCCCCCCCCCCCCCGCCCCCCAACTTTTCCATCTGCTCCATGCCTTGCTTTCCGGTACCCTTCTCACTCAGTTCCAAACACACAAATGGTTCAAGAGAAAGCTTATTTATTATTTTAACCGTTTAACCGTTTTATTTAAGTGTTGTTTTGTAGCTTCACAAAGTGGATTTTCCCGAAAATTGCCGATTGTGTTTGTGTCCTAAAAAAAGAAGAAGAAAAAAAAGAGTGTTTGGATCTCGTTTTAGAACGCTAGCAGTCATTCTTGTTTCATCTCAGTTCCACTAAGACCTGGCTAAGGCGTAACTAATTATGGCAGTGGCTGGTAGAAAGATGTCGTAACTAGAAACCAGTGTTTGGAGTTTGGTGTAGGCCTGCCCAGATTAATATCCGTGTAGTACATTCAGTTGCCGTGTAGTAAGGAAGATTCCTTTTTTCACATGAGTGATATTAGACTGGTCTTACAATTAGTTATTAAGACTATAACACAAGTCAGCAAGTTATACCAAGTAAGTAAGTGACTTGGTGTTTTACGCCTAGTCAACCAATGCGGTTATATCAGGGCGAAAGTTATACCAAAACAGTAACAGATCTGAAGACATTTTAAAAAAGAAGGAAGGAAGAAAAAATACAAGAAAAGAGAGAGAGAGAGAGAGAGAGAGAGAGAGAGAGAGAGAGAGGGGGTATATATATATATATATATCCCTTATTTGCAGTCGTAAAAACACATATTTGTATAACAGAACTTCCTGCTACGCTAAACCGAATTCAGTATCGTAAACACCAACTGATAAGCAAGAGAAATCCTGTTACGAGTTTTATACACGCGAATGAACTGACCTGGCGGCTTTTCCTTCCCTGAAGACGTATGACGTCATTGACACAGCTTTCCCCCACTTTACGTATGTAATGACGTAAGACAACCTGCTTGAATAATAATCATAATAATAGTCTGAAACAAGAATGACTGCTAGCATTTTTATTTTATTTTAATTTTTTTATCTTGTCCATTGTATGTGCTTATACATTTTTCTGCAGCTTTTTGTACGGCGCATTGTGCCCTAGATCTTGCTAGGGATCATGCGCCATAGAAATGTCCATTATTATTATTATTATTGTGAAACAAGATCCAAACACAAGAGATTCAAAAGAACGCTTATTTATTATGACACTGACAATCTGCAAATTTTCGGGAAATCCCCTTCGTCAAGCCACAAAACGAAAAAAAATAAGAGAGTAACTTTTTTTGGTTGAGTCGTTTGCTTGTCCAGTGCTTGGAAGATTGCAGGTATGACAACCTGCTTGAGTTCCAGTATTTTGTGTGTCCCTATGTGGAACAAATGTCTTAAACTTTGTGGTTTGCTAAGACATTTTGAGACCATTCTCTGGAGGAATTAGAGTTCAGTCTCACCACAGATGATGTTGATGATGTGGGGCTTAATGTCCTCGGATGTCGGGTTGACATATTAGGGACAAACTAGTCTCACCACAGTAAGGCTATAATATATCTGTATATATACCTTCTCTACTGAAATTCTCTAGAAATCCTGCCAAGAGTAACGCGAGTTGTTACAAAACGTATCACCCTGATATAACCACACTGGTTGACTGGGCGTAAAACACCAATTTATTTATATATATATGTTACAAATCGCAACGGCGTTGTGCCCGTTCGCCCAGTCGGTTACACACGGGTTCGCCAGTTTCCCAGGCTGAAACGTTTAAGGATGCTGGCTGAAGAGGAAGGACCCTTCTTTCTTTGTTTTTACCCAGTCTTGGTCGAAGAGAGTCAACTGAAGCCAAACTGATGTTTGGGTCTCTATAGGCCTGTGACCTGTTGCAAAATGGTCGTGATGAATCCATGGTCAGTATAAATGAACCGGTAGACGTAAGCATTGAGCGTGAGCCGGTTTGGCCTAGCGGTAAGGCGTTCGGCTGAAAAGCAGAGATACCTCGGTTCGAATCCGCTTCGGCTATCCTTTCTCTTAAAGAGTTGCGGTCTGTGGACACTGCGGTCTTGTGACTTTGTCCCTCATAATTAATGAAACATTAAAATGGCTCTCATCGCTGCCCACCTTAATGCAGGAGTCATTCCGCTGGTGGTGAAAGTGTAGCGATAGGTATTATAATCTCCTCCCTCTTCCCCCACCTCCATACCCCCTTCTCCCCATCCCTAATAAGCCTTATGGTTTCTGTGGACGTTAAACATCATGCTTCCTTAAGTACTGATAGTTATGTAGTGCATAAATAGATTTCAACATTCATATTACATGTGAGCCGGTGTGGCCTAGCGGTAAAGCGTTAGGCTGGTAAGCAGAAAGGCCTCGGCTCTCCGTTCTCTTCATAATGGTTGTGGTTTGTGGACATCATCTTGTGACAGTGTCCCTCACAATTAATGAAACAATAAAATGTCTCTCATCGCCGGCTCGCTGCCCATGCAGAAGTCACTCTGGTGGGTGACATTGTAGCGATAGGTATACAATCTCCCTCTCCCGCTTCCCCAACCTCCATTCGCCCGTCCCTGATAAGCCTTGATGGTTTCTGTGGACGTAAAGCACTATGAAAGAAAGAAGAGCACTAACGGCTACGTGAGTAGCACGTACCATATTTCAACGTTCATGATGACACGGGCCTGTAACCGCCTGGGATCTCCGCCCCATCTTAATGCACGAGTCACTCTGGTGGTAAGGAAACATGGTGCTTAACGTCCACAGAAACCATAAGGCTTATTAGGGACGGGGAGAAGGGTGGTAGAGGGA
This sequence comes from Alviniconcha strummeri, assembly GCA_963584105.1. NCBI lineage: Eukaryota > Metazoa > Mollusca > Gastropoda > Provannidae > Alviniconcha > Alviniconcha strummeri. The sequence continues at coordinate 20,930,751 of OY757544.1, forward strand.
GATTATATACCTATCGCTACACTGTCACCACCAGAAGGATTCCTGCATTAAGATGGGCAGCGATGAGAGCCATGTTAATGTTTCAGTAGGGAGTGATGGACAAAGTCACAAGACAGTGTTCACAAACCACAACCTTTTTGAAGAGAAAGGAGAGCCGAAGCGGTATCGAACCGAGGTCCTTCCGCTTACCAGCCTAACGCCTTACCGCTAGGCCAAACCGGCTCACTGTCTGGTGGTGACAGTGTAGCGTTAGGTAAAGTCTCCCTCTTCACCCAACGCCTGGGATCTCGGTCCCATCTTAATGCAGGAGTGATTCTGGTGGTAATAGTGTAGCGTTAGGTATTGGGCGATTCAGGCGGGGTTGTTAACTCCCTTGACTTTTGCCCGGCATCGCTTAAGTCCCTTGGCTGCTTTTACGGTGACAGTGAATTTGAGAATTTTACACTGCCAACTTTAAAGGCATTTTTGGAGGCCCGTAGTCATAATGTGTCTGGCAATAAGCAATAACATGTTGCTCGTGCTACAGGATGCCCCAAAACGCATTTTTTCTACGAACACGCGATCTTCTGGTCAGCCAAAAAACGACGCAGACACTTTTTTTCCACCCTCCATCCCCTTTCCACGGTAATTTTTGCAACTGCAACAGTATTGGCATTTGTACTGCTTCGCGATACTAGGTTCAACTTCCACTGTTATACACAGCGTGAAGCAACGCCTACTCAGAAAATGGCCCGGAAGTGCGCTGCGACCTCTCGCGACATCTTGCGCGAAAGATTACAAAGCGCATTCACTCTAGCAAACCGGCTTCGCTGAATCGCCCAATAGTCTCCCTCTTCCCCCATCTCTTTGGATCTCGGTCCCAGCCACTACCTCTTCGGAGGCAACTCGGCGTTAAACACGTTCAACCAACCGACCAATCTTCAACTGAACCGAACCGAAACCTGAAGATGAAAATATTTGCAAACTGTCTACGTTTTCAGGCCAGTTTGTGACTTCGGCCCCGTCCCCTGGAAGCGTAAAGAACACATTCCTTGTATTAATACATCACGCAAGTCCCCTGTGTAAGCGTAAAGAAGACATCGTGTTGTCACTGCAATAGTCCCGTATAACGTGCAGTATTCTTCTTTCAGAGACAAACCGCTGTAAAAAGGAGAGGGAATTTAATCTTCTGTTGGGTGGAGAGAGACAGACAGACAGACAGACAGAGAGAGTTCTGTACAACTACAATATATGTAACCTAAACTGAACATTATCAGTTCTGTTGTGCATTTAGGTACGCTCAGAAAACAGCAACACACAATGTCTCAATTACATATGGATGAGCAAGTTGTATTGTGGACGGGAAAACAAGAAGCGCACTTTCTATTAAACCAAAACTGAAAACACACAGGACACCCGCCGTTAAACTTTTTGATCAGTTTTATTATGACAATGCTATCGCAATGCTTGTCATGTTGAAAATACGATCACATACATGACGTCATTAGGTTATCACCAAGGGATTCACACAATCTTGTCACAGACATGACGTCATCACCATGGGATTTACACAATCTCGTCAGAGACATGACGTCATTATGGTATCACCAATGGATTTACAGTCTCGTGGAAACATCAAAAACATTGAGCACTGGAAGTTGTCTGAATCACAACAGTAAAATACAGCGAAAACTGGTGCATTAACATTGCACTGACATGGGTTAAGATTCCCCTTGGTCCACAGACAAGCAAAGCATCAAAAACGTGACAATGGCAGTATAATCAATAAATCATTGAAAAGGCCTAAGGTCACCGAAATGTTATGGATTTGTAAAGGCTCAGCAGAAGTAATTGTTATCGACACGCAGAGCTCTGGAACAGCATCTGACAAAAATACTTTCCTGTTGTTCGTTTGTTTTTTGGTGTCAAAGTAGGAAACACATTGGTTACCTTCTTTAAATGCTTGCTCAAGTTACTTGATATATAAAGTGCATCACCATCATGGCCATGTATGTAACAATATATCCTGATTACAGCCACCCAAGATAGTCAAGTCGCCAAAACTGGCAAGAAAGTGTAAATTCAATGGTTATTCCATATTGCTATGCAAAATGTGACAGTTTCAACAAACAAAAAAAGAAAAAAAAAGTCCTGAAAGTTGTGCCACAGACAAAAGGCCTCATGGACACAGTTACTTACATTATTTATAAAAAGAAGAGCAAAAAAGGCAACAAAGAAAAACCAAAAACACTTCACTCACAAAAATCCATACATGGTATAAAAAAACGAAGTATTCAATGAAATGTGCACTTTGACTCTTTTCAGAAAATGTACTAAAAGCGAGTGTTTTCAGCCATTTGTGCAGGACATGACACACACAATACTAACAGAAAATAAATATAAAAAACAACAACAAAAACCCTCATAAGATCAAAAGAATTGTCTTTCAAATAGGATGTTATGCAACTCTTGTTTCTTTGCCACTCAGTGGTCCCTTGGTGCATGGTTCCTGCTAAGCCTTAAACTGCTCGTGGATCATTTCTCAGTCATTAAAAAAAACAGAAACTTTCAAACGTCAAAAAGGAAGTCAGCATCAAATTGACAAATCAACTTTATTTTTATATTTATCAAGGCAGTGGATGAATCAGCCATAACTTGGTTTTTTAAGACTTCATTTTAAGTCACTTTTATTGATAAAGGCAGAAAGTACAAATGACAGTGAAGCACACCCAAACCACTGACCGTACCTACAATACCTGGTGAAGGCGCTGGTGATTTTAAGACATAGCTGATTTTCACGACAAGTAAAACTTACAACAAAATATAAGGACATGGAAAAAATGGCTTCGGGTTGTGTAGCCTTGTGGTTTAATGTACTGGACTGTATGTTATCCAGTGACACGGGTTCAACCCCTGGTCAAGGCAGGGCAATGGACATTTCCAGTTCTTCAGAGTCCACACTTTTATGGCTGACTCGCCGTGCCAGCGCCCGTTTCATCTCCCTGTGCACAGCAGGCACTAGGACCACAGCATGCATTAAAGACCCTGTGCTCACCCTTCAATAAACAAAGGCCGTAGGGCTGGTTATGTGGCAAACACAGACACGGCATGACAGTAGCAAAAATAACCAGAATGACGGAGGTGGCAACTCTAAACTGAACACACACAATTTCAGCTATAAACACACACACAGGCCCACACAATTTCAGCTATAAAGTCACACTCACACATAAACGCGCACACACACAAAATCGAACACACACACGTCTTAAATTACTGTAACAACTGACAAGAGATCACTGTTGTGTACTGAGCATTGCACTGTCACATTCACATCTCACCCATACATCTGCTTTCATTGACACCATCAGCTCTGGGATGATGGTCAAACAACCTGATGCTTGAGCTCATGTTACTCGGGTGACTTTGTAATCAAATACATTTTGTTGGTGGACATTATCGTCTGATTGGGTTGGACCAGTAAACAACGCCCCAGGTTTGGGGACAAATCTTGCTGAAAGTGTCCAACATAAACAAATGTCATATGGAAAGTATGTGTCTTGAGAGTGCAACATGGTGGGTATCAGTGGAAATGGGTAGATGTGCATTTTTTTTAAATGATACAAATGACCAATTAGTGACATATCTGCTATGGACACTCTAAAATACTAGATTTTCCCCACATTTCTTAGTCTTAGCCATCCATCTATCTTCTGGGTTTGTGGGTTTGTGTGTGTGTGTGTGTGTGTGTGTGTGTGTGTGTGTGTGTGTGTGTGTGTGTGTGTGTGTGTTTTAAGGGGGGGAGGGAGTGGGGGGGGGGGGAGATGTGAAAGAAGCTTGAAATGTCGTGACAAAGTAAAATTCAGAATGTATTTACTTCCAATGAGACATGGATAGGGTCATCCAAACATCTGCCCAGACTGACCGCCTAACCACACAAACTAGCTTTAAATTAAAGCAACAACAACAGCAGCAGCATTCATCATCATCAACAACAACAACGAAAATTAAACACATCTAGAGAAAGCATGGAACTTTAAATATACACACACACACACACAGATATATATATATGGAAAACAAAACAACAACAACAACAAAAAGGACTATTGGGTTGTATGTACCATTCAGTGGTAATGACATACATGTATAAATATTTCTCTGTAAAAGTGTAAGTTCTAAAGGACAGGGAGTCAACCTTGTACCTCTCCCATGATGAGCGAGTACGCTTGATCTTTGTGTCAAGGGACGTCAGGCACCAGAAAACTGTTTTAACGCCATGCATTCAGGATGGCGATGGCATTCTTTAAATTAAACCATCTTCATAGAAAATTTCAATGAAGATGTTTTTGTTGTTGTTGTTACAATGTTAGATAATTAAATCAGATCATAGTCTTACTGACTTTCACAATAGCCCTGAACAAAGCAGAGCTGTGCTCAAAGTATTGTTTCAATCGATTACAGAATACACCAGCACACCCGCAGGCCACACTCCTCCACACACACAACAACTCATACTCGTTTTGCAGGGGGAAAAGCAGAAGAAAAAAAAGAGCAATAGCAGCCAAAAACATATTTTACTGTTTTGGTTTTGCTAGGCCCAAAGGCCTGCAACAACAGAGAAACGAAAAAAGTTCAGCGATGAGCTGACAAGCAAAACACGAGCTCACAACCATCAGCTGGGCTATCAGGGAAAGACACTGGTCTGTATGCTTGTTTGAACATCAATTCCAACAGCTTAGTACAAACATTGTATCCCACGCTTTTGTCTGCCATGTCAACTGCAATATTAAATGAAAACAAACTCCTTCCTTTGTAAATACCTACATAATTTAGGGACTCAGGTCGCCTTCACTGCAGCGTTACCCTTCCCTATCACTGGTGTTACCCTTTCCTATCGGTGTGTGTGGTATTTTTACGTGTAAGCAATGGTACGGCTGCAGTGTTTGGGATTTACAATACGCACACAGGTGCTGACGCATGTGACTGCACACGGGGCTGTACATACACTGTAAGAGGCTCTGTCTTGAAAGCTGGCTCTGCCAAAAACAAAAAACAAAAACAAAACTTGGTTCTTTGCTCAGTAATGGGCTGCATGCTCCACTTCATAGAAATAGCACACAAAAGAGTATGTTATTATTATGTCATGATTCAAGCAACAGGTGTTCAGGGACTAGACTTGAGACTGTGACATGCACAGCATTGCAGGGAGACTAGACTCATCGCACAAAGGCTGTCAAATGGAATGATAAACACTTCACAACACCAGCATCTTAGTAAGCATCACCACTGTGGAAGTGTTTCTGTGTTGGACCCCAGAGATATATAATATATATACATATTTTACAACACGTACAGACTACTGGACACAGCCAAATATGACGGTGTAGAAACATGAGGATGCAACTGACGGACCGGACCAGTGAAAACACCACAGTTTTTTTTTTTTTTTTTTTTTTTCACAGGACTGCACACACTGAGCTAAAACAGGGCATAATGGTCAAAACATACTTGATGCGATGACGACAACCTAGACACAATTACACTGTTAGCAGCTGTAGATTTGGTTAGTTGGTGCTCTGAGCCCAGTCAACCACAAAGGGTTATGTCAGGGCTAATCAGCTGGAGATCCAAAATGCTGTATTAAAAGACACTTTTACACTGATCCTCACTTCACAATTTTCCACAATTAGGGAACTGAAAAAAAATCTACCACCTCCCCCCCCCCCCCCGCCACCAAAAAAAAAGAAGAAAAAAAGAGAGGGACTACCGTGACAACCAAAAGACAAGCCAATTCTTTGCTTTGTTCTTGTCCTTCTGTTTCCTACCTGGCTGGTTCCACTGCTACTACATTTCAAGAACCAGATGATGTTGTTTTCTTCGTACTGCATACTGAAGCCAAACAAGTTAGGAAACTCCTTGAATGACACATTTTCTTAGTACCATGTATCGAAGCCAAACAAGTTAGGAAAGTCCTTGAATGACACCATTTTCTTAGTAC
>OY757544.1:20936930-20976091 GCA_963584105.1 Alviniconcha strummeri
CAGCTCAACACTTCTCCATCACACACCCCCACCCCTCCCCCCAAAAATAAAAAAAATCAGCTCACTGGCCCAACTCAACACTTCTCCATCCATACCCCCCCCCCCCTCCCAAAAAAAGAGAGCAATTTTCAGCTTATTAGCCCAACTCACACTTCTCCAGCCATTCCCCCCCACCTCCATCCCCCCCCCCCCATCCTAAAGAAAGAAATTTCCAGCTTATTAGCCCAGCTCACACTTCTACGTCCATACCCCCCCCCCCCCCACCCCCATTAGAGCAATTTTCAGCTTATTAGCCCAACTCACACTTCTCCAGCCATTCCCCCCCCACCTCCATCCCCCCCCCCCCCCCCATCCTAAAGAAAGAAATTTTCAGCTCATTGTCCCAGCTCAACACTTCTCCATCCATACCTGCCCCCCCCCCCCCCCCCCCCCGCCTCCAAAGAAAAAGAATTTTTCACCTCATTAGCCCAGCTCACACTTCTCCATCCACCCCCCACCCAACAGCTTCATTTACCCCATTCCTAAAAAAAAGAGAAAAAAAAAAGAGAAATTTTAAGTTCATTAACCCACCTCTCCATCCATCACCCCCTCCACCCTCCCCCATGCACACATATACCCCACCTGCGGCCAGTCTTTAGGAGAGTGGGGCTCTCCTGAAGAAGAAGAAATTTTCATCCCACTGCACCAGCCTTCAGTCCATCTTTTTCCCCTCCGCCACCTCGCCGGGCGACACCCACCCCCAAGCCCCCTCTCCAGCTCCGCGGCCACAGCGATGGTCAGGTGATCCTGGTAGGGTGCCCCCACCACCTGCACACCCACCGGCAGCCCCTGACGACTCAGCCCCAGCGGGACCTGCGTGACGGGCAGGCCCAGGGCGTTGAAGATGGCGGTGTAGGTGAAGTTGAAGGGGGTGAGGAGGGGCTGGTTGTGGTAGGGGGCGGGGCTGGGGTGGGAGGGGTAGAGCAGCACCCCGCCCTCGCCCTCACCCAGCAAGGAGGTGACCTCGTCCAGCAGGGCCTGCAGCATGGCCAGCAGCTTGGGGAGGTTGGGGTCATTCTCCGGGTGAAGTTCTCCACGATGCCCAGGCCGATGGCCGGGAGGGTGTGGTCTGACCGGCCCACCAGCCACCTGCGGGCGGAAGACAATCGCAGGTCTAGAGATATTGGCAGCACCCACGTTTAAGTTTGATCTGTGTGTGTGTGTTGTGTGTGTGTGTGCGTGCGTGCGTGCGTGCGTGCGTGCGTGCGTGCGTGTGTGTGTGAATTTTCAATGTAATCCCCTTTACCAAGCTACAAAATGGCACTTAAACAACAGTTAGAATGCCAGCAGTCATTCTTGTTTCAGATTTTTATTCTTTGGTTGGTTTTGTTGCCGATTTTCTCTTAATTTCTGAAGCTGATTTTTTCTTTTTTAAGGGAGGTAAGAGGTGTTTCTAGTCCTACATTAATTTCCGTTACCAATTAGTTGTTTTTTTAAGTCCCTTTATTCAATGTAAAACTGTGCAGCCCGGAATCTAACCACTCTGCAAAAGTTGGAAATATAGACAACACTGTAAGCTACATCACCTGATCACAAAATACACTTCCCTTCCCAGGCACAAAAGTCTTAGCAGTGCGACTTCTGCTGTAACAATTCAGTTAAAAAACAAACAGACAAAACAAAACTTCATAAAGCTGCGTAACTGTTAGCACAAGCTCAGCACTACACAGCACACGCTCACATTGAGCGCCATGTCATCAACACACTCACTTGAAGATCTCTATGAAGCAGTTGACTTTCTGTCCCGAGTGTTCCCCTCCGGCCATGAAACAGGCAAACTTGGTGCCGGCACCGACAGCTATTTTGGCCGACCACAGTTCCAGACTATACTGCATCAGCTTCAGGTTCACCTGCTGGGTCTTGGCTCCTACACTGGCCAAGTAGCTCAAGGCCTGGGACCAAGAATCAGAAGGATAAAAATTGTAAAAACAAACAAACGACAACCCATGAATGGTGAAAGCACACAAAATATTTATATATAAAAATATATAAAAAAGAAGCAATGAAGCATATATTAATGAAACAATACGAAACATGCACCATTAAAAAAAGGTGTTTTGTTTTTAAGTTGAAAAGGGTACTGTAATGGGACTAGACAAGTAAATAAAATGCAGCAGTCATTTTGTACTAAATGGCCAATCTTCACCTTCACATTCTCTTCTTCCTCTTTTTCACTGTGGTGTTTGACTTGCTGATCGGTGAATACACAAGATACAAATGACTTGAGAAGCTGATCCACTTTTACATTTTGTCTTTTAAACACACCTCAAAGTGAAATAAAAACCTAACTGGTCTATTGGTGTATTAACTACACCCCAATGTGAAAATTGGTCTATTAGTACATCCCAATGCGAAAACAGAAGCTACAGAACTGACAGGGCTATTGGTCTGATCTAGAGTTCTGTTAAGTACTTCCCTATGTGAAAACAGAAACTACAGAACTGATATTGCTCTGATATAGAGGTCTGTTACAGTACATCCCAGTGAGAACACAGAAGCTACAGAACTGACTGGACTATTGCTCTGAACTATAGTTCTATTAAGTACATCCCAATGTGAAAACAGACACTACATAACTGACTGGACTATTGCTCTGACCTATAGTTCTATTAAGTACATCCCAATGTGAAAACAGACACTACATAACTAACTGGACTATTGCTCTGACCTATAGTTCTATTAAGTACATCCCAATGTGAAAACAGACACTACATAACTGACTGGACTATTGCTCTGATCTATAGTTCTATCAAATACATCCCAATCTGAAAACAAAAGCTACATAACAGACGATTTCCGGAAATAACAGGCAAAGATAATTTGACAGTGTTTTCTTACTCCGGGAGAGTGAAGTCCCCTGAATGGAGGCGGCAGCTAAGAGGAGCTGATCTGCGACAGTTTTAGATCTTCAGGCATGGACCTGTTATAATTTATACTAGACTACCAGCTGGGGGAACCTACTATCCGAGCTGCATGTTACCCACGAACAGTCAGCGCTTGATCGGCATTTCTGATGCCTTTTCTGCCTTTGTTTACGGGTATCCGTCATCTTGCCCACGTGCTCACTGTACCCCCAACAAAAGCGTGCCTACTCTGCGCTACACCCGCAGGCATGGACCTGTATATACAAGTCATGCCTGTAGGCACTTACCGAATGCAGTCCCCTGGATTTCCAAAGATCGTCTATTGACTGGACTATTGCTGATCTAGAGTTCTATTAAGTACATTCCAATGTGAAAACAAAAGCGACAGAATTGACTGGACTATTGCTGATCTAGAGTTCTATTAAGTACATCCCAATGTGAAAAAATTAGCTACAGAATTGACTGGACTATTGCTGATCTAGAGTTCTATTAAGTAAATCCCAATGTGAAAAAAACAACTACAGAATTGACTGGACCATTGCTGATCTACAGCACTTTGCATACACAAATGTTTTTCTCACAGGATGTCTCCACGTTATTGATGCACAGAAGGGGTGAGCGGGCAACAAAAAAAAAGTCGGGTAGCAGGGAGGTCAAATCCGGCACTCTGCACCTCAGACTCACCTTGTGCTGAACCTCTTTGAGCTGTGGGTCCACTCTGCTGGTCAGCAAACTGCCCCCATCCTCATCCATGCTGAACACTCTCAGCTTGCTCACGTCCACCTGACGGCACCAGCCAGACCACAGTACACCAGTCAGCATCTTCACAAGCTCATGCAGTGGTCGGTACAGTGTGAAAAGAGCCTGACCTCCAGTGTTAGTGCTAGCTGTACCTGTCCTCTGGTGTCAATGCTAGCTGTACCTGTCCTCTGGTGTTAATGCTAGCTGTACCTGTCCTCTGGTGTTAGTGTTAGCTGCACCTGTCCTCCAGTGTTAGTGCTAGCTGTACTTGTCCTCTGGTGTCAATGCTAGCTGTACCTGTCCTCTGGTGTTAGTGTTAGATGTACCTGTCCTCTGGTGTTAGTGTTAGCTGTACCTGTCCTCTGGTGTTAGTGTTAGCTGTACCTGTCCTCTGGTGTCAGTGCTAGCTGTACTTGTCCTCTGGTGTCAGTGCTAGCTGTACCTGTCCTCTGGTGTCAATGCTAGCTGCACCTGTCCTCTGGTGTTGGTGCTAGCTGTACCTGTCCTCTGGTGTCAATGCTAGCTGTACCTGTCCTCTGGTGTTGGTGCTAGCTGTACCTGCCTCTGGTGTCAATGCTAGCTGTACCTGTCCTCTGGTGTTGGTGCTAGCTGTACCTGCCTCTGGTGTCAATGCTAAATGTACCTGTCCTCTGGTGTAAGTGCTAGCTGTACCTGCCTCTGGTGTCAATGCTAACTGTACCTGTCCTCTGGTGTTCTTGCTAGCTGTACCTGTCCCCTGGTGTCAATGCTAGCGGTACCTGTCCTCTGGTGTTAGTGCTAGCTGTACCTGTCCTCTGGTGTTAGTGTTAGCTGTACCTGTCCTCTGGTGTTAGTGTTAGCTGTACCTGTCCTCTGGGGTTAGTGTTAGCTGTATCATTCTCCCCCTCCTCACCCCTCTCCCCAACACTAATTTGACAATTACTTCCTGATTAGTTAGTCTAAGAATTCTGTGTGACAAAAATGAGTCACGCAGTTCACAAAGTTTCAAGAAATGTCATGAACATAAAAACAAATAATTAAAAATTAAAAATCCAGAATGAGAGATAAAGCAATCTTTACAAATGCCCCTGAGTATTGCTGAACAAGCTGCATGAGCGGCAACAAGTAAATAATTCTAAACTACTCCAGAAGCATGTGCTATGAGGTTAAGCATAAGCTCTGGTAAAAACAACGCATTCTTTAGGTGCCGTTTCTCCAAACTGTAGCGCATAGCCCATTCCAAAGCAAAGAACCAAAACTCAGTCAAAACAAACTTCTGCTTGGCTGTTACGTGCGCGTGCGCACGCACACACACACACATACAAAGTCATTTCAACACTGATTCGAAAGATGTGTGTTTGACGATCCAACTTTGAAAGGGAGATTGTTCTAGACTGACATAGCAGCTTAAGAAAAAGATCCCTGACCAAGTGAGTGCATGCGCACAGAGGGAAAACAAAGAATGGAAGCATCAGAAGAAGAGCGTAGCTGGCGGGTTGGTTTGTAAACTTTCAGTATCGCTGAGGCTTGCAGCAAGCAAAGCAAACACAAAAGCCTTAAAGATCTTCTACACCGAACCGCTCCCATCACGCTGCTTGTGGTGCTTACCCTGGCATCCAGTCTGAGGCTTGCAGCAAGCAAACCAAACACAACAGCTTTAAAGACCTACACCGAACCGCTCCCATCACGCTGCTTGTAGTGCTTACCCTGGCATCCAGTCTCAGCTTGGAAGCACTTGGACCGGCCATGATTCTAAGCGCGGGCAAGAGGTCCTCGGCGTAGCGACACATGGGCCCAGTGGCCAGCAGCTCCACCTGTCCCCCTGTGGCTGGGGGGTGTTGACCCTCGTTGGGCACCACATCTGTGTCAACAACCACCACCACCACCGGTGAATATGGTGATGGATACCGTCAGCAGAACAAGGTGACGCTATACTCACCACCGCTGGGGAACAAAGTAAAATGCAAGATCTGTAGCTCTTGTGTGCTGACTCTGCTACTGTCAGAAAAGACCTGTAGCTCTTGTGTGCTGAATCTGTTACTGCCAGCAAAGACCTGTAGCTCTTGTGTGCTGACTCGCTCTGTTACCGTCAGCAAAGACCTGTAGCTCTTGCATGCTGACTGTTACTGTCAGCAGAGACCTGTAGCTCTTGTGTGCTGACTCTGTTACTGTCAGCTGAACAAGGTGGCACTACACTCACCACTGCCGGGGCACAAAGTAATATGCAGGACCTGTAGCTCATGTGTGCTGCCTCTGTTAGGCACCTCAAGTACGTGTCAAGAGCAAAGAACCACCAGCCAACAAAGTTACTCAACAAAAACTGCCACCAGTGAACAAACAATAATGACGTTCATCAGGATCCACACCTGTGTTAACCGCCACCATCAGCAAACAAAACAATAACACAAACATCACGGGTATATCACTAGCTTCTCATTAAAATCCAACAGCAATGCTGTAACGCAGCCAGGCAGTTAAAAGCAAGGTCTGCAGCAACTAGCCAACCAAACAGCACAGAGGTAGGAGAGAGAAAACGATCGTGGAGCACTGACCTTTACTGGGCCGATGTCCAAAGACCCCATTGAAGAAGGCAGGCATTCGGATGCTGCCTCCTATGTCGGACCCCACGCCCAGCAGAGATGCCCCAGTGGATATGATGCACCCTTCTCCACCTGTCAACGACATAGACTGTGATATGTTAGAACATGGAAACAGAGAACAGCGCTATAAAATTGCCACTGTCAAGCACTTTGGGCTCATCTGCAGATGAGGTGCTCGACGAAATGTTCATGTAATAATAACATGTAGCCACGCACACACACGCACACGCGCACACACATACACGCACACGAAAAAGATGGCTGAAGCTTTAAACTACTACTGCCTTACTACACTCTTAAGGACCCAGTTTCTGCTACAGTCAGTGTGTGCGTGTGTGTGTGTGTGTTTGTAGTGCGTTTAAAAATAAAATAAAATGTATAATACTTTATGTAGATTGTTTTGGTAGGACACTGCTCTACATGTGTATAGAATATCATATTTAGGTTAATATGGATCATGTGAGCACTCAGGGTGCTGATGAGCGCATGATAAATGTACATTATTATTATTACTCATCATAAAAAAGTGTTCACTATAAAGTTGCCATTGTCAAGCACCTCGGCTCATCTGCAGATGAGGTGCTCGACGAATGTTCACATAATAATGATAACATGTAGTTTAAGAGGAGTTCAAGTAAGAACAGTAATAAAGATTTGATTTCAATTTCAACAAATTTCAAGCATCATGTGAGTCCAAACTGCACTTAAATACAACCATACAGTTATTACTGTCTACATAAATTTGTCAGCACTAAATGGTGGATCCTACTCCCAGGGTGAGGCTTTGGTGCTAGAGGAGGTGGGAGGAGATGGTTTACCATCTTCACTCCAGCCAGCTTATCCTTTTTGGGGGGGATGGGGTGAGGAGATGGGTCGTTATGTTCTGGAACAATGTCGAACGCTAAAAATCATCAAGCAGACTGCGTTCAGATGCTATACTGACCCGAGCTGCCTCCCACGATTTTGGTGTCGTCGTAGGCATTCTTGGTGCGCCCGTACACGTTGTTTGCGGACTCGTACCACATGCAGAGCTCACTGGTGTTGGTGCAGGCGAAGGGGATCATGCCTGCCTGCTTCAGTCTGTGCACAGCCGGCGAATCAAACTCCGCTCTCACCCCCTTCCTGCTGACCAGTCCTGAGCAGTTGGGCATTCCTGAAACAGGTGAAGGCAACCCCGTTTTTTTGTGCTTGGACAAGTGACTAAAGCTGTTTTGACCCCCTTTGTGCTGACCATTCCTGAGCAGTTGGGTGTTCCTAAAACAAGTCACTGCTAACAGTGTTGTTATCCCTGCACAGCTGGTGAGTTAAATTCCATTTTGAGTTTGACTTCCTTTGGGCTGACCGGTCCTGAGCAGTTGGTCATTCCTGGAACCAGGTCATGGCTAACAATATATATAGTAACATGTTATCCCTGGTTCTGTCTGTGCACAGCTGGTGAGTCAAAATCCACTTTGACTCCCTTTGGGTTGACCAGTGATGAGCAGCTGGGCATTTCTGAAACAAGTCATGGATAACATGTTATGCCTGGCTCCGTCTGTGCACAGCTAGCAAGTCAAACTCCACTTTGACCCCCTTTGTGCTGACCAGTCCTGGGCAGCTGTCGTTCCTGAAACCAGCAAAGCGGGCAACCCACTGTGCACGCAGCTGTAGAATCAAACTCTAATTTTAACCCTGAAAACGGAATGCCCAACTGATCCAGGCTGTTGACCAGTCATGAGCAGTTGGGCATTCCTGAAACAAGTCATAGCCAACATGTTATGCCTGGCTCCGTCTGTGCACAGCTAGCAAGTCAAACTCCACTTTGACCCCCTTTGTGCTGACCAGTCCTGAGCAGTTGGTCGTTCCTGAAACCAGCAAAGCAGGCAACCAGCTGTTCCCGCTTCAGTCTGCACGCAGCAGTAGAACCAAACTCGAATTTTCACCCTCTTTCTGCCAAACAGCCTGGATCAGTTGGTCACTCCTGAAACCAGCCAAGGGTAAAACATTAGGCCTGGTTCTGTCTGTGCACACCTGGCGAGTCAAACTCCGTTTTCATCCCCTTTCTGTGCACCTGCCCCAAGCAGTTGGGCATTCCAGAATCAGATCAAGGGCAACATTATACAAGCGAGCGGCCAGGCTGTAGTTCCTTGAAATCCCTCACCTTCCAAGGCAAAGGCTTCTTTGACGGTGAAGGGGATGCCTAGGAAAGGTTTCGCATCCTCACTCAGCTCCTCTGGCACTGGGTCCTGACTCAGCTGTCTGTCCACTGCCTGTGCCTCCTCTAGGGCTTCTGCGTACCGCTCAGCCACGATAGCGTTGACTGCAGGGTTAACCTCTTGCGCTCTGCCGATGCAAGCCTGCATCACTGCCTCTGCTTTTACCTGTGCCAGGAATAACCAAAATAATAAGTGAAATGAAGACCCATGATAGGTACTCCTTCCAAGGACCTATACATTCTGTTGCATGGTTGTATGGTATACGCAGAATATGCACCAAGATGGCAGCAGTTTCACATAGCATACACCACGTAACAATAAAATAGTGCTTTAAGTACACCATTTTGGTGACTGTTCAAAAGCACGCTATAAAAGGCTACAGTCATTCATTCAAAATCACATGAGATAAGAGTGCATTGAGTCTCACTGAGAATGGAGAACAGCACTTATGAAAGTAATCAATAAAAAACACACCTTTTATATGACATCAGTAGCAATCCAATAAGACTAGTACTAGGCCTGTAACAGTGTAAGAAATATTTACAAAAGAGAGGGCAGTCAGCCTCAAATGAATATCATGCAGAAGTAATTAAAACCCTATATATGTCAACATTCCAAATTGGCTTTTATTCACACAGGAGCAGCTGACTGCTTTCTCCACTCGTTTGTGTCCTGCAGTCAGTAAAAACATTGTTTTTCAAGAAAAGCAGTCTTAACCATGTCAGGGCATGTGCTTTTAGCTGTGCCCATGAAAGATCCTTGGGCAGTTTAAAACTAAAGCGTGGCAAAACAATGGTATCCCCCCCCCCCCCCCACCTGGACAAAGCTGACGGAGGTCCTGTTTTACTACACACAACAGGCAAAGAATGAACACTGCATAATTTAGAACTGCTGGGTGATACTGCACTTGTTGTGGCTGCTGCTGCAAGCTGAATTCATCACAAGGAATATTCATAACTGCTAAAAATATACCTGTTCTGAAACCAAACTGTAAACTGCTGATACTAGTCAGAGCACAACACATAGTAAAGATGCCTTATTTTAGAAAATAAAGTAGTATTTGCAGATTGATACATTAAAAAAAACACCAAAAAAACTCACCTCCCGTGAACGAATTTTCTTCGCAAGTGTTGTGCAGCTTTCCATCAGGAGTGGGTCACTGACCTTCTGCACAATCCGACCCCTCTCGCCATAAATCAGACGAAAGACCAGCCACACGATTGGCCCCGTGAAGAGGGTAAATGCTGACAGCATGTAATACAACACACTGCGTAACAGAGACATGGCTGCTTTCAGTTTCTCTCCCCTTCCCAGAAAACAACCCCAACAAAATTTCAGCTGTGCCAACTAACAGAAGACAAAAAGGGTGAATGCTAACTGAGTGAAAGTGGGTTTGCGAACACCACCAACAGAAAGTTCCAGAGAGTTGAGAAACTAGCGTCTACAGCCCAGGAAACATGGACAAAATGGGCTACGGGTTAATGTTAGGCTGGCCCTCAGAGTGTCAGCCATCATGCCGAGATCATGTTGCATGTAGTGTGGCCACAGGGAAGAGGGGAGGCGGGTGGGGTCATGTATGGCAGAATCTGTCTCAGGTGTGTTCCCTGTTCACGGACGGTCTTTTCCCTTAGCAGCCAGGTTTTCCTCCCTCACACCAGCCACTCACAGCACACTCTGCCCACACCTGCAGACAATAACAGCATCATGGTTAAGGTTATTCAAAAGGGCATGGTAATGTTCACAAACAATAATGCAAACCTGCAGTGCCTTTTCCTGTAAAGCACTTTTGTCCAACTCCAGCAGTTTGAAAGCCAACACCTTTTGTGAATGCTGGGTTATTCTGCTGTTTCCATAATCCACCAAAACATGGACTACAGGATCTTTAAGTTTAACATGCAAATGTGATTTAATAGTGTACACACACACACACCACACACACACGCGCGCGCGCACACACATACACACACACACAGGACTTTGATTTATACTGCTACTAGTCCCATCAAAAGGACTTTGCAGCGTCTGCATATAATTTGACTCCAGGGAAATCTCAGAGCAGGTGGCAATAGTCACCCATCCATGTGATGACCACGCTTGATCATACTTTATTCGGCTTTCGAGAGTGATTGCTCTTGCTCTGCGCCACTCTGCTGCTGCTCCTTTACTGTGTTGTGTATTGATCACAGCTCTTCTTGCTCTGCCTTTAATCTTTAAAACTTACTTCCCCTATGTCCTTCTCAGCTGTGTGTGTATACGCACATGCACACATCTTATTGGCCTAGTGTGTGCATGCAATCCTATGTGTGTGTGTGTGTACATGTGCATGTGCACATGAACATGTATGTGCGTGCATTTTATCATGCTTTGTATCAAAATGTTTATTCATTTTTGTATGTTTGTTTGTTTACATACCACTGATTTGCATACATTATGGGTATATGAGCGTTCCATGTTTTTCTTTAAGTTGTAAAGTGCTGTGACTGTTTGAGTCTCCAAATGTGTTCCATAAATTCCCTATTATCATTTATGTTTGAACTTGTGTTAATATTACTTGTAATTCTACTAACTGTATATTAAATCAATTACAGTCTGTATTTCAATGTACATATTTTTTTAATAGTAGTATGCTTGTATTGTTTGGCAATTTGAGCCACAGGGTAGGCACTTGAGAAATGTCCGCTACTGACAATTAAAAAAATAAAAATAACAGGCACTTAACTCTTCTTCTTTCTTATACTCACAATCTACAGTCAGACTATTAGTATTAGTCTATTACTACTGCTTTGGGAGGGGGATTCTGAAGATAAAAACAGGAGTTGTGAGAAGAAGAAAAAGACCAAACAAACAAACAGCAACAAAAAAGACTTCATACAGTTGTTTTGAATTGAAAAACAACTGAACTTGAAGTTGAACTGTTAAAGATGAAAGGTGTCCCACCCATTCTGAAACTAGTGGAAGACAACACAGTCTGTGCTGAGAGAGTTAGATTTTCTCTCCTGTCCTCTCCAGTCTCTAACAGTAACAATAGCAACATTCTACCAAGTAACTTAATTTTTTTTTTTTTTAAAGTGCTCTCCCTGTTTTTCTGTTAGTGTTTGTACAACTACAAGAACTGGGTGTTGCCAATGTAACTTATCAAGATCAAGAAGATCAAGATCAGCGAGACTGATCAGCGACTCATGTGCTGAAATATTAGTCAGCTGATGTCTTGCCTTCATACAGCACGCAAGATCCTTGGCCTTGCACGTTAAAAATTCAGTGTCCATCTTTCGGTAAGACTGGGAAACTTTACCAGTCTGTAATACGAAAACACACAGATAGCGCATACATAGGGCATAATAATTAATAATCATCAAATGAGGCTGAGTAAACGGGCTTTGACCCAACAGAGCCAGAGCCAAAGAACTAAAAAAAAAAGGTCCCTTATTCTAGCGAAGGACCGGTGGTCAACCCCATTTGTCGTCGCTCAGAATTTTTCAATTATTTTTATGGCGCATACTCAGTAGATATTACATTTAGTACTGTATCCACAATAGACAGAAAGAAAACAGTTTTCACACAAATAAGAAACAAACAGAATAGTAATTATCGTTTACGATCGTTCGCTGTAACCAGGGTTTTGCTTTCGGGTTGGTAGAAGGCCAGAAAACGAACAGCGGTCAAAAAGAAAATAAACTGTAATACATAATGACAACAACAATCCTAAAGTGATGTAAATGCTTCTGCATTCAATATGTGATTTGCAAAGCAAAGGAAGAAAAATCAGTGTCCAAAAACAAAACAAATTCAGTGAGATTTTAAAAGTCCTTTCTCCACTACGCAAACTCCAAAGCACTGGTTTACGACATAAGTTTCCTTTACGATGCTGTTCCGGTATTATGAGCTACCCAGAAAAATTCCCACCAATAAGAGGAAGGGGGAATGTTTGGGGAATCCCCTTTGAAAAGTCAGGTTCATTTGTGCTTCAACTAGTCCAGGAAGATACTAAATTATTTGTCTGTAGTTAATAGGCGTGAACATCTCAGTGGATTTCTGCTGTACACTGATGGTATGTAATCAATGTTTGTCTTGATAAGTTACTATTGACAAGTGAGGTTGAGGAAAACCAAAATCTCTAATTTTGCTTTCTTAATAGTGATACCGTTGTGCCGGAAGGAATGATCAGTAGACTCTTTTTTTAGATGCGTAATTTCAAAGTCTGCTGCTTTCTCCTTCTTCGTATATCACTATATTATAGTATGCCCATAGTGGATGTTAAAAAAAAACAGACTTTCTTAATAAGTGCCTTAATTTTCAGACAATTGTTGGTTTTTAGTTGCAAATATGTGTGGCAAATTGAAATTCAGTTTGGGATTCAATTTGTATAAAAAAAAAAAAAAATCCCAAGTCGGAAAAATGTTAAATAATAGTTAATACAGTTAAGTTAAATATGTATATGGCTATTCTTACAGAGATTATTCACGTAGAGTAACAGTAACTAAGAATGGATTGCTAATTTATGTGTGTCAGTTGTCATGTACATTTTGTGACTGATTTAAAATACACCTGGAAGTAGAACTTTAATTTAGCTTGTGAATGTTCCTTTACTGAGTTAGCATATATATATATATATATATATACTGTTTTAGTCTTCATTCTGTAAAAATACATAGTACAAAGATACTCCCATGTGACTCTTTTTGAGAGAGAGAGAGAGAGAGAGAGAGAGATCATATTGAGACTAATAATATGTAATAAACTTTTTTATAAAGAGTTTCCTACTTGATTTAAAGTATTAAAGTTAATTAAACAATCATCGATGAGAATGTGCATCATCCTTATTTGGAAATGAGAGTGGCAAATTTTGTTTTGTTTTGTTTTGTTTGCTGGCTATTTTCATTCAACTTTCAAGTCTAAACCAGTTCATGAGATTGAGACTGACTTTTTTTCTGGTTTCAGATATGAAGTGATCATCCATAAGGAACAACCAAAATGGCGACATCAATTCTACCATACTTAAAATGCTTTGAAGACAGCAACCCCAAGAAGAAGGAAGTTGTGGTGAAGTGGATTTTGTCCCACATAGACTACAGTCAATTTAAGAAAGGCCTTCCTGTCTGCTTTTACCGAAACACATCATTTTACTTGACAGAACTGCCAGATTTCAGACGATGGCAGCCAGATTTCACAGCCAGAGTCTTTATGGCACTTGTGGACAGAGATATGAGAGAGGATCTCGAGAGAGCTGGTTTAATCAACTGGTGTCATAATGTGAGAACTGTGATTCCCATCAATGTTCCTAGTAAGTATTTGAAGTTGATTGTATTAGGTTTTATATCGCCCTAATATAACTGTACTGGTTGACTGGGTGTAAAACACCAGGTTACTTACTTAATACCCTCAGTGTTTCCCAATTTAACATTTTTGGAATGTTTTCATTTGTTTTGCCTTTTTCACATCAGTTTTAGTATCATCTTTCTGTCCTGGATGATTATATTTTTTAATTATTTTTTAAATATATAATTTATATAATAATATTAATGACAGTAATTTTTTTACTACAGTGTGTATTAATTATTTGTATTTGTAACTATATTTACACTATGGGTATGAACAGACATTCTTTGTATTATAATTTATATCTAGTAGTTTTTTGTTTGTTTTTTGTCCACTAACATTTGTGATTGTAATTGGAGAGAGAGAGAGAGAGAGAGAGAGAGTGTGCATACATGTGTGTGTGTGTGTGTGTGTGTGTGTGTGTGTGTGTGTGTGTGCATACATGTGTGTGTGTGTGTGTGTGTGTGTGAAAGAGAGAGTTGAGTGAGTGTGTGTGTGTGTGTGTGTGTGTGTGTGTGTGTGTGTGTGTGTGTGTGTGTGTGAAAGAGAGAGAGTGAGTGTGCGTACATGTGTGTGTGAGAGAGAGAAAGAGAGAGTGTGTGTGTGTGTGTGACTGTGACTGTGTGTGTCTGTACACAAACCAATCCTGTTGTATCTGCAGAGGATGGCAACTGCCTGCTGCACTCTGTCAGTGTGGCTGTTTGGGGCATCAGTGACAACAAGCTGACGTTGCGACGACTGCTGGGACTGGCTCTGCGTGTTGACCAAGAGCGCCGTTTTCATAGTCGGTGGATGCATCATCGACAAATCCAGATCTCGCAGTTTGTTGACAGATTGCTGGATTCTGGTGTGGAGGTATGAATTAATTACTCGTAGAGTTCAATATAAAATGGTTGCTGGTTTTCTGAAGGAGCTTTTAAATCAACTTTTTTTCTTCTTCTTTTAATACTTTCACTGCCCCAGCCTGTAAAATTTCCAGGCTGAAAGATGCACCTCATAAGCAGTATATTTTCCGATGTGTTATACATCTACTTTCAGTGCTATGCGTTTTGCCGAAAATCCTTTCACATGCCAGTGCGAAAAAGAAAACAAAAAGGCTTAAGGGTTTCAAATTTCACACTTTCACCGGTCATTTTCAAGTGACATCCTAGAAGCAGTTGAGACTGTGCTGATCAGGGTTCATCTCTGCAGTCTACTACAGTCTAAACAGTAGCTGGACAGGTCTAATCAGACATGTAAAATTAGCTGTGCTGATCAGGGTTCATCTCTGCAGTCTACTACAGTCTAAACAGTAGCTGGACAGGTCTAATCAGACATGTAAAATTAGCTGTGCTGATCAGGGTTCATCTCTGCAGTCTACTACAGTCTAAACAGTAGCTGGACAGGTCTAATCAGACATGTAAAATTAGCTGTGCTGATCAGGGTTCATCTCTGCAGTCTACTACAGTCTAAACAGTAGCTGGACAGGTCTAATCAGACATGTAAAATTAGCTGTGCTGATCAGGGTTCATCTCTGCAGTCTACTACAGTCTAAACAGTAGCTGGACAGGTCTAATCAGACATGTAAAATTAGCTGTGCTGATCAGGGTTCATCTCTGCAGTCTACTACAGTCTAAACAGTAGCTGGACAGGTCTAATCAGACATGTAAAATTAGCTGTGCTGATCAGGGTTCATCTCTGCAGTCTACTACAGTCTAAACAGTAGCTGGACAGGTCTAATCAGACATGTAAAATTAGCTGTGCTGATCAGGGTTCATCTCTGCAGTCTACTACAGTCTAAACAGTAGCTGGACAGGTCTAATCAGACATGTAAAATTAGCTGTGCTGATCAGGGTTCATCTCTGCAGTCTACTACAGTCTAAACAGTAGCTGGACAGGTCTAATCAGACATGTAAAATTAGCTGTGCTGATCAGGGTTCATCTCTGCAGTCTACTACAGTCTAAACAGTAGCTGGACAGGTCTAATCAGACATGTAAAATTAGCTGTGCTGATCAGGGTTCATCTCTGCAGTCTACTACAGTCTAAACAGTAGCTGGACAGGTCTAATCAGACATGTAAAATTAGCTGTGCTGATCAGGGTTCATCTCTGCAGTCTACTACAGTCTAAACAGTAGCTGGACAGGTCTAATCAGACATGTAAAATTAGCTGTGCTGATCAGGGTTCATCTCTGCAGTCTACTACAGTCTAAACAGTAGCTGGACAGGTCTAATCAGACATGTAAAATTAGCTGTACTGCCAGTGGGGTTTGCTTGTTGTGGATAATTTTTACAATTGCTTTTACTTTTTAGTAGGAGGACAATCATTTTTATGAGGCAGACTTATTAGAGAGGCAACTGAGGCTGATGTATTACTATTAGAGAGGCAGTTTATGCATAACTGATCTTTAACGCCCAGTTAACCATGATGGTTATACCAGTGCCTGTGTAACACAGGTCTGTACGAAATCATCAAGCTCGTTACACCAGGAAGACAAAACAGAGGAGCCAGGGTGGGTATGACTATGAGTGTGGTTGACGGAACAAAACAAACAAACAAATAGGCCCCACTGATAGTGATACAGTAAGAATAACAGTAATGAAAACTTTTAAAGTGCCTGCCCTGCTACTCCAAATGCTGAATAATACAAACATAGTACAACACACATGCACATCAAGATACAGATTGTTATTGATTTATCATACAAATTCCAACTGACAATGTGCACATCAACACCGTATGTACAAACTCAGATGACTGTAATATTTTATGCAAAGCACATGCACATCAAGATACAGATTGTTACTGATTTAACATACAACTGACAATGTGCACATCAACACATATATATATATATAATATATACATTGTACAAATTCAAATGACTAATATTTTATGCAAAGCACACGCACACATGCATGCACACATGCACACAAACACATACATGCGCACACAAACACACACATGCACACACACACACATACATGTGTGCACACACACACACACACACACACACACACACACACACACTACACACACACACACACACACACACACACACACACACACACACACACACACACACACACACACACACACACACACACACACACACATTGTATAGATAGACGAATACAGTAACAGGAGTGAAGGACAGTGTCAGTTGGTTCATTTGGAGTTTAAGAGAACACTTTCAAGGGATTATTTTCAAAAGAAGAGCAAGTAGCAGAGTGCCTGATGTCTTAGGGGAAGTTGTTCAGCAAGTAGCAGAGTGCCTGATGTCTTAGGGGAAGTTGTTCAGCAAGTAGCAGAGTGCCTGATGTCTTAGGGGAGGTTGTTCAGCAAGTAGCAGAGTGCCTGATGTCTTAGGGGAAGTTGTTCAGCAAGTAGCAGAGTGCCTGATGTCTTAGGGGAGGTTGTTCCTGATGGATAGACCGAACTGTGAGAAAAAAGAAAGAAAAAAAAAGTGAAATGGTAGCATCTTTTGAAAGTAGTTCAGCAGCCTCCACAAGTCCATTGTCACTGTTCAGTATTAAAGAGTACTCTTAATAGCGGAGGGAGGGAGAGAGCATGAGAGATCTAGGAAAGAGTACTGATTATTTATTAATTTTTGTATCTGAGTGGAGATTGGTGTGCACATCTGTGTGTGTGTGAGAGTGCGTGTGTTTGAGTGTGTGTGTGTGTGTGTGTGCGTAATATGGTTATTGTTTGATAGATGATGATGGTAGACTACAATATTTAAGATTCTGTTTGTTTGAAATGTATGTTAGTGTGGTTTTTGTCATAAGACATTTGTACAGCGCAGTGAGTTTAACTCTGGTTCGAGAACAGCGCTTTATATAAGAATTATTTATTATTATTACTCTTCCTAAATGCCAAGAGAGTCCCTCTTTGCTTGACCAACATCAGTTTTGCTGTAATTTAAACTTATTCTTGCTCCCTGCTGTGGCGTGCTGAACTTACAGGAAACGTTTTATTTGTTGCTGAGCATGCGCTCAGATGTCTGTATATAATGTTCACAGGGCATGACGACGGAGTGGGAAGAGATATGCCAGTGTCTGGATCCCGATCGCTCCTACTCGGTGGCAGTCCCGCACCGCTTTTTGGAATCGGTTCATGTTTACACCTTGGCCAATATCCTGCGTCGTCCCATCATCATCATGACAGACCGCACCATACGCACGTTCAGCGGCATGAGTCTCCAAGACAACGACATGGGGGGCATCTACCTGCCACTGGAGTGGAACTGGGCAGACACTCACTGCACACCCATCCTCCTCGGCTACTCTAACAGTCACTTTTGCCCCCTTCTCTTTGCTGATCACCCTAAGCAGGCAATGGCTGGCGTGATGCAGAAGAAAGACCTTGCTCCATTGGTGAATCAGAAGTTTGAGCAGCTGCCGGTGAGGTTTCTGTTTGAGGGAGAGGAGCCGGAGGTGGGAGAACTGTTGAGGAAGTACCTGAAGATCAAGGAGACTGTCATGCAGGTCAACGGGACGATCCAGAACATCCTGTGCGCAGAGCTTGAGACCTGCAACCTGCCTGATGAGTTGAACCTCGTGCAGGATTACATCCAGGATTGCCGGAGACGATACGAACAAGAGATGGCCTTCATGTCTGCCCAGCACCTGCAGAACCAAGCAGCTTTAGCGTCCCAGTTTGGAGCTGTGAGACAGGAACCCCTGCAGCAGTCAGCCTATCCGTTCACGTTCAGCCAAGCACCTGCGTCCCCTCAGTACATTGTGAGAGAGAAGCTGCAGAGGATGGGGGTGGAGGAGTACGGCCTTGGAGACCCAGCGCTGCACAGTGCCGGCATGATCAGACAGAGTTCCGTTCACATCCCCCCTCCCAGCTTTACCCCCATGTTGAGTTTCACTCAGCAGAACGTGAGCCTGAACCCCTCCAAGGATCAAAAGTGTGTGGTGCCGACCTGCAAGTTCTTTGGAGATCCAGACCTGGCCATGATGTGCAGCAGCTGCTTCAGGAACTACAGCATCAAGGAGTCTCGGGGAATGGCTGCTGCCAGAAGCCACCGACCCCTCCCCACTGCTCCACTGCCATCCTTCCCAGCCGAAGAGGAGCGCCTGCAAATGTCCATGATGAATGAGAGGTGTAAAGAAGGCTGCGGTCTCCGTTGCTCCACCCAAACCTACCCCTACTGTCATGAGTGTGCTGACAAGCTCCAGAAGAGAGCCCAAAAGAAGGCAGTCACCACAGCCTCTGGGTCTTCAACAACCGTATTTGCTACCCCTGGGTCTTTGAACGCGGCCAGCAGTACCATGGGTTCAGCAGCCCTGCCATCCTCCCCAGTCCCTCAGGAGGGCCTTGGAGCTGTCTCTTCCACCCAGCTTAATGACCTGAATGCAGGTCAGGGTACATCATCATCAGCTAGATCCCTCCCCACAGCCAGCGCAGGTTCTGGGATGCCCCAAGAGCACCAGGCACAGAGCGGAGCTGCGTCACCTCATCCTGCTGCGGAGATGTTTGCCGAGGCGATGTCTCCGACCCAAGTCCTTACAACAGCCAACCTTTCTGCCCCTTTGTCCCCTCCTGATGATACAAATGACCAGCAGCTGTTTGGCAGCGGGCATCCATCAACTGTTTCTCCCAGCCAGGTTGGCGGCATGACCTCACCCACTGAGCCACAGCCGCAGACTCCTCCAGCCTCTCTTGGCCAGTCTGAAGCCAGCGCCGAGCCATCCGCAGCACAGCCACAGACAGCAGATCCAGGACAGAGCAGTCAGCAGCAGCTGCTCTCTTTGCCCGGCACCCAGCAGCAGCAGCAACCAGAGATGAGCCATGTCCGTGAGCAGAACCTGTCATCTTCAGGAGACAGGCTGCGAGAGAGCCACCAGGCCTCTATCATCATGGGAGGTGCTGTGGGTGAGCTGAAACAAGGGTGCAGCAACCCTGCATGTAGCGAGGATGCGGTGTTCAAACACCTGTGTGGAAAGTGCTACGTGGGCCAGGGCACAGGCGAGGCTAGGCCAAGGAACCCCACCGTGGAGAAGGCGAAGATCACAAGAACCAACTCCACATCCAGCTCTGCTCCAGCCTCCTTTGGGCTGGAGCCCAATCCACCCAAACCTGAAGAGATGAAGAAAGCATCTAGCCAGACATACCTGCCAAGTGAGGTTCCTTTCTCAAACAGCAAAGTTCGCAACTGGCTGGATGACAACAAGAGAATCACAGCCTCAAAAGGCAGGAGGGAAGCAATGATGCCATCAGGCCCCAGGAGCCATCCTCTGGGCTTGCCAGAGAAGCAGGAAGGTGAGCCGCTAGGCAGTAGTGATTTGGTGGCATCAGGAGAGGGATGCTTCTCCTCCACATACAGATGCATTGGCATGGGTTGCGGCAACATGGTGCAGCAGGAGGGAAAGCTTTGCCAGCAGTGCCAAGACATACTGCGTCAGGCCAGGCAGGGACGTGGAGTGCGCTCGTCTGTGCAAGGTGAGTGTACGGGAAGTTTGAGCTTCCACTGTTCTAGTTCAGCGGTGGAACCCCTTAATTTGAAGTGGTTTAACTTAAGGGAAAGAAACACCAAGATGCCCAAAGAGCATCTGGCCCAGAGCAGAGCTGCATCACCTCATCCTGCTGGGGAGATGTCTCCGAGGCGATATCTCCGCCCCAAGCCCTTGCGACAGCCAACCTTTCTGCCCCTTTGACCCTTCCCGATGATACAAATGACCAGTTGATTGTTAGCATTCTGAAACCAGATCAAAAACATACAAAGGGTTAAAAAAAGAAAGGTTTGTGAGGAGAGTCCTACTCCCTTTGTAAAGAGCCTGTTGGGTGCATCAGTTTTCCCTGGAGATGAATCCAGTTTTGGGCCTACAAAGCCAAGCAGAGAGCAGAGGGGTTATCAAAAATCTTATTGTGATGGGGACCATTATTATGTTGGCTGCCTATCACTGTATCAGTATGTCACACACGTTTTGCTACCTGAGTAACTCATCAGCACCAACACCTTATGGTGAGAGGATATATATATATATAGGTATCAGCCCACTAATAATGAAAGAAAACCACTGACTAGGTGGTAGACTCCGTTAGCTGGTTGTCATTCTGTTGAGTCTTTTTGAATCTATGCATGAATGTAAGCAGTGATATAAATGCGATTATTTCTTTCAATTTAACATGATTGCTTAAAAAATCATGATTATTTAGATTTGCAACAAATGCATGAGATTGTTATCATACTGATTATTATTATTAATTCATCATTCATGTAACGTTTATTTAGGTTTGAAAATGTATACATCATGTTTATTTTTTTAATTACAGAAAGTCTTGCACAGGAACAGCCTTGTCAAACAGAAGGATGTCAATATTATGGTGATCCCAGAAATGTGGGGTTCTGCTCCAGGTGCTATGGGCAACAATTCAAAAGTGAGTCATGGTGCTTGCACTGTCAGCCATGACAGTATTTTTTTTAAATTTGAATCATTAATTTATGAGATTCATAATAATGTAAATTAGCTTTTTGGGTATTGTGTTCATTTTGTGGTTTTTGTTTTAGATGGTCTTTTTTCTTTGGTAGGTTTGATTGATTGGTCAGTTTGGGGGTGGGGGTTGTCATTTTGTGTGTGTGTGTGTGTGTGTGTGTGTGTGTGTGTGTGTGTGTGTGTGTGTGTGCAGATGTGCCTGCATGTTTGTATGAGACAGAGGAGAGGAGAGAAATTCTTATCTTCTTTGTTATGTATCTTTTATGTACATTTTTTGTTGTTGTTATTGAATGCATGCAGTACATGATACCAAAAATTCACAGAAGTGATGAAAACTGCAACAAAATATCTCTGTGGCCACATGAGGTACTGGGTGGGGGCAGACAAGGGATTACTAAGAAAGATTTCTGTTGTTAGTTTGTTGGTTAGCATTCCTCAGCAAATCCCTTGGTCCAGCCTATGTTGGATGAGAGGGTAGCATGTGGAACCTTTTTTCCAAACCTTCTGTAGGAGATTTGCATGAAGGTTTTCCCTGTTTGAATGATGTTTCTTCATTTGTCACCATGTGTGTCAAACATACACACACGCACACACACACGCATTCATGCACACCCACTCACTCACACACACACACACACACACACACACACACACACACACACACACACACACACACACACACACACACACACACACACACAAACAAACAAACAAACAAACAAAAGCTGCTGTTCCATTCCTTCATGGTTGAAAAATTACTGTCTGTCCCGAAACGACAGCTTGAAGTAGACGCATGCCAGATTCAGCAAGCCAACACAGCTTGCACCATGTTCTCCATGCCTGTTCCCTGTACAAGCTTTGCATGAAAGTTTCCCTTGTTTGAGTGATGTTTCTTCATTTGTCGCCATGCCCAGCAAAAGAAAGCAGCTCTTTCTTTCGTTCTTTGACGGTTGAAAAATGACACTGCGTTCCTGCAGGGCAACTGGAAGTAGAGACGCGCCAGACTCACCCAGCCAACCCAGCTCAGGCCCAGAACCAGCGCCGCACCATCAGCGTCCCCCTGCAGTTCCACTTTGTGCCCACGGCTGTGGGAAGGCAGGGTCTGCCATGCACTGTCCCCGGCTGCAACATGTTCGGCGATCCCAAGCAGGCCGACATGTGCTGGACGCACTACCGGGAGCACCTTGCAACGGTTTCAAGCACCACCAGCCACAGCGCCCCTGTGGCAGGCCAGCGCAGCAACAGCACCATCAAAATCCCCTACACCTCCCAGGTGCTAATCACCCCAACCTCCGCCACCGTCTACACGCCGGCCCTCAACAGAACGGTGGAAGCAGCCACCTCCGGTTTCTTCCCTGAGAGTCAGGTACCCGTTCCTCCCCCCTTTGTCCCCAGTTTGGAATCAGGGTTAGTGGAAGGATCCAGGATCCAGGAACCCTCTCTGGGCGAGACGTATAAGCGGGTTGCAGGTCACCATGCTAAATGTCTCAATCCTAGTTGCACTAATTTCGGTAACAGCAGCAAGGGGGGCCTCTGCAACAGTTGCGCCCAAAACCAGACGTTCAACGATGAGTGGATAGGAAGAATAATTTATGGGGAAGAAGAGACCGGGTAGGCTTGTCAGTTTTAATCCAGCAAGGAATGTTAGTCTAGCAGCTGCTGTAACAAGCAGGGGTGGATGCGAATGTGGACTTCATATGAAGTGCTCAGAGGCTTCAGTCCTGTATTCGTCAGCACATCTCCCTGACGTACATATGGCCCAGATTCAGTTCTGTGTTCGTTCATGTGTCTGCCTGATGCACATATGGCCCAGATTCAGTCCTGGCTTCACATGTGTACAGGTTTTCTATCAGTCTGTTTGGCACACCTACTCTCTGGCCTCTATTTCCCCATTTTATTCAGCAGTAAAGAACTTCCCAACATGTTTTTGATTAGTTTGCTGTTGAACATAATATTGTCTAAATATGCTTATTAAGGTTATTGGTGGTATGGTATTGAATCTACATGTATATATAACTGAATGTACATATTATATAGGATTATATTGTTACTGGGACATAAAACCCATACAAGCCCATTTTTTTGGTCTTGACCCCTTATGTGATAAAAATGTCAATGATATCATCACATGAATGGAAGCTATGCTAGCCAGTCATGCCTAAAGACTAACAAGACTCGCAGCTCTTCCTCCTTTTCCATTCGTGTTTGTTTAACATGTTTAAAAATGACAAAAAAGTCTCTTGCTGATTTTTCAGGAATGTTTCTTTTCAATTTCTAGAAAGCGATAAATGGATTAATATAAAGCAACATTAGAAGATGAAGGAGAAGAGAGAGGATAGCTGGAGAAAGAGAGAGAGGTAATGATACTTGTAAATGTATATATACTGAAAGTAAATGAAACTGAGAAGATAGGAGGAGAGAGAGAGAGAGATATGTAATGTAACATGTACTATGGATGTAAAGCAACATTACAATTGAAAAGAAAACGATAGAAGGTAGACAGAGAAAGAGTGCTAATGAGGTCATGTTGCACATATTTTATATAATGTATAGATATACTGACAATAAATGGAGCTGAGAAAATAGGAAGAGAGAGAGAGAGAGAGAGAGAGAGAGAGAGAGAGGGAGAGATGTAAAATTTAGATGTAAAGACAGGAAAATATTAATGGAGAGAGAGAGATGTAAAATTTATATGTACAGGGAGAAATGTGTTTATATGTACAGACAAGAAAATATTAATGGAGGTGAGAAGACAGAAGTAGAGAGAAAGAGAGATATCTATAATATGTAATGAAACGTGTATTTTTTTAACAGTTGTCCAGTTTTGGGCTGAGCCTTCCCAGGCTTAATATTTGTCCATGTTGTTGCTTTCATTCGGAATGTGCGCCTTGAGCCTCATGCCTGTAAGTCATAGATAGATGTAGCTAATGTACTTCTTCTTATTTGAATCTGAAGTTTCCACAGTTGGAAGTGTTTTTGATTAGTGTGGAACCTACTGGTTGTTTGCCTGAGAATTTCGTTCGGAATTTTTCTGTGACAAGGCAAAACGAGGACAAAAAACATTTCAAAATGAATACAAAATGAAGAAGAATCCCCGCCATTCATTTCTCATATTTCTGAATAGTAATTATGTAAAAATGTTGTGAAAAGGTTATAGTTTGAAATTTCAGTTCTCATTTATTTGTTACTTAAGACATTTTAGACGCGACACCAACGTTTAGATCCGGTTGGAATGTTGGGTCCAAAGTGCTCAGATGTAGTGCTCAGATTATGAGAACCAAACCGCTCGTAGTGTTGTTTTATAGTTATGGACAAAGATTGTCTGAGCTTGCTGTTACCACGAAATATGAAAGCCCAGAGTACTACCATGGCTTTGTGGCTGTGAGGATTTTCGACATATCTCGCATCTTGCCAGTCCTGTTTTAGAATGAAAAACACAACACAAAAACTGAACATATAAAAGAGAGAAACAATTTTTTTTTTATTTTTTTTTAAGCGCTTCTGTATAATAGCGCTTTTCTCCCGCTCTCGAGCCGACTCAATGCGCTTTTTTCGTATGTGATTCTAAATGAGTGAGTGTAGCTTTTTATAGCGCATTTTGAATTTCCACTGAAGTGGTGTACGTACAGTGCTGTTTAGTTGTTACATGGCTGGTGCCACGTGAAACTACTGCCGTCTCGGCACGTTCTGTTTACACCATACAACCATGCACCATGTCACGGCACTTCGTGCAAAGCCACATACGTAGGATGGATGCGTGTTTAGCTGTAACCTGCCACCTGCACTTTTAGCAGAATGACCGGGATCTTTTACGTGCTATTGTGGTAACCCGATGGGGGTGGAACGGATACCGAAGTAAGAGTCAGCACAGAAAGCTGACCCTGGAGAAGAGAATTTGGCGATAGGTATAGAATCTCTCTCTCCCTTGGACCCTGAATTTACCCCCCAGTGCAGAATTCCAACGAAGGCCATTGAACGAGTTCGGTAACGAGTATCCCAAAACTTTTGGAGCTCCCCTCATATGTAAATTGTAATGCGTACACATTTCGGCAAAGTCCAGCCAGCGGCTGGTGGATGTTCACGACCGGGAATAGGAATGTTGAGTATTGTGTGTACGTACTACTTGTCCATTCTGCTGCCTCGACAATTTATGGTATGTTTAAAAACAATTATGTACAGCACCTTGTGTTCTTTTTTTCTTCTTTCTTCTTCTTTCTTCTTCTTTTTTTCTTTATTCTCCAGGTAATCAGGTAATACTCGTGATTATGCCTATTTACTATTTAGGAATGTTTGAATATATATTACTTGTCCATTGTGTTGAATATTATGATTTTGTTTGTTTTTGCTGAATTGTACCATCTACAGTTAGTTGGGGGGGGGGGGGGGGGGGAATTCCTCACGGGATATGGAGTTATATATAAGAGTGCTTCTTCTTCTTCTTCTTCTTCTTCTTCTTCTTCTTCTTACACATATTTGAAATAAATCGTTTTTCATTCTTGCGAGTCTCATGGCGTCAGGTGTGTCGTCTGAAGCATTTGTTCAGTCAGCTTAATTTTATGATTAAAAGAAGAACAAACAAAACAAAACAAAAAAGAGAAGAAAAAAAGAAAAAGAAAAAAGGCAGAAGCACAAGAATAAGATAATGTGTAGAGCCGAGAGCCTCTTGATTGTCACGTGATATAGCACTGTATATTATTATTATTGTTTGTTGCTGTTGTTGTTGTTTTCAGTTTTATTATCACTTACGTTTGAAGTAAATTTGTTTCACTGTGAGTTTCATGGGGTGTGTTATTTGAATGATTTAGCAAGAGTACTCGCTGTCGAAAGCCAAGGGAAGCACGATGGAGTGTGGTCACCACACGAACGGTTGACCGTTATGTGCTAGGCTTTGCGCCCGCCCGGAGATTTCTCCAGAGTCAAAATCTGTGCAGACTCTACACAAGTCCTTCAGGTAAGACTATAAACCGAGACCCCCCCGTGTGTAAGTAAACATGGTGCTTAACGTCCACAGAAGCCATAAGGCTTATTAGGGAGGGGGAGAAGGGGGAGGGGGGGGAAGGGGTATGGAGGGGGTGGGGGGAGAGGGAGATATATTAGGTAGGTCCAGCCAAATTTTGAACAGCAAGCAATGCAATCCATTAATATGTAATATTAAAGAGGGTCACAAGGTAATTACACAAACCAAGTTTAATTAATTTATCTATAATATTTTTTGAGATATCACCCTTCAAATAGTCATCATTTTAGGCGTTTTAGGCGCATTTTACAAAATGCCATTTTTGTATGGCTCTAGCATAAAAAGTATTGGTCACACATCCACCCAGCTTGTTTTACACAGTGTCTGCACAACATAGACTAAACACGATTTTTTCAGTAGTCATCCTTACTCAAATTTTGGAGATGCAGAGTGCCAAAATTGGAAAAATCACTAATTTTGACATTATCCAATCGCCAATCTTTGATGGTACCATGACAAGATCAAACATAACATGGGAATGGAAAGAGGTACAACCATAATTCTGGTATCAACTGATTCAGCATTAATTAGACAATACAAATTCACAAGTCTAAAGAAGTGCAAGCTAAATTTTACCTACAGAGGCAAGTTTCCATGAGAAAAAAGGATGCAAATACACTGCGAATCTTTGATGGTAATAGCATTAAAGCAAATCAAACTCTGGAATGGAAAGAGATACAGCCATGGTTCTGGTATCTGCAGATTCAGTATTAATCAGAGAAGGGAAATGCACAGTATATGGAAATTTAGGCAAATTTTAGATATATGTAGACTTGTTTGAATGAGGAAAAGAAGTTAAAAACTGCAGTCCAAGTGTGGCCTCGTGGTAGATGTTGAGGCCTGCCTCACTTTCTAGGACCAATTCTCTCCTCAAGATGATGAAACTGATCATCCTCTGAAATCATTAACAAAGAAATATATAAACGAACATGTAAAAAAGATTTATTTCAACATATACAGCACACTAACACTTAATACTCACCAATTAAATACACTTAATACTCACTGATTAAATCATCAAATTCTGAAGTTTAGTTGTAAATAACACTTACTTGACTTTGTATGAATCATGCAGTAATCACTTGAGAAATGAATAAATCAGAAAGGTACAAACAGAAGGAATCGGACAAGAACGAATTTTCAGGTATCTGACTACTACTCAGTCTTTCTTACTGACTTAGTTTACTTCTGTCTTGTTGCCATAGTCTTGTCTTGTCAATCATGCTTGCAAAATGTTAAACAATTACCAAAAAACTTGTTATTATTACTTCTTCTTTTTTTAACTCCACCCCACCCCCTTGTAATTATTATTATTATTATATGCAAAGATTGAAAGAATCATGTAATTTTTTAGCCAATGTGCCAGGTCTTCCATGTGCACAAAAGGTGGAAGAGAAAGAAGGGGAAAAAACAAGAAATAAATTCTTCAGAAGCAAATACAATTCCAAGCTCTCAATATAACATTAATTTTGGCTGGTGGCTCGCTTTTATTTTGTTTTGTCTAGATGAGCAGATCCATTATAAAAGAAACATATGGGTCGTGACTGCATCGTCTGCTAGCTAAATCAGAGTTATTGTCCTTGACAAGAACAACAAATATATTTTTTTTAAATCATTCACTTGCTAAATTTCCTTTTTAAAAAATCGCTGTTGAGAACATACACCATACATCACGTTTTTGTCAATTCGGATTTACGGCGAAAGAAATTACTACTTTTACAGCGGTTTGAATTTCGGAGGAACTAATGAGAAGATAACTCTGTAATGTTGTTCAAACTACGACCAGACCACAACGAATTTTCTTCAGCTGCATTCAAATAGATGTAAACAGCACAAAAATACAGTTGTGTTGGAAACTCACTTAGTTATCGCTAAAATAAAAAACGTACCACGGTTTCTTTCCAGTTCCTCCAGGGTGAGCATCTTTTGCGCCGCTCGCGTAGTCGCAGACTTTAGCGATCGCGCAACTCGAGCAGACAACAAAATCTATGGGGTCTCCTATTTCCGTTGCACGGAAACTTTTACAAGAACTCGCTTCCGGATCAAACGATACACCGTTTTAAAGAGCGAAAATTCGTCTTTCCAGTGATACCAAATTCAGTATGGTGCATTCAAACTTTCTTGGTGTAAATTTAAGGTAAAAATGAACGTATTTTTCGACTCAATTTTTGCTGCAGTCGAAAACGAAGAATTTTAACGAATTTTATAAAGGATAAATCTACGGGAATGTAAAAGTTCCCAACGGTTTTCCGAACGCAACCGTTTTCCGACCTCGCTCATCTGACTTTCGACGTCAGAACCACGCTCTGTTTCCGACCGCTTGGTGTGATCTTTAAAACTTCTTCCAAACTCACAATACATCATTCACGCACAAAATAATGGCATAAACAGGTCGTAAAAAGATCGCTTTTTGCGTGACAGTAGTTTTTATTAACAAACTGCACAGAACAAGGCAGATATGACAAGTTGAAAACGAGCAATATTTGCCTCGCGACGACCATGTTACTCAGCGTTAAAGAGAGGCTGGTCCTACCTACTTGGAGATCCTATGTAAAAATTATGATTGCCCTTTAACATTTGTCTAGATGCAATACTTTATTTTATCATTTCCTTTATTAAGTTTTCTTGTTTACAGCTGTTTTCGTGAATGTTGGGAGGAAAATGCAGTAGGCTGGTACTGGAAGCATTCTTTTTATGTCAACATCAGCAGAATTCAAACACAATAATAATATTAATATGGCTAACAAGCAGTAAGACTAAGACTAAGAGTGAATATATTTCCTCTGCACAGCATGAGAATTATATAGTTCAATTAAGTTCTGAAATCAATGGAATTCTAATAAATAGCAGAACATATCTGTTTAACTTTTATTCATTATCAAAACGTTATTTTAAACTACTTAACTACTCTAGAAAATAAAATTTCAAATGCATCTTTATTTTATGTTTGCAAACAGGTTTACCATTCACAGCGCCTAAATGACATTCCAGTGCAATCGTGGATAACTGCAGACCAGTCTGGGACCGTGATCTCTGCGCACTGTCAGTGTATGGCAGGCCTTGGGGAGTCCTGCTCTCACGTTGCTGCGCTGCTATTTACAGTTGACACTATGGTGAAACTGAGGGACTCCACCACTGTCACTCAAAAGGCTGCCTATTGGAAGCAGCCTGCCTTCAAAGATATTGCATATTCTCGGGCACATGAGATGGACTTCACTTCTTCACAGAAGAGGAAAACTATGTTGGATAACAGCCTAGCAGGTACCCCCAAACAAACAATAACACAGTCTGCTAAAACAGTGCCAGCCCTTACCCCAGACGAAGTGGAAAATGTGTTCAAACGCATACAGTTTTCCAACTCCAAAGTAAAGCCAGCTATTTTGTTCCTGATTCAAGGGTATGAAAATGACTATGTCAGTGACAGTACCCATATGCTCTTACCAGCTGTACTTGTTAACCTGAAGAAGGAGGAGTTAGATTCAAAAATATCTGTAACTGCTGCTCAGGAAAAGCTGGCGGAGGAAAAAAACTAGACCACAAACCAACTGCAAACTGTGGCATAGATTACGACTTGGAAGAGTCACTGCGTCACAGCTTCACTCTGTGTGCCACACAAATCCAGACAATCCATCAAAAGCTGTGTTAAAGAAGATATGCTGCCCCAGCAGTTTCAAGAACGAGGCAGTCAACTGGGGCAGACAGAAGGAAGGGGAGGCACGAAGGAGGTACACTGAAACTATGTATCCAAGGCACACATGTTCGGCAATGTGGACTGTACATCAGCCCTGAACATTCCTACACTGGTGCTTCCCCAGATGGCATTTGCCAGTGCGATTGCTGTGGGACAGGATGCCTTGAGGTCAAGTGCCCCTACAGCAGTCGTTTCTCTACTGTTGACGATGCTGTGCAGAAAGATAAGAACTTTTGCATATATAAGGAGGCAAATGGACTATTCCAACTGAAAAGGAACCACCCATACTATCTGCAGGTGCAGTGCTAGATTTTTGTGACAGGTAGTCTCTTCTGTGACTTTGTGGTCTTCACAGAGAAGGCTTTGGTGGTAGTGCGAATAATGCCAGACTCAACAGCATGGGAAGCTGCTCTGCAAAAAGCAAAAACCTTTTTCAACAAATGCATTTTGCCAGCCTTGATGCAGGCAACACCATGTGAGGGAGAGAGCAGTGGTGTGAATGATGCTGGAGAGAACTGTGTTGAGGGTGGTGTAGGAGGGAACAGTGGTGTGGGTGATGCTGGAGATAACTGTGTTGAGGGTGGTGTAGGAGGGAACAGTGTTGGTGATGCTGGAGAGAATTGTGTTGAGGGTGGTGTAGGAGGGAACAGTGGTGTGGGTGATGCTGGAGATAACTGTGTTGAGGGTGGTGTAGGAGGGAACTGTGTTGGTGATGCTGGAGATAACTGTGTTGAAGGTGGTGTAGGAGGGAACAGTGTTGGTGGTTTGGGAGGAAACAGTGGTGTGGGTGACGCTGGAGAGAACTGTGTTGAAGGTGGTGTAGGAGGGAACAGTGTTGGTGGTGTAGGAGGGAACAGTGGTGTGGGTGATGCTGGAGAGAACTGTGTTGAAGGTGGTGTAGGACTAGGAGGGAACAGTGTTGGTGGTGTGGGAGGGAACAGTGGTGTGGGTGATACTGGAGAGAAATGTGTTACGGGTGGTATGGGAAGGAACAGTATTGAGGGTGGTACAGGAAAGAACTGTGTTGAGGGAGGTGTTGGAGAGAAGGACGGATCTGATTGTCTTTTAGGTAATAACAAACGGGGTCAACCACACACTGACAGGGCTCCACTTTCACCACCCAAAAAAGGAGTAAAATCATCTAGTGCTGATGAAAAGAGTTACCCTTTGTTCTGTTGTTGTAGGGACATTGAACATAGAAATATGGTGTGTTGTGACAATGAGAACTGTGTATTTTTATGATTTCACTTCAGATGCGTAGGACTGACAAGAACACCCAAGGGAAAATGGTATTGTCCAGAATGTAAATGCTTGCCGCAGTTCAAGAGCAGGAAAACTCTTCCAAAGAAGACCATGTGAATTAGCACCATCACTTAATCTGGTTGAAATTGATAGTAACATTAGTATTACATTCATGACAAATACTAAACTGATGATGCTGTGATGGAAAGTTTAGCACTAAATCAGTAAGTGACAGGTTTCAGGTTTTCTTTTCGTTATCCAGGCATGTGCTACTGTATCAGTTTATAATGTATGTGTAAATATTGATTCAAAATAAATCTTGTTATATTTTCAGAAATTTATATAGTATGAAAATTGAATGTCTGGAGATTGAAGTTATGAGTGTGTGATGGCCAGTTGTTAACATAAACGGTGTAGATTTTGATTTGGAACAGCTTTAGATTAAATCTGGAATAATACTAATTACTAGTAAAAGTGTAAGAAGTGATGTGTGATCCAGGAGCAGGATTGAAGTAAAAGACAAGTATCGTAACACTCTTCATATACACGTGCAGTATTAGGTTTGGTCTCTTCTGAATCAGTCATCAAAAGACAAGTATCGTAACACTCTTCATGTACACGTGCAGTATTAGGTTTGGTCTCTTCTGAATCAGTCATCAAAAGACAAGTATTGTAACACTCTTCATGTACACGTGCAGTATTAGGTTTGG
Organism: Alviniconcha strummeri; assembly: GCA_963584105.1. Classification (NCBI taxonomy): domain Eukaryota; kingdom Metazoa; phylum Mollusca; class Gastropoda; family Provannidae; genus Alviniconcha; species Alviniconcha strummeri. The sequence goes on from OY757544.1 coordinate 20,968,748, forward strand.
TCTCTTCTGAATCAGTCATCAAAAGACAAGTATTGTAACACTCTTCATGTACACGTGCAGTATTAGGTTTGGTCTCTTCTGAATCAGTCATCAAAAGACAAGTATTGTAACACTCTTCATGTACACGTGCAGTATTAGGTTTGGTCTCTTCTGAATCAGTCATCAAAAGACAAGTATCGTAACACTCTTCATATACACGTGCAGTATTAGGTTTGGTCTCTTCTGAATCAGTCATCAAAAGACAAGTATCGTAACACTCTTCATGTACACGTGCAGTATTAGGTTTGGTCTCTTCTGAATCAGTCATCAAAAGACAAGTATCGTAACACTCTTCATGTACACGTGCAGTATTAGGTTTGGTCTCTTCTGAATCAGCCATCATTGCACATGCCATAAATAGGATATATGTATATCACTTATCGGAAACACTCAGTCATTAATGCATTGCACCTATCATTTATTTATTCAAAACAAACATGATGCTCGCTGTTGCATGATATTTAGTACACATAATGAGATATACTGTAAAATTGTTCCAAATACAATTCCTTATCTTGCTTGACAATTACTGAGTTAGTATCATTAATCATACTGTATATGGTACATTGATGACTTAGCAAATAATCAACTTGTTCAGCTGCCCAGTCAATAACATCTGTCATGCAATCCTTACTCCCAATCTTGTGATCCACAGAATATTTAATGTACACTCTTCCACAGCTTTACCTCAGAAATCTGAAAACAGGCAAGACTTAATCTTATCCACACAGGTATATATATATATGCGTGTGTGTCATGGGGTTCGGTGTAGTATTCCTCAACAGAATTGTCTAGTTGAAAGGTACCACTGATGGACATAAGTTAATAAGGGCACAGCCAACATTTACCATTTTGTCCAAAGTTGTGACTATTTTACTCTCATCAGTTTTTACAAAATCTATTGGTAGTGTGCTGCTTAGTATGCTATACTTCTGTCGCAGTAGGCCAATCACTCTCTCTACGTGTATCCTCACATGCGCTATATTCCTTGTAGTCTCAACATCTACTAGGCAAAGCTGAGATTTTCCTCTTGTGAATGCCGGTATTTTCACCTCTTCACACATGAGAGCAACAGTGTCCCCAATATTGAATCCTCTGTCAGCCAGAACTAAATCCCCTGGTTTTAGATTATCCAAAAAGGAACAATTCTCTGTGAGATACTTATCACTTGTACGACCACCCCAACCCTCAGACACAAAGGTCACAACACCGTGTGGTGCAATTCCAATTAAATACTTGATAGTGTTAGAATGCTTGTAATTTGAATATGACTGGGCACGGGGTTGCAGACTGGAGGGTCTCTCTATGAACACCTCAAAACAATCGATTATAACAGTCACTTTGTTGCCAAAATACTTTTTAAATTCCAAAGGCATAGTTCTATGCAGACAGTCTCTTTCGGGCCAAATAATGAAAGGTTTGGTCCTGATGTACAAAGCATGAAGCACACTGTGGAAAATTGTGGAGGCAGAAGTTGTTGATACCTTGAATATGTCAGCAAGCACAATGAGTGACAAATTAAATCTGAGCCTCATTAGGCATAACATCAGTTGTTGGAATTTTGTTAAGTAACACCGTGACCCATGAATGACTGGGCTTATAATGTCCAAAACCGTCAGGAAAATGCACAAATTGGGCAAAGCTGTGTACTCTGTCACTGTCTGCAAAAGTCTCCTCACTCATTTGACTTTTTATTTTTTTATTTCACTCTTCAGTTTTAAATTTTCCTGCGTCAAATTATTCACTTCTTCCTCAAGTTGTCCTATGCAGCCTGAGGTCATGTCAGTTTGTGTTGCAGTATTTTTCTGCACAGCTATATCATCACATGAATGACCATGGGAGTCTGTTTCACATTCTTCAGCTGCTTCTGTGTCTGTGAAGCCAATGTCAGGCGAAGGTGATGATACTGTTGAAGGAGGGGATCCCACTGGTGTATCTGAAGGTGCAGCCACTGCCTCAGAAATTCTCTTCCGCTTTGCAGCTCTTTCATGCCTAAAAATGGAGGCAAGAGCTAGCAGTCATTTGATATAATGTCGTTTGTAGAGCATGGCATATGATACATTGATACAACAGGCACTGTGCATGCACACTCAGAAGACAGTTAAAGGGGCAATAAAATATGACTTACTCATCAGTAAAATATGACTTATTCATACACATTCTCAAGTGACAACATTCCTAAAATATCTATAGACTACATGCCATCCTAACTCAGAAGCTGAGGGGAAGTTTTTCAACACAATCACTTCAACGTGTCAGAGTAACACTAACAGTGTCACCTGACACAACAATGCAATGATTCCTGGAGGCTGGAAGAAAGAAAAAATCTTCACACCTCAAGACCTCTGTACATAGAAGAAAATTTTGCAGAGCAGGCATGTGTGGGCTTGGCAAAATAAAAGCAATGTTATGGCTATTCTGTAAAATCTATGAAAAAGTTGTTGAAAATGTAGGTCGGCTGCAGCTTACTGAGTGGGCCACACTCAGCCGTCACAGCTGCCGTGAACTGCTGCGGGGCTGTCAGCAGAGAATGCTTGTGGAGGAAGCCTGTTCCAAAGTCTTAAACTTTCTCAAGATTCATATATATATATATATATGTATATATGAATTAATGTTGACGTAAACTATAAAAACAATCTGCTTAATGTACAAACCTGGCACAATCTGTTGATTTTGCTGTCTCGCTGCCCATTTTCTGTCTTGGAATCCAGTCAGGGTGGTTTTTGTCCCACGATTTAGCAGCAGCACCTGGACACAGAAAAGTAAAAGTACAGTAACATATATAATGACATATGCTGTGGTTGGAGTGATGATGGACTGGAGTGGGATGAAACGGAAATTTGCTAGGCTTATGGCTTGTAAACACGGAAACAAGTACATAGCCCTTTGTGTCATGTCAAGGGTCTGCTCAAGAAAAAGAAAACCTCTCTCTCTCTCTCTCTCTCTCTCTCTCTCTCTCTCTCTCTCTCTCTCTCTCTCTCTCTCTCTATCTATCTTCCACCATGCAGACCTCCCCCCTTCCCCTTCCCCGTGACAAAATGATGAACCTGATGATTGTGGCCACTACAGTCCAGAAGAGGACGTAGCGAGTAGCAGTGGTCAACAGCTGTGACTGATCCTGTGCTGTACAGCCGGTGATGACATTCAGTTTAAACAGTCAATAAAATGATATCGCATGATCGGCGGCGTGAAAAACAAAAGTAAGACTTACCACTGATGAAATGACGGTGGCATACTCTCTGATACGTTGCAGTGTAGAATGTGATGCCCTTTCTGCCATTCTGTCGAATCCACTCTCGTCGCCGTCTTTCACTCAATTCTTTGGTTGCTGAGCCTTGATTTTCAATTACACATGGTATTCTAAAGGTGGCACGGGTGTATGAACATCCAGCAACTGCACAGCGGACCGGCATCTTCAACTTTCGAACGGCGCTCGCTGATCTGGCTCGGGCTCGCTGATGTGAGTCGGCGAGTGCGACTGAACACCGTCATGACTTCCAAAATGGCCGACAGGCGCATTGCGTGATAGTGTGACGTCAACCCGAAACTCTCTATTGCGAGTCTATGGCTTAGTGTTCTAAAATGTATTGTAGATTATTAAACGGTCAGCCAACCACGAAGGTCATATCAGGGCAAAACAAAGGTCAGTCAAATCCCAAGGCGAATGCGTACTTCTGAAAGCACATTTCGCCTTCCTGAATGCCTGCAGTGACCATTGTTGTTGGATTTGTCTGCTGCCTTCGATACCATTGACCTTCGAGTTGCTCAGTGTCTTCTGTGACCAAGGATGTGTTTCATTGTTTCCGTCTTGGATCTGTCTGCTGCCTTCGAGTTGCTCAGTGTCTTCTGTGACCAAGGATGTGTTTCATTGTTTCCGTCTTGGATCTGTCTGCTGCCTTCGAGTTGCTCAATGCCTGCTGTGACGAGTAACATGACCATCGCGTTGCTCCAAATGCAGTGACTGCTACTATGGTTCGACTGTTCAGAAATTAAGTTCGTACGCTGTGATTAAATCTCAGCACGTTGCTGGGAGTGGTTCACCATCCATGTCCACACGTGTTTACATTAGTAGCCCCCAGGGATCACTGTTGTGAGGAATATTATTTGTTCTCAGCTGACAGACCTTTTCACCAATCGCCGTCACCATGGTTCTGGAAGTTAGCTACTTTTCAGACGACGGACAACTGTTGAACTCGAGCCACCTCGCCGGCTGGTTTAGTTCGCTGAGGCTGACACAGCGATTTTTTCGTACGACAAAACATCAGCAGCAGCAACAACAACACTAACAACAACACTAGAACCGCAACAATAGGCAGAAAACGAAAGAGGAAGAGAACGAAGGAAGGAAGAAGAACAAAAAGAAGAATGAAGGAATATTTAATGCGCCTCGTCTCTAAATGGGCCCAAAGTGCCACCAGGCAGGAATCTGCTTGAAGTCTGCTGCTAAAGACGCCTACTTAGTGTGCAGTTACTACCCTACTACTTAGTGTGCAGTTACTACCCTACTGCTTGCTGTGCAATTACTACCCTACTACTTAGTGTACAGGTACTACCCTGCTACTTAGTGTACAGGTATTACCCTGCTACTTAGTGTGCAGCTACTACCATGCTACTTAATGTGCAGTCACTGCCCTACTACTTGGTGTATAGTATGCAGTTACCACCTACTACCTAGTGTGTAGTTATTATCCTACTACTGAGTATGCAGTTACTACCCTACTACTTAGTGTGCAGTTACTACCCTACTACAGGCAGTGACACAAGTGCGTTGTGTGGCGCTGTTAATGAGACTTGAGTTTAAAGTACTAGTGAAGGGACCTCTAGCTGAAGACTTGAGTTTAAAGTACTAGTGAAGGGACCTCTAGCTGAAGACTTGAGTTTAAAGTACCAGTGAAGGGACCTCTAGCTGAAGACTTGAGTTTAAAGTACCAGTGAAGGGACCTCTAGCTGAAGACTTGAGTTTAAAGTACTAGTGAAGGGACCTCTAGCTGAAGACTTGAGTTTAAAGTACCAGTGAAGGGACCTCTAGCTGAAGACTTGAGTTTAAAGTACCAGTGAAGGGACCTCTAGCTGAAGACTTGAGTTTAAAGTACTAGTGAAGGGACCTCTAGCTGAAGACTTGAGTTTAAAGTACCAGTGAAGGGACCTCTAGCTGAAGACTTGAGTTTAAAGTACTAGTGAAGGGACCTCTAGCTGAAGACTTGATTTTAGGACCTCTAGCTGAAGACTTGAGTTTAAAGTACCAGTGAAGGGACCTCTAGCTGAGGGGTTGAGGGTTAGAGGGACACTCACGTACCAGGAGACCCCCCCCCCACCCCCCCACCCCCCATCCAGCCCCAACATCGCTATCACCTGTAGAAATGGAAGGGGGGGGGGGGGGTTAAACCGCCGCCAGTCCCAACATCGCTATCACATGTACAGATGAGATTGAGGAGGGGGGCTGTGGGGGGGGGGGGGGGGGGTTAAACCACTGTCAGTCGCAACACCAGTCCCAACATCGTTATCACATGTAGAGATGAGATTGGGGGCGGGGTGGGGGGGGGGTGTAAACCACTGCCAGTCCCAACATCGTTATCACATGTAAAGATGAGATTGAAGGGGTGTGTGTGTGTGTGGGGTGGGGGGGGGGGTAAATCACTGCCAGTCCCAACATCGCTATCACATGTAGAGATGAGATTGGGGGCGGGGGGTGTTTTTAAACCACTACCAGTCCCAACACTTGTCCCAACATCGCTATCACATGTAGAGATGCAGGAGAGAAAAAAAGGGAGAAAAAACAACTTGCTCAGCTTTTTCACGCAACAGACTGTTATTTTACAAATGAGCGTTGAGAGAAGAAAGGATTTACCCCAACGAGAGGGTGACGTCGAAGGCAATGAGGAACCAACGAATAATTAATACGTTTGCTCGAAAAAGCGGCCTGCTCCCAAAATATGTACAATAAAAATTAAGAAAAGGCAACTAAATCTGTCCTATTGAAAAAGGATTTAACTTCTTTGTGTTTTGGCCCTTGTTAAGACCCTCATCCCGCAAAAAAGAACAGCAGTGACCTTGGAAGTCTGGGGTTAGGGTTTCATTTGTGTTAGGGGTTCACTTGCATGCATACAGAGAGGTAAATATTCCAGAATATGCGGTGGTAAAACAGGCGTGATCTGTCACAGTATGGTCTCTCATCAGTATAGCCACTGAGCATTTAAGTTAATTGACTAATGCGCTATAAACGTGGACATCAACATCATCATATGGTCTGTCATCTGGGAAGTCTCGTATTAATGTGGTCTGTCATCAGTGTGGTCTGTCATGGATTGGGGGCGTGGTCTGTCATCAGTGTGGTCTGTCATGGATCGGGGGCGTGGTCTGTCATCAGTGTGGTCTGTCAAGGATCGGGGGGCATGGTCTGTCATCAGTGTGGTCTGTCATGGATTGGGGGCGTGGTCTGTCATCAGTGTGGTCTGTCATGGATTGGGGGGCGTGGTCTGTCATCAGTGTAGTCTGCCATGGATTGGGGGCATGGTCTGTCAGTGTGGTCTGTCATGGATCGGGGGGCGTGGTCTGTCGTCAGTGTGGTCTGTCATGGATCGGGGGGCATGGTCTGTCATCAGTGTGGTCTGTCATGGATTGGGGGCGTGGTCTGTCATCAGTGTGGTCTGTCATGGATCGGGGGGCGTGGCCTGTCATCAGTGTGGTCTGTCATGGACTGGGGGCGTGGTCTGTCATCAGTGTGGTCTGTCATGGATCGGGGGCGTGGCCTGTCACCAGTGTGGTCTGTCATGGACTGGGGGCATGGTCTGTCATCAGTATGGTCTGTCATGGATCGGGGGGCGTGGTCTGTCATCGGTGTGGTCTGTCATGGATCGGGGGATGGGCGTTCCCGTGTGTGCCGACTACAAGAGAACGCCGTTGTTAGTTTGTGTTGCACGTCAGTTGGCGGCAGGTGGCGTTGTGGGCCTGCAGCTACAGACATATACATCATACGCATGGGTGAAACCCGGTTTGCATCCACTGACCAGACACACGCATCATTAACCACTCCAGCACAGTAAGAGGGCATGTGCTGACAGCCACGGCATCGTGGCACTTTGCACCGTTAACAACAGTGCTTCATACTCCGGACCCGCCGGTCGTTGGAGACAAAGAGCGAAGGAGGGACGGCAAACAAAGCATTGCACGCAGTGTAAAGCCCTCAGTGTCGTAAGTTGTAAGCAATACTCGGCGGCAGAGGGTGCCCAGTCTTCCATATGGAGTCTGACAGAGACTAATGGTCTGATTACACGAAACTCGATGACTGGGGCATAACGGGTAAAT
>OY757544.1:20976291-21001291 GCA_963584105.1 Alviniconcha strummeri
ATAACAAGCTTATCACAGAAGAAAACACACCACACATAGAAACTGGCCTTTGAATTCACAAACAACAACAACAACAACAACACACACACACACACACACACACACACACACACACACACACAAAGAGCTCCCAGCAAGGGGGGTGTTAAGTTCTTATGCCACTGGCCGAACCCCTCCGTCGAAAGGGAGGAGCTACAGAGAAGAGGTATATATATATATATGCAATACAAGCTGACAAGTAAATCGTGACACGCAGATTAACGTTCGCTTCGCTACAATGTGACACGTAGAAAACATGACGCGCTTACGATCAAGGGCATGCACTCACAAGGAAACCGCCTTTGATGCAGACGTCGTACTTTGGCTCTGGCCCTCCTATGACGAAGGTTTCGGTTAAACCATGAACCGACCAGCCACAGCAGCTTCAAACAGTCACTGTACGTCGCCTACAACACGTTCCACACGCACGTTACTCCAGGCAGAGTGAGGGTCGTTGCCACACTCGACTCGCAGGTCGAGAGCCGAGTGTGAGTATGGTCATGGCCATTATTACTCGGGTTGACGTGCCTATACCAATCCCCAGCGAAATTATATAGAAAACATTGCAAGGGGGGAGGGGTGCTGAGGGAGTATTTCCATTCAACGTTCTTGGCCTTTAATATTTGTTCATTTATCAAAGCCACTGAAAACTGGTGCCAGTGAAATCATTCAGGCATCAATTCAATACCAAAAACCAAATAAATCCATAGTAATAATAATAAAGAAGAAGAAGAAGAAAACATCTGAGGAAGAGCAGAGGTCAGGTTGTGTTGGGGTCGTTGCTTTCTGTCTGAACACAAGTGAATATAGAACCATCAAAACACAGGCGATCAAATTGACAAAGATTCACCTGAATCTATTTACAAACAACTTAAACTTCCTTCCCAGTTCTTGAGGAAATAAAAAGTTCAGGCAACAGTCCACATGCGTGACTGTACCGGAAAAAAAAGGGGGAAAAAAGAGAGAAGGCAAGCAGTACTTAAAACACATACCAATGAGGCATGGACAGGGATGGGGCATGGCATGGAGGGTTTAAATGTATTGGCATCACGAAGTCCAAATTGAAAACAATCAGGAAAATAACTCATTTGTAATACCTTAGCACATGCATCTGTTTTTACAGTACAGAAACATGTAAAACACAACTGAAAAAAGAGCATGATGAGTAAACATGGTAATGTCATGCCATACATACATACCAACATACCAAATATAATTAAAGGGCATCCACAAAAATAAACGACGTAGTCACGCTTTGTCCAGCAATCAGCAAGTAACTGCAGGCAGGAACTATGGCTGAACAAAAAGAAATGAAGAGAAAAAAGAATTCGCCAGAATATATTAAACCAAAACACGACCTGAAAGCTGTAGTTTCATGAAAGCTGTAGTTTCATGCCCCATGTGCACTGGTGGGGACATGTCTTTTGGTCCTTTGGCAAGAACAAAGTATAGTACAAACAGAGAACAGTACAGTTCTCGTCACGAGAAATTAAGTAGTACGTTGCAGGTGGGTACAGTGAGTACATGCAGTACAAAATCCTAGTTCCAAAGCAAACACAAATAACACACCGTGAAAGTTCATTCACACTGAGCTCTCAGACTTTATCAAAGTATTCTCAGGTGTTTGCATGTGTATATAAAAATAATACCAGGTTGCACCAAATGGCAAGATTCGGTCCTTTTCAGAAAGACATTCACAAAGCATTTTTGTTCACAAGTATACTTTACACACATCATTTCCTTCCAAGCAGTTTAAGCCAGCATGCCAATATATATATATACACATATCCTTCATGGGAGGATGAATGAATGAGACAATCATAGCCTGGTTATTAAAAAAATAAATTTAAAAAAATGGTGGGGGGTGGGGATGAAATAAAAAAGACAAACAAAGAACTGGATGATGATTCCAATTCTCATTTCACTGTTTGAACCATTGTCTCAATACCTTTCTAGTGGAAAAAAAACTAAAAAAAAAACTAAACATAACTTTTATATATATTTTTCCCCCAAAGAAAACAAAGTAAGATGGCAGGACAGAAAAGAAAACTATATTATTTCTGTTTTTACTCTACAACTGCACACAAGGCACCACCGTAAACCACCATCTCCCATCCACTGTTTGCTCCGATATCAAATCCTCACACTGCATAACCTTTGGACCTAAATCAGACTCTAAGCAGCACAGATACCAACATTACACTGAGAAACATACACTAGTGTCCTTACCCAGGTGCATTTTAAGCTTTGTTCACATGCACAATTTTGAGAGCCTTCATTTTGTGTGCGTTATCATTCCTGCTTCTTTTGGGGGAAAGGTGGGGGGTGGGGGGGGGGGGGGGGGGGGGATTGGCAGGGCAGGGGTGGTTACAAGAGAGAGGCAGCACCTCATAAAACACAGATTATATAAATTATGAACAATGGCAGCACAAATGTCTTGCATTCAAAAGGGGGTAGGGATGGTGGGGGAAGTGTGACCATGTTCACTTTTCAAGCTCTGTTACCCTGAAGACGCTTCAAAGTCATAAAAACTACTAAGACCATGTACAGGCATTAAAAAGAAGAAAAAAGAAGAAGGACTATTTGCATTCGAAAACAAGATCCAAACACACAAAATACCTTTTTCTGTCACCCCTCTGTGCCATTTGAGTCTGGTGTCACATAATATTCATTACAACACACCTATTACACATCATTGTCGTGTCAACATTCTTCCAAGCACTGGACAGGAAAACAACACAGCTCAACCAAAAACAGATAAGCAATTCAGCTTTCCGTCTCATTTTTCATTGTTTTTCACCATTTACCTGTTGTTTAAGTGTTGTTTTGTAGCTTGATAAAGGGGATTACCCTGAAAATTTAGAGATTATGCTTCTGTCATAACAAACAGCACTCTTCGGAACCTTTTGTGTGTTTGGATCATGTAAAGGCACGTAGTGTTTCAAGACCACACACAGACATTCAGTCTACTGGCTGATACATCATTTCAACTTGTATTCTTAACTAAAACTGCAGTCATTAACACAAGCTTCAAAGCAAACGTTAAGTCAGTCAATACAAGTGAAACAAAGATATACATACATTAAAAATACTTACAGTGTGAATTATTTTTTTAACACAAAGGTGTTCAAGTCCATAAAAACACACCAAACAATCACGTGAGGTCAAAAACGTTATTTAAACATGTGCCCAAACAAAAAACATATGTTCAGACTCTCCATCTCCATCTTTCTTCAATCAATTAATCTAAGACAGACTGAACATGTATCTACACCTGTTTATACATTCATATTGCCAATTCAAGAAAAAAAAGGGAAAAAAGAGAATGAAGGTGTGTGTGGGCTGGAGTGCAACTTTTAACTCAGGAAAGCCTACGGTCATACAAGGTCAGAAAGCTCTCACTTAAACCAGTGCCCAAGCAAACATTAGGGTTGTTTATGTTAGTGCCTTCATGGAATGGCCTGGCACTGACTGTCACCTACACCCAGTGTCATCATGCGAGTCCAGATACTTCAAGCAAGAGCTATCCGTAATTCTCAAATGATTCGTAACGTAAAGGTACTGCACAATGAAAGACCCTGCACAACCAAGGCACATGCTGACTACTGTGAGATGACTGAGGATGGAGTCAGCATTATCAACAGAAATCAGCTGGGCAAATCCATTCTGCTTTGAAGAGACAGACCAACAGTTAAGACACCCTTCTCCTTACTTTCCCCACACCCAGGAAGTGCAACAACCAAAACACACACACACACACACACAATCTTCAGCACAGTGACAATGTACTCAAACTGTAGAGTCTAAAGACAAGAGACTGCGCTACAAACATCACATCCACATCAACCAGCATCACCTGAGACCTTGACCTACAGCCCGTCTATCTACATTATCACATCTCTCTTGCCAACAGCATTTTGATTAACAAAATGTCACTTTAACTACTGTACAACTTGCTGATATGGGAGGGATTCTTTTGCTTGAGCTGTCAAGTTCAAATGATGAGCTGAAAATGTGTGAAAACTCGCAAAAGTGCATCCAGGCTCACTGTGTGCAAGAATGTCACAATAACACAGTAGGCTCCAAACACTCCATGTCTACAGCCTACCAAGCTCATTCCCATGCATCATTTATAGCAGTAAATCACTGTAAAATATCAGCTCTCAATTCCTTCTGTTTGGATCCAGTCAACCATGATGAAGTAAAAGAATTCACCTAAATAACCTTACATAACATGTAAATGTACACTCATTTCACATGAATTTTTTTTCCTCAGAAATATACTTGAGCAACGGTGACATTAGCGTTACATACAAATAAACCAAAGCTGCAACAGTCTTGAAACAAATCCAACACACTTTCACCATTTTGATTTTTCACAAAAAAGTACCGACAAATTTGATTCAAATCAGAATGTAAGCCACACACAGACACACACGTACACAAACACGTAACGCTACTCTTTAACAGAAAGACACAAAATAAACTACCAGCACTGTGCTCTGTTGAGGAACAAAGCTAGTACAATGACTACCAAGTCTGAGTATAGTTATGTAACAGCTGTTAAGTACATGCTGTGCCCCTGACACCTGACACAACAAGAATGGAACGGAGAATGTTTTCAGAGAAGAGCACGGACAATTCACCACCAGACAGGAATTCTCTACCAGACAATTAGCCACCAGACAGTTTGCAAACTGGAAACACTATGGTCTAGGACAACTCGCCACCAGTAAGTGTCACCCACTGACTGTCGGCATCGAATCTGAGAAGGTGGGCATCCTGGCTATACGTACATGTGTGTTCCACTGCAAAGAATATCACACAACAACACATGCTCGCTTCCACCAGCAGTGAACAGTTTGACTCTGAGGTCTTCTTCTGTCTGGTGGGGAAATGTCTGGTGGTGAAGTGCCCTACACTGTCCAGAGCAATAACTCTGGGACAGCCATGCAAAAGCAGTTGTACAAGACAACTTGGCACATGCCAGACAAACGCTTGTGTCCTAAAGAAGCGGTCTTACATGAAATCCTGAAGAAGTGGCCTTAAATGACATCCTGAAGAAGTCTTAAATGACATCCTAAAGAAGCGGTCTTAAATGACATCCTGAAGAAGCGGTCTTAAATGACATCCCGAAGAGGCAGTCTTAAATGACATCCCGAAGAAGTGGTCTTAAATTACATCCTGAAGAAGCAGTCTTAAATGACATCCCAAAGAAGCAGCCTTAAATGACATCCCGAAGAAGCAGTCTCAAATGACACCCTGAAGAAGCAGTTTTAAATGACAGATGGTTTCACAAGTCAATGTGATTTTCCATTGGAATTTTATGTACCTGCATGCTGAACACTGAGTCCTTAGAAATGGTCTTAAATGGGAAATGGTTTTACAAGTCAATGTCGTCTTCAATTGAGTTCTAGTCAGTCACAATATGTGTTCAGGAAGTTACATCCATACTGTGCAATGCTTCTCATTCAAATTGGTCTTCAGCGATTGGCAAATTCAATCTCAAGCTGATGAAAATTGCGTGCACATGCATACACATATGCAAACACACACACACACACACGCAAACACGCAAACACACACGTACACACTCTTATAGTCATAAAAACATGTAAAAAAAGAATGAAAGAAACTCACAAAAAACACGCCAAGAAATACAATCACCAAAACTTGAATCAAAGAAAAATAAACGTTACACAGGGCTGATGGTATTGGTGAAAAATCAAAACACATAGCAGGTTAACATTTATTCCCCCCCCCCCCCCCCCCCCCCACCAAAAAAATTCTGAATCAGGTTTATTCCAGGCAGCTGCCTAAATAAGATCATAGAGCAACAAATGCACATGAGTGAGAATGAGAAAAGTCCATGAAAATTCTTGCCCACATTTGTCACTAAAGCTAATACAACAAAGTGGTAAACCATAACACTGAAGTAAAACAAAACGAATAACACCCCAAGACATTGCATAGGTGGGGCTGTGTGGAGGTAAATATGTCAGAGGGTTTTTGCTGTCTAAACATCTGATTAACCATGCAGGGCAACCTTTCCATGTCACTGTTCGTCTCACACGGCTTGCAGTTCACTGAAAATACACCCTTCAATCTTGTTCTCTGATGGCCAACTGACTGCTGTCCACAGAACTGAAACAGCAACCATCCACAACCTGGATGACCTGTCTATATAAAACTTTTCAACTAGCTACAGGCGCCCTGTGTAACACTGATTAAAATAAACAAAACACAGGCTACCACATAAGGTAAGATTTTAACAATAAAAAACATGGTAAGGTATACAAGTATCAGCAAAGCAGCTACTTCTCCCTGGTTACTGAATCAACTAACTCAGGGACAGTTTTAACATTTATTGCAGCCACTGCTTTCAAAGAAAAATTCACACACAAACACGCATTTTTTAAAGGAAAGGGGGGGGGGGGGGGGGCAGAGGAGAGGAGGGAAAATAACAACAACAAACAACCAGAACAATGGCACAACTACTCTAATGTAAATACAAGTTATACCTCACAAAAATGGCATGCTGCCTTTTATAAGACTCTATTCCCAGAGAAAGTATCACTACCAGTACTTTTCAATGACATAGAAAAAAGAAAAGAAAAAAAAAGCCATATTTTTATCATGGTAACTTCCATGAGAAAGAAATTCTCTAAGGACAAAACAGTTCATCAGAATAGTTCACAGTCCCCCCCAACCCATCTTCAATAAGACACTCCATGTCCAAACAAATTAATATTCATGTGACTTTGTTTCTCAGTAACGCATAGCTGCACATTCATGTCAGGCGTCTGACCCGTAAGGCCCCTACATGTACACTAAAGTTTAAGTACACAAGCCTTGAACGGCCACTTCAAAATGTCTTCCCCATCCCCGGCCCTGCTTCAGAAAGATGCGTCTTCACAAGCACCCAGAGCCACTCAACTCCCTGCCATCCAGTATTGGCGAAACAATGCCGCTGTTGACCTCCAAACCGCCATCAACATCCCAGCCTGGCAGAGGCCATTTGCAGCCGTAGCCTCACAATCTCGTAGAACATGTCTTTGTCTGGAAATGAAACGACAAAACACAAAGGCCCTTGTGGTTGTACGAATCATGGAGAATGAGCATAGACTGTACCTAGGGAAAGGCATTATTAACATCATTATCTGTTCTTGTTATAATGACCACAGGGCAACTTACTGAAAGGCATTATTAACATCATTATCTGTTCTTGTTATAATGACCACAGGGCAACTTACTGAAAGGTATTATTAACATCATTATCTGTTCTTGTTATAATGACCACAGGGCAACTTACTGAAAGGCATTATTAACATCATTATCTGTTCTTGTTACTTTCCATTCTAATCCTATGCTTTATCATCTCAAACTTCGGACAGTCTTGTTATCTGTGTATCAGAATTTAACCCCAACCAAAGTGGAGCCAGCTCAAAGCAACAGACACCAAAGTGTTGAAAACAGTCAAAACATTCTTTTAACCTTTTACGTGTTTGATTCTAACAGTAACAAAGCCTCTTTGAAATGCTTTGGGATCCTTTACCAACATCTTCTTGTCAACACCAAAGTGGAAATGATTCAATACACCAGTGTCCTGTTCCTTCTGAAACAAATCTTACTGAACTGACCACATTATGAAACTAAAAACAAACAGAAACAACTTTTTTTTAACGACGCTCATATCAAAACACATCAAAGGTTTAAAAAAAAAAAAACAGAAGCATAAATAAAAAATAAAAAAGGACAATACGAAACAGTCTATAAATGTTTAGTACAGACGCCTTTGAGTTGGCAGCAGATGGTTACAGTAAGTACAATGACCATGAAAACAATGAAAAGGCAGACAAAATGTAGCCACGTTTGCATACCTATTGCAAATCAAGCTAAAAATGTAGCCACATTTGCATACCTATTGCAAATCAAGCTAAGTTTTCTCTGCCATTCCATTTTTAGTGCCACTGTTTCTTTACCTGCTTTCTCTTACCGAGTCTGTGCTGAATATTTGCATGATTACTTGTGTTGTCTTATCAAATATAATTTTTAAAAGGGGGTAGGGGTGGGGGGTTCTTAACAGTTTCTGCACTTTCATCACAAGTACAGTTTGGCTCTTACCTGCACTCTTGACTAGCCCCTGAGCGATGTAGCGGATGTAGGTGTAGAAGTCACACACGGCGGCTATCTGTCAACGCAAAAATAAACAATAAACTGTCAGACACATTCAACCTCAGCTAAGGTTATCTGTCAGCACAAAAATACAAAACACTCTCAGACACATTCCATCACAGCTAGGGCTATCCGTCAGCACAAAAATACAAAACACTGTCACACACATTCCATCACAGCTAGGGCTATCTGTCAGCACAAAAATACAAAATGCTGTCACATTCAATCACACAGTGGCTATCTGTCAGCACAAAAATAAATACAAAACACTGTCAGACACATTCAATACAGCTAAGGCTATCTGTCAGCGCAAAAATACAAAACACTGTCACACACATTCAATCACAGCTAGGGCTATCCATCAGCACAAAAATACAAAACACTGTCAGACACATTCAATCACAGCTAAACTATCTGCTGGTGCAACAATACGAAACCTGACAGACACATTCAATCACATCTAAACTATCTGTCAGTGCACAAATACAAAACACTGTCAGACACATTCAATCACAGCTAAGAGCACAGTGCTCACTTCCTGAAACTTAACTGAATGAATGATGTTCGTTTTCATTGTCAAAAATGTCTCATCCCTTTTTCTCCCCAGAAACAATTGTGTAAACTGTGCAGGCTCACCACAGTTTTTATTTTTGAATATATGCACCAACATAAAATAACACTGTAAGTCATGGCCACCACTTGACAGACCAGTCCAATTTAAACCCATTTCCGTAGCTTTAAATATATAAACAAAACAAACAAAACACTACAAAAAGAGATCTCAACAAAGCAGGTTCAGGGGGAAATCTGTATCTGTGGAAATCACTGGTACTTCCACAAGGTCTGATATTCAACAGTGTTGTTTAGTACGTAACCAGTGCACCCAAAAAGCCAACATTTGTGATGTAACCTACTGCTCTCTGTTCTCTCTGAACATCTGTGCATGTTCCTGTGGCAGAGCTTGTGCATCTCACAGGGTCCCTGCTGATTTCAAAGAATCAACACACAAGGGATTTAATTAGCGCTCAAGATTCCCAAACACAAATACAACAACAAAGACCCGAGTCGCCTACAGTAACTCTCACCTGGTCTTTGTTGTTGTACTCGTGTTACGTATTTCAAGCGCTACTTAACTCCCTCGTGTGTTGATTCTGCTCGAGCGCTCTGGGCCTCATTCCGTTTCAATCTGTTTTTCATTTCAAAGAGCTCACCCTATTGCGACACATCTGCGATATAGAATGCCACTCGTCATTTTCCTCCAGCTTGATCTTGTAGTTGCACAGCTTGTGCATGTCTGACAGGCTGCACTTCCTGCAAGAGTCAAAGCAAGTGGACACAACTCCTCTGAAGCACATACAGTTGCGTCACGCAAAGACAACAGATTTTACATTATTCAGTGAACTGGGATCAAAACAAACAACAACAAAAATTTATGAAAACAAAAATTGAAAAAAAAATTGTGTGCACAGTAGTCCATACATAACAACTGCAAACAATTTTGACTGAGTGGATGACAACTTACAAAAGC
This sequence comes from Alviniconcha strummeri, assembly GCA_963584105.1. Lineage (NCBI taxonomy): Eukaryota > Metazoa > Mollusca > Gastropoda > Provannidae > Alviniconcha > Alviniconcha strummeri. The sequence continues at coordinate 20,986,034 of OY757544.1, forward strand.
TCTATCACCTAAAGTTTTTCTTTATTCTGGTTTTGCCCTTGAAAATAGGTCAAGATCAATGCAGCCATTATGAAAGAGTCACACTCAAAGGAGGCTTATTACTGTGCAAGTTTGGAAGACCCTGCTATGGCAACACCCAGCAGTCAAGTTTTAACCACAGAAGGCTCAGAACATCCACCATTTCTGAATACAATCATTCGAGAGATTCATGCCAGTCAAAGCCTAAAACAAACAAACGAAAAAGGACGCTAAAGGAGGATTTAATCTGAAACTGGAAGAAGCAGGAAGCAGGGTTGAAGTCTGACCTTGGGAAGGAGTTGTCTCCAGGGATGGGTTCGATGGTCAGGGTGTTTTGCTGAACACACTGCTGCACTCGCTCAGCAAGCTGCGCACACATGACACGCCAACATTCAACCCAAATACCATCCTATTACGAACAATGCATTCACTTTGAAAGAAACAAGGTCATGTGGGTAAGCTACTTTTTTTAATAACCAAGGTAAAAGAAGTATCCTTGTTTCATACAACAACAAAACACACACACAACTAAACTTTTAAATTGTATCTAATAACCATGCAGTTCACTAGTCTCAAATGTCAGGTGAAGTTGTGTTATGCTAGTACAATTCACCCAAACAAAGAATAATTCATTCAGCTTTCTTTAACAACATTTTCCATTTCTTTGATGCAGAATCCTCTCCCTCACCTGTCTCTTGGAACAAAAAGGTTTGGGTGAGGCAAAGGGGCTGGGGCTGTGGGCAGGGCCAGTTGAAACAGAAACACAAGTCTTGAAAAGCGCCCCCACCCCACCCACCCCAGTTTCTGTCATTTTAATACAAACACATAAATACCAGCTACCTTGGTATGTGAAATTCTATGGATTTTCTCACCTTTTTGTTGTGGAAGTTGAGACAAGGCTGGATATCCTCCATGAAGATACGGCTGAGGAATGGGCAGGTGATATCGGTGACTGATGGCTCCAGCTTCCACCGCTGGAACTCGTCAAAGCACAGCGTGTCCATCTGAACAAAACAAAGAAAGAAGACAATGCATTGTTAATTTCAAAAAAGCTTTACATATATATTGATAAGCACAGTTACGCCGATGTGTTCTTCTGAAACAAGGCCAAGACAGGATTCTGGTCGGGTTGACAGCTTCAAAACTAGCAACCAGAAGGTCCTGCTTAGAGCAAGCAAACCCACCTCCCTGCTTTTGGCAGCTGCTGTTTGGAAGTACTTTTGACTTTATTCTGGAGTAGCTGTATTGATCACAACTGTGAAAGTACATGTAAACGATTCATTTTTCACACAAGTTGGTATCCCGCATTTTGTCCAAGCACATTTACCTCTCAAACCTGTTTTCAGAAGTTGCACTCCACACCCACTGTTATTAGGGAACAGTTGTCACTTAATTATGTAGCAGACCTTTTGCTACAGAGGTCGTACAGTACAAGTTGCAACATACAGAAACTGAATGTGGTCCATTGACAATAAAGGAAATAAGTAATTTTTTCCCATGCTCTTTACATAATTGCAAACAACTTGCAGGAGGGTTGCCCAAACTTTTCTTTTCTTATGCTGGGTTAATGTTAGTTTCATTGGTGATGCACAGACTCCAAAACTCCCCAATTCTGGCTGTGACTTTATTAGTAAAGTGATAGTGGACATTGTCACTATTCCTGTACAAAGCAAGTCTAAATTCACATGGAAAACCATACAAGTATAAAGCTAGTCTGAATCCATGTGGGGGGCGGGGATAGCTCAGTGGTTAGAGCGCCGGACTCGTGATTGAAAGGTCGCGGGTTCGAATCCCTGCTGGAACGGCGGGAGAATTTTCTTCTCCAGGGTCGACTTTCTGTGCTGACTCTTATTTCGGTATCCGTTCCACCCCCATGTTACCACAGTAGCACGTAAAAAATCCCGGTCATTCTGCCAAAAGTGCAGGTGGCAGGTTACAGCTAAACACGCATACACCTTACGTATGTGGCTTTTATTGAACTGTGCTTCGGCATTGGTCACAACTTGTCCCTAATATGTCAAATGACATCTGAGGACATTAAGCATCAACTCATCATCATCATGTGAAAAGTCAAACAATGTAACTGTAAGCATTAAACCCAGATTAGAATTAAAACATGACTAAGCATTACTACACATTCCTCACCAGTGTAAACATATAAAACACAATCATGCTTATGTGATACTGGTCAATACTTAGAATGATGGAGGTGAAAATTATCAAGTTTTATATTTTTTTAAACGCAACCCTGATCCTGATGGGTATGAATGATTCAAATTTATCAAAGCAATAATTTAACTAAATGAAAAACACAGGAAATTCCTGAAACTGCAGTAACGTTAAACAAAACTGAATATAACTTCAAGCATGCGCATGTGTGCACACACACACACACACACACACACACACACACACACACACACACGCAACACAGACAAAATGTGAAAGACCCCCAAACCAAACCAAAGTCTGCAACAATAATAAGCTTCAATGAAACAAATGACAAACGGCTGGGGCACTCCATTCAACAAACCTGCGAGTCAATGAATGGCTCCTGGCTTGAACCACAGTAAGAAGAGCTCTATATAAAAGAATGACGTGCAAAAGGTGGGACTAGACCAAAAACGGACCAGAAGGCACAGAAAGAATTGCAACCATAACAGCACTGACGCTTGCCACTGCGGGATTGAACCATCTGACCTGAGGAGCGGGACAGATGTACATCAACCTAATATAACCCCTGAACACAACATGGATTCACTTACAGACCAATTTAGGAATGTTTGTTGATTTTGTGTATGCGCTTTGATCCCATTTAAGGTTTAATTAAGCATGCACCTTTCGTGGAGTTTATGTACCTTGTATTTATGGACATGCCAGGTGAGAGTTACGGTAGGTGACTCAGGTCTTTGTTGTGTTTGTGCTATGCCTTTCAAGCACCAACTAACTCCCTTGTTGGATGAGTTGTCTTATGTTGCCGAGTAGGGCAATGGATCTGCACATGCCCCCCATTCACAGCAGCGGATCGGGGCTGTCTTGCGCTTGGCACTTTGTCAGTGTTGTCAAGATAACAAGCAGTTCATTGTAGCCCCACACTGCTAGTTTCTTTGTTTTGATTTGGTTTTGGTTTTCTTCTTTTTCTTTCTTCTCTGTTACAGGTTGGCTATGTTTGTTAGTTAGTAACTGTATGTTTGTAACTGTATGTTAGTTAGTAACTGGCTTCAACAGCCTGTTAACGGCGCAGGGTCACCTCAGGATGATCAAACTGTGCCACAAGCAAATGCGCACTTCAAAAGTGTTCTGATTCACACTGTCCAATCTACAAAATCAGTTCAGAGAAAAAGCAGTACAGACCAACAGCAAAGAATCTGCACAGTCATGGGTGCCTGCTCTAAACGCTGGGTGGCTGGCATGGGATAAGGAAAGAATGAAAGAAACTGGTTGGCAGGGCCCTTGGGGGGTGGGGGGGGGGAGAGAGAGAGAGAGAGAGAGAGAGAGAGAGAGAGAGAGAGAGAGAGAGAAAGAGACAGACAGACAGGGACAGAGACACGGGGGGGGGGGAGGAGAGAGAAAGAGAGAGAGAGAGAGAGAGAAAGAGAGAGACAGACAGGCAGACAGGGACAGAGACACGGGGGGGGGGGGGGGGGGAGACTCAAGCTCGAACTCAAAAACTTTATTTTACAAGGTCTGTAGTTTAGGTTCAGTCGAAAACCCAACTACCAGTCCTTGCTAAGCTACTGATGAGTGAACATAAACTTACAGGGCATCATTTCTATACATACAGGCACGAACGAGTGAGTGAAATTTTATACATCAGAATTTATAAGAAGTTCCACACAAACACAAAACAGCATGTTTGCAGCACCAGCTGCACACATGTTTAGAGAGAGAAAAAGAGACATACACACACATGCATGGAAACACACACACACACACACACACACACACACACACAGACTGAGAGAGAAAGAGACACAGAAACAGAAAGGAGAGAAGGACTGTCACCGACCTCCTTAACCTTGCTGGTGGTTTGCTGCAACTCCTCTGCCTGCGCCCGGGCCTCCTTGGTAAACTCATGGTGGGATGTGGAGCGACGATGGCCCAGGGAGGACTTCTCTTTCTTGGGACTGATCTGGCAGATCTGGGGATGCAGGTGTTTGTTGGGGGTACTCGGTGTGGACGTCATCACCAGATCCTTCAAAGCGGCAACCTCCCCTTGGAGAATTTCAACCTGAAATCAAAAGGTGGGCAACAATTCTATAACTGTGGTGTTAACCTCCACAACCCTTCCTATCCAGAAAAGACAGGCAACAATCCTACAACTGTGGCGTTAACCTCCACACCCTGCCTATCCAGAAAAGTCAGGCAACAATCCTACAACTGTGGCATTAACCTCCACAAACACTTCCTATCTAAAAAGAAAGGAAGCAAACTGTCATAATGGAGGATGACTGACAAATGGCTGCTACACAAGCTCACACAATTCTTTAAATTTTTTCCTCCATCTTGGTTTCAGGGCCACACACTTGCTCTGAAGACTGCCAACCTGGACTGAACAACTGTTATGACTATGCAGTGCACAAAGCTCAGCAATGTGACACACTTCTTTACAGCTGAAATAGTATGTGGCCCAGTGGAACTGTGATAATTTGCTATGCATAAGGTCCCTTGCCAGTCAGCCACCCTAAACTAGTAAATCTTTGTTTGAGAGGGTTTGTTCAAAGGAGGAGGTAAATGAGGTGATGTCCAAGGACATGTCAAGACCCTGCTTATAGTTTCTGATGAAAACCCAGGTAGATTAACAAGTAACAATGAAAAGCACTTTTCAGATATCAGATTCCTGCAAACTTTTGTAACCGAGTGCATTTGCACATTGTGTTTGTGTTGTTGTATGTACTCTGTGTGTCGCTCTGTTGGTGTTCTTTTGTGCGTGTACGTCATTCGATCTTTCACGTGTGTGTTACGTGTTGTGATTTAGACGTCACTATAAGTCTGAGTGCGACAGGGCGAGAGAAGGTGAGAGGGAATAACAATAGTCTCTCGTATGTACCATCCAAAAGAAAAGAAGAAATAAAATCAGGAACCTCTGCCTGTGGCTCAATTGTTGTTCCTTACTTCCAACCTGCAACTTCCACCGACCGTTTACATCTGGCACTGACGAGCAGGATTGGAAGTTGGGAAGCCGAATAACATCCTGGCCAACAACAAACAAGCCACAGCCAGAAGTTCCTGATTTTATTTCTTCTTTTCTTTTGGATGGTACATACGAGAGGTCGTTGTTATTCCCTTTCGCCTTCTCTCGCTCTGTCTTGCTCAGACTTACAGTGACGTCTAAATCACAACACGTAACACATATGTGAAAGACTGAATGACATACACACATGAAAGAACACTGACAGAGCGACACACAGAGCACATACAACAACACAAACACAATGAGCAGATGCACTCGGTTACACTTCTTTTAAATACCATGTTACTTTTCCGACACATTATGTACACACTGAATATCAATAAAAGGCGTTGAGAGACTGAAGAGACGGTCACCCGAAAGCCCAAAGTCTCACCTTGTGGTTGGCATCCTCCAGGCGTTTCTCTACATTCATCCGTTTAATGTTCGCCTCTTGCACCATGTTGTTTGCCTCCTGCAAAGTCACAGCACAGCCGTTTGTCAGAACAAAAAGCCTGTCTGCACTGGGCCCAGCAAATTACCACACAAATGTTCTCACCTAACATCATCAAGGGAGTCAGTTCAAACCTTTCACCTGCACACTCACGACACTCTTACCAAACATGTTTAATACACCTTTAATATGTGACAATCACCTAAAATGTGTTTGAATAATGTAGGTTTTTTAACTGTGAGGGTTCTTTTTTTTTATTCAGGTGAAGTCAGGGAAGCAGGGGGGGGGGGGGGGGGGGGGGGAAGATTTGTACATGGAACGTCTACAACCTGCTCAGAGAAGTTAGTTAGCAAGTTGGAGCTTTGAGCCCAGTCAACCACATAAAGTAATATCAGGGCTAGGAAAACACAAAGCAGGAAAAAGATGAAGAATAAGAACACAGCAGCCAAATGCTGTTTTTGTGGTCTAAATCCTATCTTTTGAGGAAAGCACACAGGGCAGCATGTCAACCAACAATCCTTGTTCGAGTGACAGAGCAGACGCAGCTGGATATCTTCTTTATCAGATCCGCTGCTTTTTATGGTCACTTTTTACTCTTTTTTGGGGTGGTGGGTGGTGGCGGCCAAGAAATCAGTCCTTCTTAGGCTATTAGATGCATACTCTACTGGGCTGGTCCTACAGGTATTAAAACACCTCATGAATTATTTACAATGGACTGTGTTGTACACAAGTGTTTTGGTCACAAAAAAATCCCTCCTAGTCCCCTACCAGAACAAAACAACACCCGCCTTTTAAATGACAAACATCCCTACAAAACAAGCTTCTGCATGCAGGTGTTGCTGAGCAAATCATCTTTTATTCAATTACTCGTTTGTTAGGGGTTTCGCTCCCTCATCCCCGCAGCAACCTAGGCAATGGCCTGCGTGCCACAAGCCAACTGACCGTAAAGAGAGAAGCAGTGAGTTCGTCGATCTCGTGTTCCATCTGTGCCCGCAGCTTGCTCAGTTTTTCACACTCCTCGTCCCTCAGGCGTAACTCCTGTCAGCAGTTAGGGAACACAGCCTTCAGCTCTTCAGAATAACACCACAATACATTATAGCGCGCACCCTTTCCCAGCAGACTGGAATTTTCTTCTAAGGGATTAACCGGTCTTCTCTTTCGCTGGCGTAGTGTCCTTGTTACAAGTTTCAACGTCCGTGCGTTTGTTTTGGTTCCTAACATTCCATTTATCGTCTGCAATGTGTTAAGCATTTTAAATGCAGCAAAGTCTAATCCTGTGCACCTCAGATGAATTCGTTTTTTCAAAAAGACCAACCTTGAAACCAACAGTCTCAGTGGTCTTTCACAAAATATGTAAAAAATAAAAATCTTTTGTACGAAATACAAATGGAAAGAAAAAAGATAAGTTTTTTAAACCTTAGCCGACTTGACATGACTATTAAAACCTGATCTGTTGTTATCTCACTGAGCACTTTCTGCATGAAGTGACACATCATTTGAGTGCATGGTTACTGGCAAAATAACATTAACTGAGATGGTGATCATTAGACATAATTAGTGTTCTGGGTGAAAATGCTGTGATTATGCAATTCCCAGGGGGTTAATGTTTCAACACTTTGAATGAGTGATTGAGTTAAACTTTGGCTCTAAAATAACCACTTTCATGGAATTATAGATCCGCAGTCTTGAAGTAGCAGGTGTAGGTCTAAGGGAGGTAAATGGACAGACCAGTCATTCTATTCTGTACTGATAGTCTCCCTTCCTGATAATCATTACGTTTTCTGTTACATGGTGGCATCTGGAAAACATTTTGTTAGATCAATTTTTTTATGACGTTTGTATTGAAGAAGAGTCCTTCACACTTGAAAGCTATTTAATGTCATGTTTTATACACACACACACACACACACACACACTCTCTCTCTCTCTCTCTCACACACACACACACACACACAAAGAACAAACTTTTTAATTTGTAAAAACACATTGTCTTCATTGTCAGGTTCACTTGTATACCTCTGAAAAATAACAAAGCAAACGGGAATAGCAATGTCAGACACCCAGTTATTTACGTTTTTCGGTGTCTTTTTAACTTACTTCCTTTTGCTTTATTTACAGATTCTCACCCTGTGTGCTTTGCTGAGTTCTGCCATCAAACGTGCATATGCAAGCTCTTTGGCATCCGTTAGTGACTGGGAGCAGCGACGTTGCTCCGAGGTCAGGGACAAAGGCACATCACTCTGGGCCTGTCGCAGTGGGCGCTGCTTACGGCGCAGTTCAACACCTTCCAGCTCCAAAGGACTGCGAAAAGAACCTCTACATTTGAGGAATTAGCACACACAAACACACGCAAAGCATCTCTAGATGTGTAGAATTAACAGATACGGACCACACACAAAGTAGAACACCCAGTGAACCTCTGTTCCTGACTTGCATCTAATGGCAAGATGTAAAAGATACAGCAGACAAGACACCCAACACCAGGATACCCAGTACTAATACCCAGAACGTCAAAGAGTCAGTGCCTGAACATCCTGACTGCAGGGTTCACTCATTAACAACAATGAAAATCCATTCTTTCTTAACACCCTTTTTATTTTCCACACCTTTATTAAAGTAAAAGATGGAATCATACTTATGCACACAGAAAATACCTTCAATTTTAGCACAGTTTACACACTTATCAACCATGCTGCGTGCCCTGGACAATCAGGGTAAAAACAAGCGCATGAACACCTTCCCTTTCAATACTTTCAGCATCGTTCAGATACTTTGCTCGAGCCAGGCAAAATTCTGGCAATGCTTGGGACAATGTATGTCACACCGTGTCCCCAAGCATTCCTCTTCACCCTCAACCAGCGTGTGCTCTTCAAACCTGGAAAGCATGTGTGCTATGAATGAACAGCTCAACTAACTGCTTTCATCTTGTTGGTAGACCATGTCGGCCAGCTTAACAAAAAAACTGAACATGGCACCCATGAACAGGAGGCATCATATTTGTCCTGGACTCTACCCTCATTTGGCCATTTGCACATAGTCCACATACTATAAAATTACTATGGACGTGCAAGGCTTACCTCGTAAGGTGTAGCTTTGTCCGGGATTTGGCTAAGGCAGGACACTGCTTATACTGGAAAATGTATGCCATGTCATTTCGCTTTTGCTTGGTCTTCAAACATCAATGAGTTAGTGGCAAAAACAAAGCATCATTTTACCACATTTTGATTTTCAACTTGATTTCCCACAGTCTGTCACTGGCTCTAAAGGATGACCCAGAAGACCACGGTGGTTCCTACCTGCAATCAGGTGATGAGAGGTTGGCGATGCTGTCGCCTTGCTCTCCTGCTCTGCTGGTCGCCGAGGAGGGTGAGTGCCCATTGGTGGATGCCGCAGACAGGCTGTTCTCAGCAGCAGCAGGTGATGACTTGCTGGGGGTCTTTGCTGAACTGTCATGTTTAACCCAACAAGATGACACATCATTCAAACTTTGACTTTGCCTTCTGCTTTGCTGAACTGTTATGTTTAACCCAACAAGATGACACCTCATTCAAACTTCAACTTTACCTTCTGCTTCACCACAGAGTTCTTTCTTCTTCAGTTGCCTGTGGGATTGACACTGTACCATGCTATCTGCTCTTTAATTCTTTTTTTTCAGAGTGCAACCAGCTAACCAGACTGATAACTCCTGCTAGAAGTCCCATGGGGGCTTGGAGTCCAGAGACTGCTGTCTGAGGCTAAACACAAGTCATCAATGCGGACAGTAAAAACCTTGTGTGTGGCAAATGAACCTGGAGAGAAAACTTCAATTAAAAACAAAAACAAAAAAAAGTTAAATCAGTTCAGTCTCTTACTGTGGTTTGATGATATACACTTAAAGAAGGCTGGCTTGTGTTTCAAATATTGTGAAAAGTGGGCCTACTTATATTTCACACACACATTTGCAACAGAGTGGCAGAAACATGTATACACACACACACACACACACGCACCATAATCTGTGTCAGTTCTAATTATAGCCACATTAGTATACTGGTTTGGCTAGGAAAAGAGTAGATCACCAGAGGGTATTTCAGCTGACCACAAATTCCTTGTGCCGCTAAACCTCCTATACCAACAGGTCTATATTTCTGTGGTTTTCTCTGTCTTTCAGTTTTACAAATTGCCCCAACTGGCCTTTCTGTACATTACAAATTATATAACACTTCTGAAAATGCCAGACAGGTCAAAGTTAAGACCCAAACAAATACAAGGTTCAAATTTAATTATTTGCTATTTATTTGGACAAAACACAGCACGTGTTTGTCCAAACAAATATCGTCTCTTTTTTTAAACCGTTTATGTGTTTGGATCTTGTTTTAGAACCCTAGCAGTCATACTTGTTTCAAATTTTCTTCTTCTTCAGCCGTAAGTTAAATCCCAAAGTGATGCCAAACTGCCCCCATTCACCTGATGTCTGCCCTAACAGGTGAGGTGTGACTGCCGCCACCGTACACCTGGTCATGCACTGAGCCCTGAGGGCTCTCCGCAAACTGCTGTCGTCTGTGAGTAGCATCGCTTCCTGCTCTGCGATGGCCTGATGCTACCGCAGGTGACATGCCCTGCTGCTTGTGGCTGTCGATGTGAGCTGTGATGATGATGGCCGAGCGGTTGGCTGCAGGGGAGGTAACAGGGCTGTGACCAACTGTAGGGCTGATGTTGTGTGGAGGGTTGCTGGTGGCCACCACAAACGGGGTTTGATTTTGAGACATCTTGTCCTGGAAGCATAGCCAAAACATCAATAAAACACTGGCAAATCTGTGAAAATGACATTCCTTCATAAACAGCAAAAATGAAGAAGAAGAAGAAGAGAAAAAAAAAAAAAAAAAAAAAGGAAACAAAAAGAAGAGTATGAAACTGGTTTGATTTAAATACATAGCAAGTAACTCAGATATGACTGAAAAAAGACTGTGGATGACTGAGTGAGTTATTTCTTAATAAGCACCAATTATTCACATCAGGTTTCTCCATGTTGTTTGTGGTTGTTGTTTTCAGACTTGTGTCTCTCACTCTAACTCTAAGCAAAATGTCCTCAAGCACAAACAAACAAAACACAAGTGAGAATATTCAGAAGGCGTCTCCAAGTCTGAGTAAAATGTCACAAAATCCATGCACATTTATAGTCACTCATCTATTAAGAAGACATCAGTCACATTCATGATCTTGTGCTCTTAGTTTTATATTGCAGATAAAGACAGGGAAAATCAACAAAGAAAAGGGAGAAGAAAAAAAAAAAAAAAATTATAAATTCTCCAACCAGCTGATTTCTTCAAATTTGTTCATTACCAACATTAACAACCACACAAAATTAATGTGGATTTTTTTTAAACTTCATCACCAGAAGGGAGAGAAAGAAAAAAATAATCTGTTTTTGCTTGGCAAACTGAATCCTTGTTCTGTGTTAAGAAAGGCACTGGTCAGGATCAGGATTTCACCTTTTTCTTCTCTTTTGTTTTCAAAGACCTCAGGTCTGACTTACTCTTCAAGGTGTTTATACCTTCAACTTCAACACCTATGACTATGTCCTAAATGTTCTAAGATCAAATGTAAAACATAACTCACCAGTAACAAAATGGGCAAAAACACTGCATGCCCATCTTGTTGTAATAAATAAGATAAAGAACTTCACTTTCAGCAAATAAACTCATCTTTTGCACATTAAGTTAATCTGATGCCACAAATCATAATGTTTAACCCAACAAGATGACATATCATTCAAACTTTGACTTGATTTGTAATTAATTAAACAGATATAACATACATCAGACAACTCAATCCAGCAAACTCACATTACACATGGATCACACTAGGTCTTTTAAAAACTTTGTTCCTCACATGTGAAGTCAGAAAAAACAGGCACAGGTAAATAATTTGTGTCTCCATGTCTCCTGTGCTTTGTTGTAATTTAAATGTATCCACGTAGGTAGCGGCAGCCTCTCATCGCCTATGCGGGAACATCGGAATTTTGCTCAATTTTATTGTATTTCAGTCACTAATTTCTCCCCAGTCTCTGAATGTATCCTCTTGGAAATTATATGAATAAAAAGAACAGTTTCTTCGCATTCTTATGGTTGTTTTTATGTTTGCATGCAATGTACCTCGAAAAATCGCCAGTTGATTTTCTACGGGAGGTATTTGTCGTTTGTCTGGTGCCGGGCGGTCTGAGACATGAACGAAAACAGTCGATGTGTTTATCCGCTCGGTGAAAAAGCGATACGCGTTGTACACAGCAGAATGTGGTATCACTGGATCGGAAATTGAATGCCGATTCCAGTGGTGTAAATGCCGTGGTCGTTTACAAACATCTCTGGTTGCTAGAACGCATTTTAGTCGGAAACTCGCAAAAAAACTCAATTTTAAACTGCAAAACGCCCTCAAATGTCTAAAATATCCCCCCTCAAAATGAAGCTGAATTCGTACCCTTTCGAATGAGGTATGGAGCTAATGGATTGCTGACCGGTCGGTCTTTCACAAGCCAATAAAAGACCCCAATAAAGGCGCTTTTTTCAAATCGAGTCAATCCAGGATGGCATCGACCACGTGGAGTTTTTGTGACTCGATTGCCGAGTTTTGGCACATGATTCGTGAGTATTCTCTTCACCTGGCTCCAGTTTACTGAATTTGGGGACAGTTGGTCTCATAATTTAGCATTTTTATATGATATTTTGATTAATTCTTGCAGAATTGCCAAAAATCTTACGATTTTCTCGACCGACTCAGAGTTCTGTCTTTGTTTACAAATACGACTAACCGGAAGTTGTCGAACACTCGCTTGTTCTCCTAAATATTGCCAAAATATGCCAAATTTCCCCCAAAATAGTCATTGAAATACATTCTCTGATGTCTTCTGGAACAGTGTCATTTTTCAGGGACGAACCTTCGACGTAAATTCGTGGCGATGGCTGTTTTCATGATCGAAATTCTTCATCAGGGGAGGTAACTAAGATGCTGAGAAAACACAGTTGACATCATAACTTCTGCACTTGAACTCTGTTAAAAGTCTTTTTCGTTTTTCAACGATCGTCATTAAATTCTCAAACTTTAATAGGATGTTGACCAGCATTTCTAGTTCAAAATTAAAAGTGGATTTCTGCTTTGCTAATGGTAGCCAGTCTGATATTGTGATAAGTGATGATAAAATCATAACAGATAAGAGTTCAGGCCTGAGTGATAATGATCATTATTAATTATGCTGTAGGCCGTAGATCATTCTCTCAATCAAGATCAACAGAAACAACAAAACTGTGTTGTTGTTTTCCTGCAGATGATGACCAGTTTTCCAAACTGAAGGCTGTTTTCCTGGCAACTGGGAGAGAATGCCGGCAAGACCGTCCTGGACAACCGACTGTTAGTGCAGCTGCTTCTCCTGAAAGATGAGGGATCCAAGACTTTGGATGAGACTGCATTCTTCCAGCAACTTCTCAAGCCAGATCTGGTCAAGACAGTGCTGCTTTCTCGTCTGCGGTATTTATGGTCAACAGACTGAAGGAGCTGTTTGGAGGTGAGCCACTTCCAGAACTTCCACCTCTTCACGGCCATGGCAGCTGCCAGCAGAGATGTCAACAAGTGGAAGAGGAATCTGACCCAGGAGATGTCGACGGAACCAGAAGATAAATCAGAACCTGATGAACCTGAGTTTGAAACCAGCTGCAGATTTCAACAGGAGGGTGACATTGTGGCAGTCTACAATGTAGAAGATTTCTTTATCAGCAAAGTCACCAGGGTCATCAGTGAGGAAGAGGCAATAGTCAATTTCTTGGAGAAGGCGGCAGTAAAGATGGAGTTATTGTGTACAGGTGGCCATGCTCTGAAGATTACACTCAGATCTTCTGCGCAGTTGTGTTTGCCAAGAATATGCAACTTGTATCTTCATCATTGTCTCCAGGGACGTTCGTTCTTTGTTGAATCTCGCAGGAATTTATTTGGCAGACATCAAGCACACAGATGCTGTTTACAGGAAAATCACCTGTAGACCATGTCAACTGACTCCAAATCACAGCTTTGTAGGCCTGTATGTTCATGGATGATAAAGGTGATACTGCTGTACCATGTTTTCGTTAGCACACACGTCCTTTTTCTGCTGTGAAAAGTGAAGATTTTGCAGACTTTAAGACTAACACTCAAAATAAGTGCAAATGCTGCTGCAAGTGTACTTCACATTTAGTTTAATGTACATGCAAAGTTTCATGGCTGTATCTGTAGTGGTTTTCAAGTTATGAGTTAAAGTATGAAACCCATTAGATTTGTCCTTTTTTCCGCTGTGAAAAGTGAAGTTTTTGCAGGCTTTAAGATCTATCATTCTCAGAATAACTGCAAATGTTACTGCAAGTGTACTTCACACTTAGTTTAATGTACATGCCAAGTTTCATTGCTGTATCTGTAGTGGTTTTCAAGTTATTACCAGTTAAAGTGTGGCAACCCACATATTTGTGTTTTTTCCGCTGTGCAAATTGAAGATTTTGCCAACTTTAAGACCCTGTAACTTTAAAAGTAAGAGTCAGAGCTGCTTAGAAAAAAAAAGGGCAAAGACTGTGATAAGCCCTGCTTGGAAATCCATTGGGAAAGCTGTCATTGCCATATGTTACCCACTGTGTGGTGTCAAACGTGCTGTTTCATGCAAATTGGCAAGCTCGGAATTGCTTTTTGGAGCAACTTCAGCCCTCTGCCTCTGTTTCATCTTTCTTTGCTGACCATATGATTTAGCTGTGACAAAGTGCAATCAAGGTATACTTTTGAAAAGTGTAAGTATTTGGATTCTCCCATGTTCATGAGAACCACTATGGGGGGGTAAATTTGAGAAAATGTAATAAACTGTTTATTGTCATGCAAAACTGTTTTCGAATGGCTATATCTTTGGAACTAATTAAGATAAACAGTTACTCTTTTTTAAAATTTTCTTGTATCAATATGGCCTGTCTGAAAATGCATAAATTAAATTGCTGTTGTAAAATTTAACTTTTGGCTGCCGCTACCTAATCCATGGAGAAGCTGTCTCAGGTTGGATGATGTACCATTAGTCTTTTCAGTATGGGGGCAGGTGCAAAAAAACCTTGTTAAGAAAGGACTTCCTACACTCTGTGGAAAAGCATTAACTTGTCACTAACTTTATTCTGTCATGAAACATTCACCTTCAACACTAACAGCGTGAGGATTCTAACACTGTCAATGTCACTGTGACACTGTAACATAACACTCAAAGCAGTCACACTGACACACAACCCCACACCCACCCATCCCCATCCCCAAGCAAGCAGAAAGTGGTATTAACTGCAGAAAGAGGACAGGCATGGCAAAACAACAGAAAAATCACCACTAAAAAACAACAACAATAACGCCAAGTCGTTATGGACTCATACAGAAATGAATGATTGGCAGTCCGTGTGCACTGGGTAGAAACGTCAGAATAAGCCTAACAATGTCCAGGTGTATTGTCTGCACCTGCACAGTGCCCTGGAACTTGTGATGGGAACCACACCCGAAGGGGGCGTGGGAGGAAGCCATGCTCGCCCTGAGGTGGAAGTACGTCCCCCATACGGAACTCAAACGATTCTAAATTTCGTAAAATTCAACGATTTAAAAC
>OY757544.1:21003659-21013659 GCA_963584105.1 Alviniconcha strummeri
ACACACACACACACACACACACACACTAACATACACACACACACTAACATACACACACACACACACACACACACACACACACACACACTAACATACACTCTCTCTCTCTCAAACACACACACACACACACACACACAAACACACACACACACAAACACACACACACACACACACACACACACACACACACACACACACACACACACACACACAAACTCAAGAAAAAACAGCCACCCCTTCACTTGAATCTAACCCCCCCCCCCCCCCAAAAAAAAAACAAAAAAAACAAAAACGGCACCACCCTTCAATCTGGAAGGTAGAAACGCTTCACTTAAATAAAAAATATTCTAATAAAACAAAACAAAGCTTGACTTTTTCCACTTAAATCTTAGAAGAAAAAAAGGCGAAGAAGAAGAAGAAGAGAAAAACCCTACGGCTTCACTTCAATAATACTAACATAAACAGGGAGTTTACATCTAAAACTAGAGTACTTTCAGAGATTCAAAGCGCTTTACAATTAAAGAAAACCACGCAACGCGGCGCAAACACCTACATACAAATCAGTGGTATACAAACAAGAATAATAATAATAATAAAATGATAATCTTATAAAGCGCTATTCTCTAACCAAGCGTTAAACTCACCGCGCTGTACCGTAAACAACTTGTAACCAACACCACATTAGCATGCGTTTCAACAAACAAAGAAAACAAAAAACAAACCCACAATAAAACAAACAAACAAACAAACAATCTTAAAGAAAAGAAAAGAAAGAAAGAACGAAAGAAAACACACACAATCGTGCGCCTGTGGCGTACGTGTGACGCGGGTCAAGGTCAGCGGTAGCCGGCCGGGCCGTGTAGCTGCTCTGTCATTGCGAGCGTAACGACACGTGACGGGCGACAGGAAAAAGACATTAGGAGGGGGTGGAGGGGGGCAGTCCGCCGGCCCCAGGGCAGGGGAGTTGGGGGGGGGGGGGGGGGGGGGGCAGGCTGTGTGCTGCCAGGCAGGAACAGTGAGGTGTGCATGTCGACATGCGTCCCCCCTAAGACTTCTGCAAGGACACCAACACCGTGAGGTGAAACTCGACAGCACGTAACTTCTTTATTTCATCTGATTGAGGCGCGTGTGTGAGTCAGTGAGTGAGTGTGTGTGTGTGTGTGTGTGTGTGTGTGTGTGTGTGTGTGTGAGAGAGAGAGAGAGAGAGAGAGAGAGAGAGAGAGAGAGAGAGAGAGAGAGAGAGAGAGAGTGTCTGTGTCTGTGTGTGTGTTGGGGGTGGAGGTCGGGGTGGGGGGGGGGGGGGGGGGGGCAAGGGGCACAATTGCAACAATAATGACAGACGCACTGACTGGTGATTACCTACATCATTATCTTAACCTCAGTGACAATGTTGGTTCTGGGCTTCTTCAAAACTTCTTCTTCTTCTCTCTCTCTCTCTCCTTTCTTTATTCTTCTTTTTTCTTTTTAATCATCTGAACAAAACAAATGCTGAGAGTTTACAGTCAGGGGACGGAAAGGGGGGTAGGGGTGGGGGTGCAGAAGGAAGGAGGTGACAATGGACACTTAATTTGATTGGTGTGCGTGTCCGTGTGGAAAAAGTGCGGCCATAATGATGTGCTGATTACCTGCCGTATGTCTTTGATACAGCATGCTATGGGCAATGTCGGCTCTCCCAGCCTTTAAATTTATTTTTTATTTTGTTGATTGGGATGGACACAAGGGGTCTAACTTGGGTGGAAAACCGGAACAGATACTTCATTTGATTGGTGTGTGTGTGTGTGTGTGTGTGTGTGTGTGTGTGTGTGTGTGTGTGTGTGTGTGTGTGTGTGTGTGTGTTTGTGTGTGTGTGTGTGTGTGTGTGTGAGTGTGTGTGTGTGTGTGTGTGTGTGAGCATGTGCATCAGCACACACACACACACACACACACACACACACACACACACACACACACACACACATGCGCATACACTCACACAAATACACCCACATAGAGAAACACACAGCAAAACAAAAACAGAACAACCTAATTTAAATTAACAAATGCACCAGTGAATAAAACAAAACAGTCAGCCAATCCACCATTCCCTAACTCCATCAAAAAACAAAAATCAACGCTGCCTGCAATCACAAGCAAAAATAAGAAGCACTCACATTTTGAGTCGGGCATGTCAACCACTTGCATAGAGGTCAAGGCCAACGAAGTCTCAAACTTGTAGGTGTACTCAATGGCTCGACTGAAGGGAAAGTGCTTGGAGGTGCGCTTGGTGATCACGAGAGCATCGTTGAAGAGGTACAGACCCAGTGTGGCAATCTGCTGAAACACTCTGCAAGAGAGCAAATGGTACACCAGTTTTAGGGCACTGAATTGAAGCTACACTCTACAAGAGATAAAATGGTACACTACTAGTCTTAGGGCACTGAATTGAAGCTACACTCTGCAAGAGATAAAATGGTACACCAGTCTTGGGGCACTGAATTAAAGCTACACTCTGCAAGAGATAAAATGGTACACCAGTCATGGAGCACTGAATTGAAGCTACACTCTGCAAGAGAGCAAATGGTACACCAGTCTTGGGGCATTGAATTATAGCTACACTCTACAAGAGAGAACATGGTACACCAGTCTTGGGGCACTGAATTAAAGCTACACTCTACAAGAGAGGACATGGTACACCAGTCATGGGGCACTGAATTAAAGCTACACTCTACAAGAGAGGACATGGTACACCAGTCATGGGGCACTGAATTAAAGCTACACCCTGCAAGAGATAAAATGGTACACCAGTCATGGGGCACTGAATTGAAGCTACATTCTGCAAGAGATAAAATAGCACACCAGTCATGGGGCACTGAATTAAAGCTACACTCTGCAAGAGAGAAAATGGTACACCAGTCTTGGGGCACTGAATTAAGTCTACACTCTGCAAGAGAGAAAATGGTACACCAGTCTTGGGGCACTGAATTAAAGCTACACTCTGCAAGAGATAAAATGGTACACCAGTCTTGGGGCACTGAATTGAAGCTACACTCTGCAAGAGAGAAAATGGTACACTACTAGTCTTAGGGCACTGAATTAAAGCTACACTCTACAAGAGAGAAAATGGTACACTACTAGTCTTAGGGCACTGAAGCTTCATCCTTGCTCATGATGGGGAGGGTAACAGTCCTCACGTGTTGAGTTTTTGTTTTGAAAAAGTATATCCACTGCTGTACAAGAGTTATCCATTATTGTTCTTAGTAATAACCAACCAAGAGACCAAACACAAACTAATGCCCTTAAAAAAATGACCACAACAAAAAGCAGCACACACAGAGCCAGAGAGAGAGAGAGGGAGAGACAGAGTGACAGACAGACAGAGACTGAGAGAGACAGCCAGACATGACGAAGAAACACAGATAATTGATTTTCAATGCCTAGTAAACCATGATGGGGCATCTCACATTATGATCCCTGAGAGAGAGAGAGAGAGGGAGAGACAGACAGACAGAGACAGAGTGAGAGACATAGAGACAGAGAGACAGACAGAGACAGAGAGACAGACAGAAACAGAGAAAGACAACCAGCCAGACAATGGAGAAACAGAGAGAATTTATTTTTAATGCCTAGTAAACCATAATGAGAGAGAGACAGAGACAGAGGCAGAGACTGAGACAGAGAGAGATTCAAGTGAAATATATGAAGCTGATCTTGATGCAATAGCCTGGCTAGCATTCTCACCTGAGCTCTGGCACCACCGTGTCTGGAGACGGGGCTTTCCACTGAGTAACGTCCAGGTGTTTGATCAG
Source organism: Alviniconcha strummeri (assembly GCA_963584105.1). Classification (NCBI taxonomy): domain Eukaryota; kingdom Metazoa; phylum Mollusca; class Gastropoda; family Provannidae; genus Alviniconcha; species Alviniconcha strummeri. Next base: position 21,007,445 of record OY757544.1, read on the forward strand.
GTAGCGATTGGCCTCCAGCAATGCCTAAGAGACATAGAAAGCAGCAGTGGAGATTCGAGACTGACTAAGATTCACTGGAGACTCCCTGCCCAAGGTGGTTTTATTGTTGTTGTTGTTGTACCTGCTGTCTAAGTAAAGCAAACATTATTGATCCTCTCTCGGGGTATCCGCACACCTCTGATGTTGGATTGCAAGCCTGTGTTGACTTGAAACTCACCTTTTTCCTCCATGATATTGTGTGTGTGTGTGTGTGTGTGTGCGTGCGTGCGTGCGTGCATGTGTGTGTGTGTGTGTGTGTGTGTATGCACACATATGTGTGTTGGTGGTGGTGGTGGTGGTGGTGGTGGTGGTGTGTGTGTGTGTGTGTGTGTGTGTGTGTGTTGTGGTGGTGGTGGTGGTGGTGGTGGTGGTTGTGGTGGTGTGTGTGTGTGTGTGAGTGTGTGCACGCACATGAATGCATGCATGCATGTGTGTGCATGCGTGCATGCGTGTGTGTGTGTGTGCATGTGTGTGATAAACAGGTTATATCTTGACTCACTGCATATGTATTTTGCAATTGTAGATGTTAATAATTATAGAGTGTTATTATGAGCTCCTGACAGAAAGGGCGTTTCACAAGTTTAAGTAAGACCCTTTCCCCACTATGTATAACATGCCAATGTTCACAGACCTTTTCTCCACTGTGCATCTGAAGTATTGATGTTCCCAGCCCCTTTGTATTAAGGGGTGTTCGATTGTATTTAAGCCGCTCAGTTATTTCCATGAACTCACCGGGCAGTTGATGATTTTGCGTGTCAGTTGTACCAGCTGTTTCTCCCTCTCCATGCGAACCCGGCACTGAAAACATGTGGATATATATGATCAGGCATTGCATTGAATTCTCTCTCTCTCTCTCACACTGTCACTCTATCTATCTCTCGCGCATGCTGTTGTTCTCTTCTCTCTCTCTGTCCCTCTCTTCTTTCTTCCTATCTTTTCTGTCATTCATTCTCTCCCTCTCTCTCTCTCCTTCCTTCCTATCTTTTCTGTCATTCTCTCTCTCTCTCCCCCCCCCCCCACCCCCGTCTCTGTCCCTCTCTTCTTTCTTCCTATCTTTTCTGTCATTCTTTCTCTCTCTCTCTCTTTCCTTACTATCTTTTCTGTCATTCTCTCTCTCTCTCCCACCGTCTCTCTCTCTCTGTCTCTCTCTTCTTGCTTCCTATCTTTTCTGTCATTCTCTCTCTCTTCTTCCTTCCTATCTTTTCTGTCATTCTCTCCCCCCCCCCACCCCACTCTCTGTGTCCCTCTCTTCTATCTTTTCTGTCATTCATTTTCTCTCTCTCTTCTTCCTTCCTATCTTCTCTCTCTCTCTCTCTCCCGCCCTCTCTCTGTGTGTCTCTGTCCCTCTCTTCTTCCTTTGTATCTTTTCTGTCATTCTCTCTCTCTCTGTGTCCCTTTCTTCTTCCTTCCTATCTTCTCTCTCTCTCTTGCTGTTGCTCTCTTCTTTCTTCCGATCTTTTCTGTCATTCTGTCCGTCAGTCTGTGAGGACGTACCTGTGGTGGAGTTTATGGACCTAGCATTTGCCCAGGGATGATAGTCAATGCGATTGTGTACGTGCGCCGGCGAGGGTGTGTGTGTTAAGTGAAGCTGATGTTGCCGTAATTACTCTGTGTGTGTGTGTGTGTGTGTGTGTGTGTGTTTCTTTTTTCTGTTATCATTATTTATAACTCTGTATATATTTTTATATTTAACTGTTATGTATAGTTCCACTTTTGGAAAGGGGTAGGTGGGTATGAGTGCATGTCCTTTGGTAGTTTTAGCTTGCGAGAGCTTACATGTATGCACTGTGTGTATCTGGCGCTGTGAACACGCAAGGTTTTGTGTGGAAGGTTTTTATGCGCTATATATAAATTTTCATTCATTCATTCATTCAGCATTTGCTCACACGCTGGTGAAGGTTACCGTAAGTGACTCGGGTATTTTATTGCTGTGCTCAGGTCTTTCAAGCGTTAATTAACTCCCTTGTCTATCAGTCACTCGGTCTTTCCTACTTTTCTGTTTTCAGATTACTCAGCATACCACCACAGCTTGCAGTATTTAAGACACTAAGATTTCACGCAAGCGGAAGAGAGGATGAAAGCAGAGGAGAATTTAATAATTATAAGAATGATGAACTACCACAAAGACACAGAAAGTACCTGATAGCCAACAGGAAGCAGACAGGAAGGATCAAATAAGTGAAACTGCGTAGTATAAAAAAATAAAATCTTACTATCAATCAATTTTGTAAAAAAACTTTCTGTCTGTTTACTGTCAATGACAAACAACCATTTTAGTTTTTGGTTTGTTAGCTTTTTATTATTTGTCAAAGGCAGACAACCGTTTTGTTTTTGTTTTTGTTTTTATTTGTTAAATGCAGACAACCAAATTTCCTTTATAAGGATTAATAAAGTACTATTGTACTGTACGTCTCAGTTACCTCCTTCATGCCGCGATGGAGCTCAGTCAGTGTGGCGATGGCGTTGCTCAGGTCCTGGCGGTCAGCATGAGTGCGAGGTGTGTGGAACTCGAACCACGTCAGCAGCATGACGTATTCGCCGATTCGACGCACTGGCAGCAGAAGCATTTCTTGCAGTCTGAAACCAGGAACCAACCAGAGACATAGAGACATAGCGACATAGAGACATAGGGACATAGAGACAGAGAGACATAGAGACACAGAGACACAGAGACATAGGGACATAGAGACATAGAGACACAGAGACAGAGAGACATAGAGACACAGAGACACAGGGACATAGAGACACAGAGACATAGAGACATAGAGACACAGAGACATAGGGACATAGGGACATAGAGACATAGAGACATAGGGACATAGAGACACAGAGACATAGAGACATAGAGACACAGAGACATAGACACAGAGAGACATAGAGACATAGAGACAGAGAGACATAGAGACATAGAGACATAGAGACATAGGAGTACATCTTTCAAAAAGCACCCTAGCTCAGCCCAAAGCAGATAAGCACCACAGCTCAGCCAAAAGCAGATAAGTGTCCTAGTTCAGCATCTTATTTTTCACTGTTGTTTAAGTGTGTGAGAGAGAGAGAGAGAGTGTGTGTGTGTCTGTGTGCGTAGGAGTGTGTGTGTGTGTGTGTGAGAGAGAGAGAGAGAGTGGGAAAAAGGATTATCTAAACTTTGCAGGCTATGTTTTGTCCCAATAAACAGTGTTCTTTTCAACCTTTTATGTGTTTGGATCTTGCCACTTTCAATATCAGGCAACTGTGGACTTCAATTTTGCACCCATAATGTGTCAAATTTGTATCTGTTTTCAGCCACATTTGCATTCATTTTGCAACAACTACAACAAAAAGTATGCCAGGGCAGCTCAAGAACTTCCCTCGCTGTTCTCTGAACCTCAGCAGCCCAGAGAACATCACAGCGAACAGCCAGAAGCAGGCCGGTCTTAAGTCCCCCTTGTCCTGCCGCCCAAAGTCTATACAGCGTATCATTAAGTGCATATGGCCCCAATCCACTTTTGAGTGATGGCATTTCAATGCCAAACGCATGATGCGGCATGTCACTGACCAGTGTTGTTCATTGCTTTTATACAGCGCTATTCTCCACTCTCAAGCAGACTCACTGTGCTTGCATGTGATTCTACATGAGTGACTAGCTGTTCATAGTGCATTTTTGAATCTCACCAAAAGTCGTGTACTTACAGTGCTGGCATGGCTGGCGCCACATGAAACTGCTGCCATCTCAGTGCAAAGCCACATACATAAGGTGCATGCGTGTTTAGCTGTAACGTGCCACCTGCACTTTTGGCAGAATGACTGGGATCTTTTATGTGTTACTGCAGTAACACGGGGGTGGAACAGATACCGAAATAAGAGTCAGCATAGAGATAGCTGACCTGACCCTGGAGAAGAAAATCCTCCCGCCGCTCCTGCAGGGATTCGAACCCACAACCTTTCAATCACAAGTCCTGTGCTCCAACCACTGAGCTATTCCCACTCCCTGTCATCTAGCCTGCATTGCCCACACAGCCATGTTTTGGTTGACGGAAAGGTGATTGTGGGGAACTGTCACCGCTTAATGGCCGACACCGGTGACCAAGAAACCGCTGTTTCGGTAGCAGTCTTATTACCCTGTCAGAGCTAGGCAAAAGAAAAAAAGCTATTACATCACCATTCATGAGATAATTACACTTGTGAGGTGAAGAAAAATACCAGTATCTTTCACTGTGTTCAAAGTACAGTCTCAGTATATTTGATCAGATACATTACACTCTGGAAGTAGGTTTGGCTTACCAAGAGTGCCTATGAATCATATGACATGCAGTTTTTATTGGCTATCGTGTGGCATGTGTAGGGTGAGAATAGAGCAAGATGAATTCCTGTAAGACACCATGAGATGCTTGTGGGGGACGTCACAGCTGTTCCGTTCCCACTGCAACTCATCGTGTATGTGCTCAGCATAGGCCATTGCTCAGCAGTGGATTGGGGCCTTGGAATCCTGTTCCACGCCATTAGATGCTCAGCAGTGATGTGCCAGCCCACTGGTCCCATAAGCAACTCATCGTGCATGTGCTGAGCATATATGTGATTGTTAATAATAATAATAAAAGTATTTGTAAAGTGTAAAATCTTGTCCATAGAGACTATTCTAAGTGCACACACATGCATGTGCTTGTATGCACGTGCACGTACACACACACATAAACACACACACACACACACACACACACACACACACACACACACACACACACACACACACACACATGAGCATCGTAACTATACAAAGCAAACAACAACAACAAAATCTTCAAAATTGGACTGGGGCTTCTCCAGGGCTCCACACTCACGTCAACATCCTAGTTTCGGGAACCCGCTCGTGGCGCTCCAAGAAAGCGCGGAAGGCAGGCGACTGCTCCTTGCAGCGTTCGATGCAGCGCAGGATGACCTCGTAGTTGTTGGTGAAGTTGGTGTACACCTTGACCCGGGTACAGAACTTGATGAAGATGTCACCCAGACAGGTGTGCTGGGGGTCCCAGTCAGCCAGTCGGTTCTGCAGGTCTTCCGTCAACTCTCTGCATCAGTCCACAAGAGAGGAAACTGGTACAGTGAGTGAAATGAAGGTGTCGCCAAACCATGACAACACATGCACACAGATATGCTTCACTTTTCTGCATGTCAAGGAGGAAGTTTCAGTGAAACATTCCAAAAGTTTTACCAAACATTACAAAGTACACACAGAGATGTTTTTTAAATTTTCATGTCAAGAAGGAACTTTTGCCAAAACATTACAAAGTACACACAGAGAAGTTCTTTGGATTTCCATGTCAAGGTGGAAATTTTGCCAAAACATTACAAAGTACACAGAGATTTTCTATAGATTTCCATGTCAAGGTGGAAATTTTGCCAAAACATTACAAAGCACACACAGAGATGTTCTTTAGATTTCCATGTCAAGGAGACAGTTTCACCAAAACATTACAAAGTACACATACACAGATGTTTTTAAGTTACATTACAAAGCACACACAATGATGTTCTTTAGACTTCCATATCAAGGAGGACATTTCAGCGAAACATTACAAAGTACACACACACACAGATGTTTCTAAGTTTCATCAGACTTATAACAAATTAAACACAAGATTATAAGAAAAAGTTTCACATGGCGATGTGCTTCACATCCCCATGACAAAAAGGAAGTTTCACCAGAACATAAAGTACACATAGATGTTCTTCACATCCTCATGACAAAAAAGAAGTTTCACCAGAACATAAAGTACACACAGATGTTTTTCACATCCCCATGACAAAAAGGAAGTTTCACTAGAACATAAAGTACACACAGATGTTCTTCACATCCCCATGACAAAAAGGAAGTTTCACTACAACATAAAGTACATACAGGGATGTGCTTCACATTCCCATGACAAGAGGGAGGTTTTACCAGAACCATAAAGCACACACAGAGACGTGCTTCACATTCGCATGACAAAAAGGTAGTTTCACCAAAACATAACAAAATACACACAGAGACGTGTTTCACATTCGCATGACAAAAAGGTAGTTTCACCATAACATAACAAAATACACACAGAGATGTGCTTCACATTCGCATGACAAAAAGGTAGTTTCACCATAACATAACAAAATACACACAGAGACGTGCTTCACATTCCCATGACAAAAAGGCAGTTTCACCAGAACAT
>OY757544.1:21018659-21021159 GCA_963584105.1 Alviniconcha strummeri
AAACCACAGCTGAGAATTCAGTGGAAGCTGGCGCAACTGGGATGCATCTGTCAATGTACAGCTGCATACACCAGGTGACCCCTAAGGCGTTCAGATGGGTGGAAAAAAATAGAAGAAGAAAAGAAAAAAGGAAAAAAAGCCCCCCAAAAATAACAGCAAGAAAAGCAGCCAAAACAACGGGAAAAACAGCCAAAACAACAGGAAAAACAGCTGAAACCAACAACAGCAGGAAAAACAGCCAAAATAAATATCAGTAGGAAAAACATCCCAAACAAACAACAGCAGGAAAAACGAAAACCAACAACAGCAGAAAAAACAGCCAAAACCAACAACAGCAGGAAAAATAGCCAAAACAAACAACAGCAGGAAAAACAGCCAAAACAAACAACAGCAGGAAAAACAGCCAAAACAAACAACAGTGGGAAAAACAGCCAAAACAAACAACAGAAAGAAAAAGGAATTATCTAGTCCCGGCAAAACAAACAACTAACCAGTCTTTGCGTTTTGGTTGCCCGCATGGTGCCGAACTTGGTGCTGAGCTCTTGGGTCTTCAGTGTGGAGGTCTTCAGGTGTCGCTGCAGTTGGTTCCGCTCCTCCTTGGAGGCCTTCTCCTCACCGGCATACTTCGCTAGCTCTGCAGATAACAGGGCATCAGTTACATACTGATAGCTTGCCACAATTCAGTCAACAGGGCATCAGTTACGTAGCTATACACACCACTGATAGCTTGCCACAATTCAAGAAGTCAACAGGGCATCAGTTACATAGCTATACACACCACTGATAGCTTGCCACAATTCAAGAAGTCAACAGGGCATCAGTTACATAGCTATACACACCACTGATAGGGCATCAGTTATGTAGCTATACACACTGCTGATCGTTTGCAACAAATTCTAACAGGGTGTCAGTCACATAGCTATACACACTGACGATAGCTTGCCACAATTCAAACAACAGGGCATCAGTTATGTAGACACACCACTGGTAGCTTGCCACAATTCAAACAACAGGGCGTCAGTTACGTTGACACACTGCTGATAGCTTGCCACAATTCAGTCAACAGTCATAACCATGGAAACTTGAGGACGACAAGGCATTGGTTTCAAAACTTGTGGACAGTGACGTACTGTGGTACATGTGACGTAATGCAATGTGAATCTCTCTCCAAAATTGCCGTGGATGACAGCACACCGAAATACAAGTTGCTAACTAATAACTAACCCTCTCTCTCTCTCTCTTCTCCTGAGGTGACCCTATGCTGTTGACAGGACTTTAGAATCCAGTTACTAACAACTAACCAACTAGCTAACCAAACAACTAACAAAACATCAAACCAACTAACTAAACAACTAACCAACCAACTCATGAAACAACCAACTGCCTAACTAAACAACTAACCAACCAACTAACAAAACAACTAACCAACTAACTAAACAACTAACCAACCAACAAAACAACTAACCAACTAACTAAACAACTAACCAACCAACTAACAAAACAAGCAGCCACCTACGTAAACAACCAACCAACCAACTACTGAAACAACTAACCGGCCAACTAACTAAACAACTAACCCTCTCTCTCTTCCTCTTCCTCAGTGAACGCCCTCGTGTTTCCTTCCTCCTCTTCCTCGCCTTCCTCTGGATGGCCTTCAACATACTCCTCTTCCTCACCCTCTCTGGAGCGTTCACGTGAAACTTGGCGGCGAGAGGACATGCTTGACTTGCTAGTATGCAGTTCATCTTGCTCCATCACTGACGTCAATGTCTGCAGGTTGATATCCAAAAAACAAATCTTAGGTCTGAGACAAGATCAGTCGTCTCTATAAGTGCTGGTAATAATCACAAGCAAACACACAGAATGCTGAGAGAGACAGAGAGAGAGAGCGAGGGAGTGAGAGTGAGAGAGTGAGTGAGACTGAGAGAGAGGAGAGAGTGAGTGAGTGAGTGAGAGTAAGAGAGTGAGAGAGAGAGAGAGAGAGAGAGAGAGAGAGAGAGAGAGAGAGAGAGAGAGAGAGAGAGAGAGAGAGAGAGAGAGAGAGAGAAGAGAGAGAGAGTGAGAGAGAGAGAGAGTGAGAGAGAGAGAGAGCAGCGAGAAAGAGAGAGACAAAGAGAGACAGAGAGAGACAAAGAGAGACAGAGAGAGAGAAAGAGCAACAACAACAAAATCAAATTCACAAACTGTTATACTTGTCAAAATGGAAATGCCCCCTGTCTTAACACCTTTCCGACAGTCATGACAGATAGGTGTACTGATGAATGAACCTACGCCTCACTCCAGACAAAACACAGGATTCTGATATGCAGTGGCTACCCTACCCTTCAGTTTGGCCTAAATCATTTCTAAACCCCTTACTAAAAATGTGCAACAGTTTGTTACAACATGTAGATACACTATACAGATATTAAAACAAAATACAAATAAATAAAACGTAAGAGGACCATTACCTTAATGACCTAACTCATTTCTGATACCATACAAAAAATGCGCAACAGTT
>OY757544.1:21028659-21033334 GCA_963584105.1 Alviniconcha strummeri
CTGGTAGGGCATCAGACTGCAAAGCCAGGTACAATACTGATGCAGGTTCGATTCCCCGCAGAAACAAGTGATTTTTCTCCCAGAGTCAACTTTCAGTGCAGACTCTCATGCTGTGTTCTCACAGCCCCCATGTGCAATCACATGCACCAACATCTGCGTGCATGTAAAGATCCCAAACACTGGCAGCCAAACCACTGTTGGACACATGAAAATACTGCACACACTGGTAGGAAAGGATAGCGCAATCAACAACACAAGGTGACCCAAATTTCTTGCAAAGGATAAATGAAGGTGTTTTTGTTGTTGTTGTTTTCATCTTTTTAAATGTTTGCACTTCAGTCCTCACCCCCCACACCCCTTTCTTCCCCACCTCCCAAGGATAATGGTTTCTGAAAAACAGACACCCCCTAAGAATAATGGTTTCTGAGTAACAGACACCCCCTAAGAATAATGTTTTTTCTGAATAACAGACGCAGAAGAGTCACCTCTTCATGACGGAGGAGGTTGGTGGCATCCAGTCCGTGTTCACCAGCTCCTCCATGCGCTTTTCCTCATTGGTCTGCAGCATCAGAGATTCTCTCAGCGTCTGCCGTCCCACCCTTGGCAGGTCTTCTCCAGCCTGAACATTTTATATGTAAAACTGGTGAAGGATGAAATGCAGCCTGAACATTTTACATGGAAAACTGATGAAGGATGAAGTGCAGCCCGAACATTTTAAATGTAAAACTGGTGAATGATGAAATGCAGCCTGAACATTTTACATGTAAAACTGGTGAACGATGAAATGCAGCCTGAACATTTTACATGTAAAACTAGTGAAATGCAGCCTAAACATTTTACATGTAAAACTGATCAATAAAATATAGTCTAAACATTATACATGTAAAACTGGTGAAGAATGAAATGCGGCCTAAACATTTTACATGTAAAACTGGTAAATGATGAAAAGGAGCCTAAACATTTTATATGCAAAACTGATGAATGAAATGCAGCCTAAACATTATACATGTAAAACTGATGAATGAAATGCAGCCTAAAGATTATACATGTAAAACTGATGAATGAAATGCAGCCTAAACATTTCACATGTAAAACTGATCATGAATGAAATGTAGCCTAAACATTCTACATGTAAAACTGGTCAAAAATTAAACGGAGCCTAAACATTTTACCAGTAAAACTGATGAAGAATGAAATGCAGCCTGAACATTTCACATGTAAAACTGATGGAGAATGAAATTCAGACTAAACATTTACAAATAAAACTGAACATTTCACATGTAAAACTGGTGAAGAATGAAATGCAGCCTAAACATGTTACCAGTAAAACTGGTGAAGAATGAAATGCTGCCTGAACATTTAACATGAAAAATTGCGAAGGATGAAATGCAGCCTAAACATTTTACATGTAAAACCGATGAAGAATGAAGTGCAGCCTAAACATTTTACATGTAAAACTAGTGAACAATGAAACACAACATAAAACATTGGACATGTAAAACTGGTGAAGAATGAAATGCAGCCTAAACATTTTACATGTAGAACTGGTGAGGAATGAAATGCAGCTTAAATATTTTACATGTAAAACTGGTGAAAAATGAAATAGCCCAAACATTTTACATCTAAAACTGATGAAGAATGAAATGCAGCCTAAACATTTTACATGTAAAACTGATAATGAATGAAATGCAGCCCAAACATGCTATGTGCAAAACTGGTAAAAAAAATGAAATGCAGCTTAAACATTTTACATGTAAAACTGGTGAAGAATGAAGTGAAGCCTGTAAATTTGATGAAGAATGAAATGCAGCCTATAAACATTTGTGCTTAAAAATAATGAAGAATAAAATGAAACCTATACACATATATACAAACTAGTGAAGAATAAACTGAAACCTAACCACCCAGGTGTAAAACTGGCAACAAATTAAATGCAGCCGAGAATAAACTGAAACCTAACCACCCAGGTGTAAAACTGGTAACAAATTAAATGCAGCCTAAAACACATTATGCGTAAAAATTGGTGAAGAATTAAATTCATACCCTAGTCAACGTTTCCACTGAATGGAGTGTTCATGAATGTGAACAACACTCCACTGCTCTTGAGGAAACAAATCAGGGAAGTATAACAAAATAATAATAATGGTAATAAAAGTATTTATACAGAACAAAATCTTGTCTGGAGAGATTATTCTAAGCTCACACGCACACACACACACACACACACACACATACACAGGCACGTGCGCTCACATATACACACACACACACACACAAACACAACACACACACACACACACATATACACAACACACACCAGTCACACACACATGCATACGCACACAGGCACCCACACAAACAAGTATAATTACTGACTATACACAACTTAATGTACAATTTAAAATGCCCCTCCACTGACCATGAGTGCCCGGTGCTGGTCTCTGCGATGCTTGGAATCCATGCCAATCTCGAAGTCCAGGGAGCGTGTGACAACAGCATCATCATGCTGAGTCTTCAGTATGCCCCACTTGTTGTGCATCACCAGGTCCGACTTGGGGCGTACCGGTTCGTTGGGGTTTGAACCATGTGCCAGAGCACGTGTTGACTGGTCAAGATCCTTGGGACGCCAGTCAGGTCCCTGCCACGGTGGCCTGATGTCCATCAGCCGACCTGCAATGACCGTTCAGATTTTAGTCGACATGTTTATTTCAGCGTCAGTAACAGGTCAGAATAACGTCAGGCCATTCATGTGACAAGAAGAAGTTTGTTCCCCTGTGCACTGTTTCAAAAGCTTTTGCTAAACTCCCCTGTGCACTGTTTCAAAAGCTTTTGCTAAACTCCAGAGCTTTTCAAGTCTCATTGAAAAAAATATATGTCCATACCTGAGGAAAAGGTTAACTTGTGTGTGTGTGTGCGTGTACGTGCGTGTGTGTGTGCATGCGTGCATGCATGTGTGTGTGTGACGACCTTGAATTATAAAATATACTATTTAAATGAAAGTTTTGGTTGTGCTTTAATGTATTTAGTAAAATGACAACTTCAGTTTCACACTGGGATGAATAAAGTACATTGTTATTATTTTCTTGAGTTACGACAAAGCAATATTTGTCCTGAGAGATATAATGAACAAACAGTTGCCTACTCAAAGTTAGTAGTTTTGCTTTAAATCTGAATCAGAGGGCTCAGAACAGTATTTTGTCTTAGGTTACTCCATTTATGTACAGTATACAAAAACTTAACAATAGACATGTGCATGAGTATCTAGCACAAGGTAGAAAAACAGCATTAGTCACCTCATCAAATCTGTAACTTTGTAGTTAACAACAGAATCTTTCAGCATTTTCAAAATGTGGAATGAAAATCTCATGCTCTCAACCAAATGTGAGGGCAAACACATGACCACAAAGAAAACATTCACTGCACCCAAACTGAGGGTGGAAACCCACCAAGCCCAAAACAAGCAGAGCAGTGACCTTGAAGAACTGAGACTAATATTTCACTACTAGTACTAATGTTCAACCAGCACCAACTAGACAAATTTCAAGATTTGTAAAACACCAGAGACACCTCAGAAACACTTTGGACCCATGTTTTAGTACCAACACTCAGCCTACACTAACCACACATGCATTGTAACACACACTATTTGTTTAAATTAAACACCACCAGAGCCACCGAATTTGGCTCAGACATCCAAGAACTGTGGTGCTTGAACTTTTGAAGCAGTAAAACACATCTCACTGGAAATATGTACACAAGCACCGTTAAATAAAAAAATAAAATAAAATAAAAAACATAAAAACACACACAAAACTCCCAGAACACTTATGGCAGAGAAATAAGCTGAAATTGTAAACACACAAGTGTCAAGTATATTTTTCAATTGGCATCACGTATCCAAGAAGAAAAAAAATGAACAGTTGAAACACTGCTCAGCCCACCACACAGCACAATGCCTTCCCCAGAGCAGTAGCATCATCTGCACCTTCACCACACTAAAATAAATTATTATGGCTGACACTGGCATTCTAAATTTGTAGAATTTTTTTTTAAAGCTTGGACATTTTGCACCTTTGCTCTTGTACCTTTGGAATCCTGATGCTAACGTTCATAGTTATTTGTATGATGTCCCATTTAAAAAGGTGCAAAAAGGTACCAATAATTATGTACCATCCCACCAAAATGGTTCAGAGGCAGACACAAGGAGTCTGAATTGTATAAAAACATTTTCATAAAGTTTGGATTTTTGTACCTTTGCTCAAATGGAATCCTGATGCTAACATTCACAGTTATTTGGATGATGTCCCACAGGCACCAATATGTATCGTTCCCCAAAACAGTTCAGTGGCAGACAATGGGATTCTGGTGTATCAAAAATAGGATTCAAACTTGTATGATTTTTTATATTTTTTTAAAAGTTTGGACCTTTTGTATTTTTGCTCAAATGGAAACCTGATGCTAATGTTCATAGTTATTTGTATGATGTCCTGTTTAAAAAGGAGCAAAAGGTACCAAAATGTACCATTCCCCCTCACCACCCCCCCCCCCCCCCCCACCACCACCCCCATTGTTCAGAGGCAGGATTGTTCTGCGGTACAGCGCCAACTCCCTGCAGCTAACAGGCTGCCAGGAAGACACTTTATGAAGCAACAGGTGTATGTATATATCCTCCATT
>OY757544.1:21033534-21096045 GCA_963584105.1 Alviniconcha strummeri
AGAAGCCGGGGCAGGTGAGTGGGGAGAGAATGTGAGAGTGGGATTTTTATGTATTTATTTCATAGTTATTGTTATCTTAAATGTACCTTCTTGAGCCCATGTGTCAAAGAATTTTTTTCATTTTTACGCTCTATATATTGATGAATAATAAAGATTTATTTGATTTGAAAATATGCGCACCTGCTCCGACAGAAACTTCCAGTTCCAGGAGACCTGGGCGCACCGACACAGACTCTTGGGCTCCAGGAAGGAAAAGACGTAGAGGGAGAGGAACCGGGGCAGGACGGTGGTGAAGTCCAAGTGCTGCATGGGGACACGCTCACGGAACCAGTCCTGGACAAACTTGTTCTGCGAGCGAGTGCACTGACGGAACACGACGTCCAGGAAACGTTTGCGCTGGGAGTCAGTCCACAAGTCAAACTGAAGGGACGGGAAACAAAGCTTGTGAATAAAATCAAATAAAATCAAATAAAACAGAAACCATACATAGTTGGGACGTTCATTTAATTCACATTCAGAGCAGAAAAATATAACTCATTATATTTGGTTGGTGGAATCTTTTACAAGAACCATTTTGCTTTTGAGGTTTTCAGTTTGATCTCAACTACATGTGTCACACACCTATTTCAGATAGAATGTCACTTGCCCAGCCTCATTACTTTGAAAAGCGTCACCAAGTTAGATACTCTGTTACTGAGTTAGCTGTTATGATACTGTGTTCAAAGTGTAAGCGGTAAATGTACGTTTGCATTACATATGTGAAGTACATTTGCTTAGTGTGTACTGAGTCCACTTTAAAAGAACAATTCACTGAAGTAGTCAGATCCATCTTGTTTTTGTTACCAATATTTGCGTTATCAATGCTCCCAATGACTAATTAAAGTCTCTTACCCAATGAGAAACAAGGTCTCTTCTCTCCTTAAATATCTGAAACAGGATAAAAATGCCTGATTACTGCTCACAGTTAGTCAAGCCACACACATGCACCAACACACACACATGCATGCACACACACACACACACACACACACACGCACACACAAACACACACATATGCATACACACACACACACACACACACACACACACACACACACACACACACACACACACACATATGCAGACATGAACACCCATACACACACACACACACACACACACACACATACATACACTATGCACATATCAAACTAAACAGGGCTGAGTTAGTCAGAGTGATACAGGCTGAAGAAATGTGCCTTCAGAGTGGACTTCGAAGTAGTGATTGTTGCAGCATTTCTAATGTGTGGTGGCAGTGAGTTCCAGACAGAAGGGCCAAAATGAGAGAAGGCATGATCATCTTCAGATAGTTCTATCAAAAAAAGCAGATTAGCCACCAGATTTGCTCTGCATGAAAATGCACAGAAAGTCTGAACCCAAGCGGGTTGTCGTGTGTCATCAAATGGGAAGCACTCTTCCTAAGACGTCACATTTATTTCACTTTATTTGAACACTTCTTGAGTGCTTCATTTCAAGCTGAGCCCTAAGCACTTTGCAATGGCAACTAGGGTGCTATTCTCTGCTTCCAAGCTCTAGTCTTATGTGACTGAACAACATGTAATGGTTCTGTGGAAGCAGTTTATTAAGTTCTGAACAGCTGTGCAAAATTGTAAAACGTTGCTTAGCTTTACACAGTGCTTTCTGAATCTCCTCCAACATGGTCACAATGCTGTTTTAGTTGTTACATGGTTGGTGCCATGTGAAACTGCTGCCGTCTTGCCAGTTTACAGCACCACTTGATTTGACTTGGGCGCATGTGAGTGTAGCTGTAACCTGCTACCTGCACGTTTGGCAGAATGACCAGGATCTTTCACATGCAGTAACATAGGGTAGAATGGATACCGAAATAAGAGTCAGCACAGAAAGCTGACCCAAGAATGGAAAATTCTCCTTATTCTACTGATGCTTCCATGTGATTCTATTTCAAGATAAGCGCTGTAACCCTAAAAACTGTGAAAATGGTGAAAAGCGCTTGGAGTGAGACGGGTTAAGGCAAGAAGAAATTGGCACAGTTTGATGTTCAGAACACATCCTGGTCCGCAGGCTGCACACAGAGAGGAACAAGCCTGCACGTGAAGACTCAGCAGACAAACTGCCAAAAGCTTCCATGTACTTTTTGTTGTTGATTGATGATCACTTATATAGCGCTATTCTCTGCTCTCAAGCAGACTCACTGCGCTCGCATGTGGTTCTACACGAGTGACTAGCTTTATAGCGTGTTTTTCTAATATCCACCAAAGTGGTGTACTTACAGCGCTGGCATGGCTGGTGCCACATCAAAATGCAGCTGTCTCAGCGCAAGTTCTGTGTACACCATACAACCATGCACCATGTCACTTCATGCAAAGCCACATACGTAAGGTGTATGCGTGTTTAGTTGTAACCTGCCACCTGCACTTTTGGCAGAATGACTGGGATCTTTTACATGCCACTGCGGTAACACGGGGGTGGAACAGATACTGAAATAAGAGTCAGCACAGAAAGCTGACCATGGTGAAGAAAAATTCTCCCGCTGCTCCTGCAGGGATTCGAACCCACGACCTTTCAGTCATGAGTCCGGCGCTCTAACCACTGAGCTATCCCCGCCCCCACTGCACACAATGTCCACAGAAGCACCCACCTGTTCATTGGAAGGCTTGTGAACCATGGGTGTCCAAGCACTGTTGTGCGTCTTCAACT
Source organism: Alviniconcha strummeri (assembly GCA_963584105.1). Lineage (NCBI taxonomy): Eukaryota > Metazoa > Mollusca > Gastropoda > Provannidae > Alviniconcha > Alviniconcha strummeri. Next base: position 21,036,253 of record OY757544.1, read on the forward strand.
TGAGAGTGTGGACCTGATCCAGAGCCGCTGCCTTCTCTCGCCGCAGGCTGGTGGTTCTTCCCAGAACCTTGTCATCATCTTCCGTTATGGGCAGCCTGGTCTGCAGCTTCATAGTCTTCTTGCTGGTCGTCCCACCGTTAGTCAGGGTCGCCATAGTGACCTGTCACAAAGAACAGCTTAAAGAATAGCTTATGGCTAATGTCAGATTATGATTGACCTGGCTTTTTTTTTTTTTTTTAACAGCTAAGTTTTTGGTTGGGTTCTTTTTGTTTCTTTGTTGTTGTTGTGTTTTCTTTCTTTCTTTCTTTCTTTTTTTGAGGGGTGGTGGTGGTGGTGTTTGTATGTGTGCGTGAGAGTGTGTGTGTGTGTGTGTGTACGTGCGTGCATGCATGTTTTTGTTTGTTTTGGATTTGTTTGTTTGTTTGGTTTGTGTGTGTGTGTGTGTGTGTGTGTGTGTGTGTGTGTGTGTGTGTGTGTGTGTGTGTGTGTGTGTGTGTGTGTGTGTGTGTGTGTGTGTGTGTGTTTGCATTACAGTGTTAGCCAAGAAGACAAGAAGAAAGTCTCCAGTCAGTTGAAAGAATACAATCTGTGGAACAAACAAGCAAAACTGAATGCCACACTGAAACAAATCAGGAAACAAACCTTGCAAAGCTCTCACTGGCCAATACAATTCTTTGGGGATGGTCCCATGAGTCTAAAATGTGGGGAAGTAAATTATTTGATCACCATGAAGAAAATACACTCAGACTCAGATGCACACACACACACACACACACACACACACACACACACACACACACACACACACACACATTTACCCCCACCCCACCCCCACACACATACCACACACACACACATTCCCCCCCCCCCCCATCCCCCTCCCCCATACACACACACTACACACACACACACAGAGGTGTCAAGGTAGATGCTCCAATTCAGGACAAACTGATTGCATCGAGTGTTGTGCGCATGAGGCATTGTCTGATGCATCGCTCTCTCTCGCCCCAAGGACCAAAGAGGGCTGGTGCTGAAGGCTTGGCTGTGATGGTATAGCCCTATGTCACACTGACAGCCTCTGCTCCCTTACAGCCCTACAGCCTGGACTCCAACAGCTAGCTCCCACCCCAACACACAAACAACCCTCACTCCTGATAGCAGCTTCCAGACAACCATTAGTGTGGTCAGCAGCGACAATGTTCTAGGGCTACCCCCTTCTCACTGGCCAGTGTGGTCCTCGGATCTGTCAGTTTTGAACAAAAATTATGCCAGTCATTAACGGAGTGTGCGCTTGCGTCAAGACGTCTGTTGAGGATGCTAACTTTCTAAGGGAGGGTTGGGGATGTGTGAACCTAAGGATTTTTATTTGAGAGTTTTTACGTTTTGGTTTGACAGAGAAAGCATTATTCCAGGTAATTGTGGGTTTGCTGTTAGTGTATGCAGATTGAGAGAAAGGGGGCGTATGTCTACGAGTGTGTATGTATGTGTGTTTCATGACTTAGAATTATTGAAATATGTTCTTCGTTGTGCGATCGAATGGCAGCTTTAGTTTCCCGCTGGGATGAATAAAGTATATTGTTGTTATTGTTATCCCCCCTTCCCCCATCCCTTCTCTCTCCTGACCGCTATGTTTGTTCATTTGCTCCTTTGTGCCTGCTTCCATACACATCACTTGTTCTTCTGTGTCATTTATTATATATGTCTGTCTTGTCAGCAATAAAAACAAATTTGTGGATTCAGCCACATGTTTAGAATGACTGTACTAAAGAACCTGTACACTATCTGTTATTCACACAAATACTATTATAATACAATGAGAACAGTTACACTGGGTGTTGCACCTTTCATCACTGTGCTTAAAGAAGCCTGGCTGGTGATGCGGTCCATGCAGAAAGAAATGTTGTATGAACACAGGTTTGAGGATTTGTGCGAGGTTCTGTCATCAGCTTTGTTTTTATTTTTGTGGTTTTTGGCCACAATGATTACTTTCCTAGGAAAACTCTTTCTTTTGGGGACTTTCAAGTCAAATTGTTTTAATCATCCCTCACAAGGCAATTCAACTAACTGGATTTGGAGTATAAGAGTTAGGATGGATAGTGTTTTTTGCTTGTTTGCTATTGTTGGTGCACGCGTGCATGTGCGTGTGTGTGTGTGTGTGCATGCGCGCGAATGTGTGTTTTGGGTGCTTTGTGTGTATGTATGTGTGTGTCAAGCTCAGTCTTCAAAAAGAAGTTGAGCTGTCACTGATGACAGTTATCTGACTTGGTGCGTAAACGCTGCAGGCTGACTAAGGAGATGATACGAAATGATGATCAGACTTACTTAGGCTAAAAGCCTCTATCTGTTTTTTGCCAGCTTAAGCTATTTACTCTAGATCCTAACTTTCAACACTGAGGTCATTGTGTGGGTGGGTGAGACAGAACACCAACAAAGTATTGACCAATTTTGGAGGAATCTGACCGGCCTAATCCGGCTATCATTACTACATTAGTGTGGTCCCCGATGCTGCACCCTGATCGGCACAACTGCAAAATTAGGTATCCACGTAATCGCATTAGTGCGCTGGTCCAATGGGGAAGCGTGTGCTATTTGACCATCTCCATCTCTGGCAAACGTTGCAGTCCAGAATGTGTGTGGGCGGGGGCGGTGGCGGGGAGAGGGGGGCTAACGCACACCATGATGTAGGTGAATTGAAAGAATGCCCACAGATCCTGAAGCGGCCGCGACTACAAGTATGGTGGTATAAAACAGCCTTTCAAAGCGCACTGCCGTACTAGGCCTGAAAACGAAATGTGCGCTTACGTCTGTATACTTTTTTACTTCTCCAAAACACCGAGCAAAATTCAAACACACCGAAAGCAAACTGATTACCACAGCAGACACCTAAGGACCTGTGCTTTAATTTTAAATGACCTGATTTCACCCCACTACAACGTTCAGGCAGCTAATCGGAAAGAAACTAAAGACATCCCTTTACATTCACTCATCTCTAAGCGTTGCATCACTGCACATTGTCCTGCTTCAAAGCCTGCATATTGCGACGCTGATAACTTTGTTAGTAACTTACCGCTTCGAGAGGGCCCCGATCTGTAAATAACACCAGCTTTACTTCCTGCGCACGCGCAGCGTGAGTGTCTCCATGGTGACGCAGCGGATGTGTCGGCAAGGCGCGGGAAAAGTGAAAGTGCCCGTGCTGACTTGTTTATCAGCGGGTGCACTTCTTATCTATGGTTTATCCGAAGGACGGAGCACAGGAGATGTGTGAAAGTCGAGGTGGGCGACCTGGGACCCCGTCTGTGTGTAATCATGGAGCTATATATAGGTCCATGACTGTAATAGTACTGTCTCTGCGGACGCAAAGCAGCACTGAACTTGACTGACTCTTAAAGTACAGAGTTCAGGAACTGTGTGAAAATCGAGGTGGCTTCCCTGGGATCCTGCCTCTAGTAGCAAAGATTATAAACACATTAGCCTTTGCTAATAGTCCGTACAGTCTCTGTGGACGTAAAGCAACACGGAACTTGGAACTATCTGTAGATCTAGCTACACCAGTCAAATTCGAAAAAGTAAAAAAAAAGAGAAGGAAAAAACCCCCAAAAAAGCCGGAAGTGAGCGACATCGATGGCGGGGACGGGACAGGGAGGGCGGGGTGGCGGTGGTTGTAGGGAGAGAGAAAGAAAAAGAAATGCTGGACTTGCAACTAAATTAATTACATGTAAAAGGTTATACACAACCAGATGATGAACAAATTTAACAGCTAGGTTTGTAACTGGCATAGCTTAATTCTTAAGAAACAAAATCTTTATAACAATTGTGAGCTCTGGGTGCAGACTGACCCGACAGACTCTAAACGCCTTCATTCATATGGGGTCAGTGGTTACAATGAATAAAACACTTAAAAATATATATAAAATAATAATAATAAAAAGGGTGGTGGTGGATGTCAGCACTTGGGGAGAGGGGTGGGGGTGGGGGGGAGTGGACTGCCAACATTCTAAAACAAGATCTGAACACTCAAAAGGTGTGTGTGGTGGGGAGAGGGGTGGGGGTGGGGGGGGTGGACTGCCAACATTCTAAAACAAGATCTGAACACTCAAAAGGTTTGTGTGTGTGCGCGCGTGTGTTTAATTTTTAATAAACATCTTTTTTGCCTTCTGTGTGTTTTCATCTACACTTTAAAAGCAGGTTCCTGTGCCACATGTCACAGAAGCATACAAGTCCAGTGCCTCATATCATCAGATTTTCAGCAATACACTTCAGCATTTTGGTTTTTCTTAACTAAACTTTCTGTCAAAACTGAAGCTGAAGAAATAGTTGTACAGCACTAAATTGAAACCTGCCAACAATTTCAAATCCATCTTCAAACTACTGTTTTAATTTAGCTAGTACTGTTGGACTGCTGATTTGAAACTCTTTCAGCCAGTTTAATAATACCCACATCTACAATTTCAAGATGTGAATTGCCTCTGGACCACAAATTCAAGACTCCCATCTAACTTCACACACACACACACACACACACACACACACACACACACACACACACACACACACACACACACACAAAGCAATGAGGAAACTGGATGCTGGTCTTAGTTGGGGTAGAGGATTTGTAAAAAGAGGAAGATTTTTGCTCAAAATCAGTAATATAAAACAAATAAATTTCACAAGCATGTTCATTGTAGGTGGATGAATTTGTTCTGCTTCATTTACCATGATCAATATTCTGATTTTGTTTTTTGCAATACTTGCCTTGGCGTTAAAATTACCATTCTAAGAGCAGTTGCCTCACTCAAGCATACTGACGCTGAGACAAGTAAACACAGTTTGGTTTTCATTTCTTTTTTTAATTCAGGTTACATCAGTGTGTGTACAAAATTAATAAAGAATGTGACGCTAATTTGTTTACATCTCTTCATAAATGTGTAAAAAATATTTACTTGTGATTCACATAGGATTTGTTCATGGATAGTTCAGTTTGAATGTGTGAAACTAAACTCACATTTAACAAACTAATGAATAAATTAAACAACATCAGTCTTTCAGGAAATTCATGAACTGTAGACATTCAACCACATAATTTACTACCACTGGACTATTTGAAACATATATAAAGGAATATAACAAGCAAAGCTCCGTCATTTCTTAAACAGAGCATGTTACACTTTTAGGGCACGTAGAATACTCTTTTACCACGGCATGTAGGGGGAACAAATACAAGTTCAAAAGAAAAAAAGAACAAAGCAGTTCATCACATACTAACCGATTGAAAGGCTCTGACAAGTTGAATGTAACAATTAATAAAATTGTTCAAAAAGAAAAGCCCACTTAGAGACGGTTGTTATCATTGATGGGTTCATGTCTGTATTGCCCTGATATAACTGCACTGGTTGACTGGACGAATTTTGGGGGTATGTTCCTTTTTCAAGCTACAAAAACAGCACTTAAACAGTGAAAAATGAGATACAGGAGACTTATCTGCCTTTGGCTGAGCTGTCTGTTGTTGGTTGAGCTGTTTTTGTCATGTTGTTCTGGTGTCATAATAAATAGTCTTCTTTTTAACCTTCCATGTGTTTGGATCTTGCTAATAGCTTCATTTTTTTTTTCTCTTTTTTTCTTTTTCTTTTCAAAACAAATATACTCTCCATCCCTTACCTTTATGATTCTATAACTTTGTTGACTTTGTCTTCAAATTAACCATAACGTCCCCATCTCTTATGATCCTACATCTGTTGCCTTTAAAAATATAAAAATAAAAATAATCCCAACTGTTCTGTGGAAAATGAATGAACCAGGCCCAAAACACAAGAACATGGAGATCTGCAGAAAACTTAGGCATGTGTTAAGTACACTCTCTTTTTGATACGCTCAGTCTGTACATAATAATGAACACTGATAATAACTGCGCTTTATAATGCCACAGCGATACGGCCTTCTATAAAACAGCTAATCAAGTTGCACAGATCACAAGCTCCTTTGAAAATCAAGTCCAGGAGAGAATCACACCAGCAGTAGATGCATACTTTCAAGGGAAGAGGGAGAAAGATGGACAATACTCTATGTACAGGCCTCCGTACAGAAAGTTTGATATTGTACTATGTACAGCACACACAAAGGACAGCATATGAAGACTGCAAAAAGTTACTGTGTATAAAATACTTGTTTCTATTCAAAGTAAGTGAATCAAGAATTCAGTGGTATTGACTCCCTTTTTTTCTTCTTTTTTTTCTCTCTCCTTTTTTTTTTCCTTTTTCTTTTTCGTAGGGATGAAAAAGCAAAACACAACAGTAAGCAAATGCCAAGACCCTAACCAAAACAGGTGTATGTTTTTTTAATTTCTTTTCATTGTTGTTTTGTGTGTTTGTGAGTGTGTGTGTTTTTTTTGTTTTTTTTTCAGTTGGGGGGGGGGATTTTATTTAAAGAGAATGGTGTGCGCATGCACGCATGTGCATTTCTGTGGGAGTGCATGTGTGCGAGTATGCATGGGCATGTGGGTGCAGGTGTGTGTGCAGAGAATGCATTAAGCTGAGATCTTGCACCAATCACAAAGGAAGCCAGTTCATTGACATCTACAAGGCAATGCCAGTGTCTGGAGGCTGTCCAGCTACTTATCATGGTACCGACACAATGAGTATGTTGGAGATTACCCTGAGATTAAAACGCACACAAAAACAATTCTACACTGAAAGAGTGGCATAAAATAGCAATAAGGCAGAAAAGAGGAAGAAAAGCAGAATGAACAAATCAAAATAATGAAAGAAGGAATTCAACTAAAAGTCAAAAATAACACATGTGCAACAAACAAAAAAAGACATCTCCAAAAAGTGTTAATCAGGAAACATAACAACAACATAAGTAGGCAGAACAATGTTTATTGTCATCACAAAGTCCTACAAGAAAGCATAAACAGGTACACATATGTGTGAGCGGAAATAAAGCCATCATCTTTTTTTCCAATGCTATACACGGGAAGCAAAACACCTATGGCTCAGTGCACACAGTAACATAGTGAGACAACCACCATTCACACAGTAACATAGTGAGACAACCACCATTCACACAGTAACATAGTGAGACAACCACCATTCACACAGTAACATAGTGAAACAACCACCATTCACACAGTAACATAGTGAAACAACCACCATTCACACAGTAACATAGTGAAACAACCACCATTCACACAGTAACATAGTGAGACAACCACCATTCACACAGTAACATAGTGAAACAACCACCATTCACACAGTAACATAGTGAGACAACCACCATTCACACAGTAACATAGTGAGACAACCACCATTCACACAGTAACATAGTGAAACCACCACCATTCACACAGTAATGTGAAGTCAAAGCTGAGGACAATGTGATGACACTTGCTGCTGCCTCTGCCCTTTGTTAAGATTGTTCTCGACAAACACCCGGTCTTATAATTACAAAGCCCCTTTCAGGCCCAACACGAAAGAAAATACAATGTCTACAACCATATGGGCATTATCTTTAAGACTTTATCCATGCCCATCTGTACTTGGAAGAAAAGAAAAAAATCTTTCTTTTTTCTGAAATGCATATGTAACCACCAAAAAAAAAAAAAAAGTGCATCCTAAAAACCAGCAAAAAGTGGTCTTCAAGGAACTAGCCTTCTCAGATTCAAACTGAAATACTCTTCAACTGCTTGGAGCATGTGAAAAGAACAACAGCAAAATATGCTATTGAAGTGCCACTGATACTTGTAATATTAATTTTATAAGTTGTCCGCTTCGCTGCAACGTTTTCATGCACTCTTTCCCGGGTTCTTGTTTCAGACCCTCCTTTTGGTCTGATGTCATCAAAGTGTCTTTGACATCACAGAGAACATGATGAGACAGAGCAGCTGAGAGCTTCTGGTGTACTTCTGAACACACACACATACACACACACACACACACACACACACACACACACACACAAACACACACACACACACACACACACACACACACACACACACACACACACAAACACACACACACACACACACACACACACACACACACACACACACACACACACACAAACACACACACACACACACACACACACACACACACAAACACACACACAGTTTTACATCCAGGTCATGGAAGAAATACACATGGTTTCATTTTTGCCACCACCAAGTAGGGTCTGTCTGAACTCATTTCATGTCCTTAAGTCTGGATGGAGTACAGCATGAAAGTGGAAACTGAGCGACAATTTGAAATTGCCACGGAGATAGTTACTGTTTTTTAACGCCTAGTCAACCTTACAGGCCAAATCAGGGAAAAACAGTTTACATTTACCACAGAGATATACATGCGCTCATGCCGTAAAGTCATTGTGAAACAAACTATATACTGTGTCCATGCTGCAACAGTATGCCCATTGCAACAGCATGACCACTGCACATGCATCCTAAAAAATAAAAACACATACACGTGATAACTAGCACACTGTCAATTAAAAACACAAATCTTAGAAAGTGGGTAAAAAAACAAAGACACCATCACATTCAAAATGTAACAAAAAACTTACAGTTTTCCAAAAACAATGATCTCTCTCAGATAATTTGGTAAAATTAGCTGACAGATCAATAGAACAATGTTAGAGCAAAATAATGAGCAGAATAACAAAAAGTAATACCCCCAAAACCTTTTTCGTCCCCCACTGGAACTGAGAAGGCTAGTTCCTTTGAAAGAAAGGCGATCTCTGAAGAGGGGTTTGTTTACTGGTACATGGAAACTGAACGAAAACTGCTTCAGAAATGTGGTCTTCGAGAGGGATGATCTCTCATTAAGGTGCTGGCCTCATCAGTGTACACATTAATTCATTATCCCATTTTCATCACAGTGTTGCAGTCCTCACACACCTGTCAAACCCCAAGACCCCAAAAGTCAACTAAGCACCAACACACATGCGTAATATATACTCAATTAACAGAATAAACAAAAAATGGTAGTGAAAACCAACAACATGGGAATGAGCAAGTTACCCACATTTCAATATATGAATTACAAGAGCCTTTGAACACACTCAAGGAATATCAAAATCCATCATACCACATTAAAACCGACGGAAACGGAACAAAGAGCGCTGCTCCCCAACCAGGGCGCCGGCTTCTGTGTTGCTTTGAAGCAGACTGCCAGCAATGCAGAGAACCTACTCTGCTGTTCCCTCATCTTCAAACTTAAAGGGAATACAAAACGGGGGCCCTAAGCTCCGTCACTGCATCAGTATTCATGCAACACAAGTACCTTTTTGCTTCAACTCTGAACTCCTCAGGGTATAAACCATGCTGGCTTCCTTTTCACCAGTGAAGAGGTAAGTTCATGACATAGCAGACATTTGTACACCACACACACCAGCCTTGTGCCAGACACAAAATGGCAGCACCCAGGGACAGGAATATTTTCCCACTTTATAAACATTTACTTTCAACAAAACTAGACCATCCAGTGACTAAAAAAAAAAAAAAAAAAAAGCGGTCTTTTTGCAGATTAAAAAACACACAATGTCCTTTTTAATTTCATATTTGTTCCTTTCCTATCAATAAGGACTTGGATGTTTCTTTGCTTTCTATGAATAGGGCCCCGTGACGTTTCTTTGCTTTCTGTCAATAGGGCCCCTGATGTTTCTTTGCTTTCTATCAACAGGGCTCTGAATGTTTCTTTGCTTTCTATCAATAGGGCTCTGAATGTTTCTTTGCTTTCTATCCACAGGGCTCTGAATGTTTCTTTGCTTTCTGTCAATAGGGCTCTGGATGTTTCTTTGCTTTCTGTCAATAGGGCTCCGGATGTTTGCTTTCTATCAATAGGGCTCCGGATGTTTGCTTTCTATCAATAGGGCTCCAGATGTTTCTTTGCTTTCTATCAATAGGGCTCTGGATGTTTCTTTGCTTTCTATCAGTAGGGCTCTGGATGTTTCTTTGCTTTCTATCAGTAGGGCCCCGGATGTTTGTTTGCTTTCTGTCAATAGGGCCCCTGATGTTTCTTTGCTTTCTATCAACAGGGCTCTGAATGTTTCTTTGCTTTCTATCAATAGGGCTCTGAATGTTTCTTTGCTTTCTATCCACAGGGCTCTGAATGTTTCTTTGCTTTCTGTCAATAGGGCTCTGGATGTTTCTTTGCTTTCTGTCAATAGGGCTCCGGATGTTTGCTTTCTATCAATAGGGCTCCGGATGTTTGCTTTCTATCAATAGGGCTCCAGATGTTTCTTTGCTTTCTATCAATAGGGCTCTGGATGTTTCTTTGCTTTCTATCAGTAGGGCTCTGGATGTTTCTTTGCTTTCTATCAGTAGGGCCCCGGATGTTTGTTTGCTTTCTGTCAATAGGGCCCCAGATGTTTCTTTGCTTTGTGTCCCCTTTAAACTGAAAAAAAGAGAGGAACTTTTGCCCTTTTCCTTCCTTTGATCTTTTAATACACCATTATCATCCTTCATAACACAGTTTGCTTATAAATACATGAACCGAAGTACAACTCCACCACCCCCATCCCACTACACATCCACACCTTATAAAAGCATCAGATTATAAACAAGTGTCTAATATGACTGCCCCATGCACACATTGCATGCATAAATACTGATTCATCTCGTTTACCTCCAAAATTGCTGTAGTGTAACTGGATGTTCAACATTTTGAAACAAATCAAATCAACACAGAGCCTGCTGGCAAGAAAAGGAGATGATGTTACAGAGCATGAGGGTGGGCGGACACGGCACACTGATTCACTGCTGTAAAGGGTGACCCTTTGTTGTTTTTCTTCTCTCCGCACAGTCAAAAACATGGGTAGCATACACATCAGCCAATGCCTTCACCTCACTTTCTAACTAAAGTCAGTGAAAAAAGAAGCAGCTGAAATCATGACAGAAGAACAGCAAATGCTCAGACAACTCGCATTCGAAACTGAAAAATCCAACTTTCTGTTGTATCTCCGGGCTCTTCTTTGACCTTTAAAGTAGGCCAAGGTCATAAAACCGAAATCAGCAATAGACATTTCAGGTTATCATCATGCAAAGTCTGAATGTTTTCACTTTTAGAGTGCCTAGGGGGAAAAAAAAACACATTAACAGTGGTGTCAGAAAATATGTTGCGTCCTTTAAGTACATGCTAATCGCTCGTTAGTTCTTGAATTTCAGTACCCCATCAACCAGACAGGGTTCAGGAAGTAAGTCACTGCAAGTGCCATGTTCATGACACAGTTCTGTGCATTTTGGACAATCACACAAACTTTGAAGTCCACCAGGTATGAACCTTTTGTCCCAACAAACTCCGATTTTATTGGCCTCCAAGAAGACTATCCAATTTGAATGTTGCTACGTAGCATAGCAAGCGAAAAATTACCCTGGCAAAATGGTGCAAATGAAACCTCCATGCCAGGGCCCGGGGGTACAAGAAAAAATGCAGCACCCCCTGTGGACTGAAAGCCAATCTGTAGAGTCAGTTCCCTTGATGAACGTGCAAAAAAGAAGTCAAAAAAGAAAAAGAAAGGTAACTTCCTCTTCCCCACCTCCTGGGATCGTGGTCCATGTCTTTCCCACAAACGTCCTTCAGGACGTTCATTAAACCAACTTCGCCAAGCGCTGGGATCAAGGTGCCCATTTTTTCGTACAAAAATCACAACAGGATGTTCATTAAATGTGTGACTCCATCGAACTTCTGCTATGCCAGCCCTACACCAATCATTACCCAGACTCACAGGTTTTCTACGCACATCCAAAAAAACCGACAACAACAACAGTTTCTGGTGAACAATCCCATCCGCAAGCAAGAGCAATTTTGTGATTCACAGCGATGGAACTCACCAATGGACTCTCCTGATCGAGAAAACGTTTCTAAACAGCACATACGGATGGAATGCAAGCACAGAGAATCTGACCCCAACAAACTGACAAGTCTTCTGATTCCTCTAAGCAATAATAACAAAATTCAAAACAATGAAAGAAAATCTCCACCCATTCACCTGCCCCCCTCCTTTCCCCTCACCGCCCCCTCCCTTAATACAGACGTCTTCTTCTTCACCACAGCCTGGCCACAGCCCACTTTATTACTAACTAACATATGCGCTCATAGAAAAGCAGGTAGGCTTGCGCCTTGAGCACCGTGGTCTCCGTGACTTCGTTGATTCTACTGTCCGACACATGAAACCAGCGACCGGGTGGAATGAGACTCTCGGCAGAATGTTCCTCGCCGGTGTCCTCATCCACGCTGCTCAGGCCGTTGTGAACCTGCTCCATGTACCTGCAACACAAGGTCCAGATGCATGCCTGTGATGAAGCATTCATGTGCGGGTTTACACATGCATCTGGGGCAGCAGCGGTAGCGTATCGCAGACCAGCGCTGTCCCCAGATCATGCAGATGCATGTACCAACTAGTTACCATTATTTTATCCAATTTTTTTCTCTTGAAACCTCCTGAGGATGCACTGCATTGTCTTGGACAGGCCAGGGTCAAGGAAACGACCGAGCCGAGACTGGCACGAACAGCAACCGTCACCACTGGCTTGCATCTCGGGAAAATCTGAAAATCAGGCTCGCCTCTTGGAAAACCTGAAATTCTGAGGCGCTTGAGACACCACCTGCAGGCAGAGAGCCACGGGCATCACACCATCGGTCGCTGGGAGGACAGAGGCGCAGAAAGAGGAAGCGCCTGACGATAGTCCTTGAGAGGACGAGAAAGGGCCGTGGTCAGGCAGGCAAACACTGGAACGGTTCCAAAGACTTCAGGGGAAAACTTCTGGGACATATGGGCTTTTCCTCATGGAACTGAACTGAGCTAAACGATACATTTAGCAGTACTGCAAAAAATACGCTTTTTTTTTAAAATTGCACAACTCTACACATCAACACCAAACAAAGAAAAACACAGAACAGCACAAATGATCTTACAAAGAATGTTCCTTTCCCCTTTTCACTGCCAACAAAACTGTACTGTAGGTTGCAACAACCTTTCAGAAATGGTCGTCCATGGAGGTTAAGCTAATGAGAGTTGCCCTTCCTGAGAACTCTATTCCATACATACGGGAATGCATGAAAAGGCAGACTAACACATGCAGGACATGAAATGTCACCCTACCAGCAAACGGGAAGGGGCAGGTAATGGCTTAAGATGAGGTGGTTTTGCTCCACACATAGCAATTTTAAAAGCGGAAGAAGGGGAACCAAAGGGGGGGTGGGGGGGTCTAAATCCTAAGCAGTTTAATTCTTTTGATGGGTCAGTAGTCCCGGTATATTCTGTGGGTTGCGTGCACAGACACATCTCTCCAGACTGGCAGGTGGGACTGGGCAAACGCACACTCTTGACGCAGAAGCGATTGACTGATGTACACAGAACGTAAATCATTCAGATGCTGGTGGCAGTGCACTTGCACACACCACAGCACGTACAGGCGCAGAGCAACCGTTCCTCATCCAACACTGGGAGAACCTCAGGGTTTCAGCGGAGGAACGCCAGCCAACAAACTAAAGACCCCAAACAGAGGTTCCATTTGACAGCGACCACGTCGTACCTCTGAATGTAGTCCTGCGGGTTAGGTGGGTGGGAGTGCAGGAAGTTGGTGAGGGGGCCGAGGCTGGGCCGCACCTTGACGTAGGCCGTGTAGTGGCCGGTCTGCAGCCGCCCGCTGTGCTCCACCACGCCGTACAGGGAGTACAGCACCTTGCGCTGGCCGCACTTCACGTCCTGGCAGAGGGAGCTGCAGTAGGGCGCTATGTCCAGCACCAGGGGGAACTCCACGTGGCGGTTCACCTTTCTCGACATGTAGCCCACCTGCGCAAAAAAACCTCTAAACTTTAGCTACACTAATAACAGAGCTGCAGTAAGGCAGCGCCTGTCCAGCACCCAAGGGAACTCCACATGGCGGTTCACATTTCTCGACATGTAGCCCACCTGCATAAAGAAAAAAAAAGAAAAAAGAATCTAAACTTTAGCTATACTAATAACAGAGTTGCTGGAGAATGCTAAGTCCAGCACCAGGGGGAACTCCACGTGACGGTTCACCTTTCTCAACATGTAGCCCACCTGCACGAGAAAAAAACCCCAGCAAACTAAACTTTAGCTATAAAAAAAACTTTTAAACTTTAGCGATACTAATAACAGCTGCAGGAGGGCGCTATATCTGGCACTGAAGGGAACTCCACATGGCGGTTCACCTTTCTGGACATATAGCCCACCTGCACGAAAAAAATCAAACCCTCAACGCTTTAGCTATACTAATAACAGAGCTGCAGTAGCGCGCTATATCCAGCGCCAAAAGGGAACTCTACACGGCGGTTCACCTTTCTTGGCATGTAGCCCACCTGCACAAATAAACAACAACAACAAAAACCCTCTTAAGTTTAGCTAGACTAATAACAAGCTCAATCTCACGCTGCTCCATCTCATGCAGCAGACAGATGCACAGGGCGCCTCTGAACCAATTATCATAGCACAGTTTGGAGGAAAGTGAGGTTGGGCAAGTCAGGCCAGTGCTTAACTCCCACATGTGCACTGAACCTTCCTATATTTGTCTTCACCACCATCCTAAAGCTTGTCTGTGGCAGGTCTGTAAAAGCTGAGAAAAAAAGAGAAAAAAAGATGTACCTCTGGTGGAGTTTATGTACCTCACATTTACATGCATGCCACGTGAGAGTTACCGCAGGCGACTCCGGTCTTCGTTGTTGGACTTCTGTTACATATTTCAGGCGCTAATTAACTTCCCTGTTTGTTGATTTTGGAAAAGCTGAGCTGCCGCAGCTGCACTCTTATCATACTGAGTAGACAATCCTTCGCTTTTTCTCACCTGCTCAAATCGCTTGAGGTGTAGCGTAAGAACAGCCGGAGGAACCATGATCAAAAACTGCTTAGAAGAATTGGAGTAGACAGCATCAGATCCCTTCTTGTCTGAAACAGAGCAGAACATGTGTCCAGTGTACAATGCTGATCTGTACGCAATAAATACAACGACCTGAATTTCACAGCAAAGCAATCAGGCATGAAGTGTCATATATATATATATGAAACAGAGCAGAAGCAACACAAATATTTATGTCGTGATGTCAAGAAGAGGACCGGGTTTCCATCAAAAGTTTGCCGGAGCAGCTGCAGGACCTTCCAGCCTCTTCTTCACAGGGTAGCACATGCCTACAGTGTGATCCTGGCATGACTATTGTTCAGGATGCTCTATGCACTTGCGTCTCTGTGATCGCGCCAGGCATTTTTCAAACTGGTGTGACATCTACAAGACAGCAAAAGTGGTTCATGGAAACCAGTCAATCGTTGTAACAGGTCAGACACAAACGTGTTTGCACTCATGCATGCACACACACACACACACACACACACACACACACACACTCATGCATGCACACACACACACACACACACACACACACACACACACACACACGCACACACACACCTCTCTCTGCTGGATTTATTGAACCATTCAAGCAAAATAACAGCTGGTGCGTCTGATTGATTTCTGATTTTGTTTCCAGTATATGCTGATCTTGACAGGTAAAATGCTGGAAATTACTGGTTAACACCAACCCTGTATCTGCCAGACCTCCATTCATAGAAAAGCACAGCTGGAATCAACCAGCCAACCCATGCCTCACCTCCAAACTGAAATCAGCACAGACACACCAGTACCGTCTGATGATGTTGCTGTTACTCACTGTTGTGGTGTTTTGTGGCAGACAACAGATACGGGTCACACAGCAGACGATAGATACAGGTCACATATATAATAATAAATATGTAATTGTAGACATGTGCAAAGAAAGAAAATGGTAACTTTGACTGGCCGCACTTCGCGCAGCGTGTGTATCTTTGTAAACTTCCATAGAGCTGCCACATACGGTTGTCTGCAAATGAGTTTGGTGTCGATGTTTTTTCTCATAAATTTCCATTGGTGCAGCTTGCCGATCAATACATGCTGTTAGCACGATAATTGTAAGACCAGTCTAATACCACTCATGTGAAAAGAATTAAACAGAAAAGAAAGACAAAGAAGACAAAGCTGCCAGCAAGGGCCTGGAATAAGCCCACATACACTGGGTTAAAGTGCATGTGCCTGATGAGTGGACATGTAGACGCAAGACAGAGACCTTACGTCAGTGCGTGACTTGGCAGAACGGGTGAAAGGGAAAAGGGAGTACCTTCGTGGTGAAAGGGAAAGGGAATACCTTTGTGGTGAAAGGGAAAAGGGAATACCTTCGTGGTGAAAGGGAAAGGGAATACCTTTGTGGTGAAAGGGAAAGGGAATACCTATGTGGTGAAAGGGAAAGGGAATACCTTTGTGGTGAAAGGGAAAAGGGAATACCTTCGTGGTGAAAGGGAAAGGGAATACCTTCGTGGTGAAAGGGAAAAGGGAATACCTTCGTGGTGAAAGGGAAAGGGAATACCTTCGTGGTGAAAGGGAAAAGGGAATACCTTCGTGGTGAAAGGGAAAGGGAATACCTTCGTGGTGAAAGGGAAAGGGAAAGGGAATACCTTTGTGGTGGGCAGCATTCTTGGGCCGCTGTTTGGTGCACCACTTGCAGCTCACTTTGTTGGAGCCGGTCAGCAGCTCGGCGGCCGTGAACTGGTGCAGACAGGACATGACGGAGCACTCCTTGGACGAGGGCTGGTAGCGCGGGGCCAGGGTAGTTTTCGACCTGTACCGCGCGTCCCGCCGAAACTCCTTCGCGGTCTTGCCCGCCACGTGGTTCAGGAGGGACGTCTTTTTGTCCGCGTTGGGCAGAGGCCCGCCACCGCCGCCACCGCCCGCCGCAATGCTAGAGTCTCCTGCGAGGGTCAGCTTCTCCTCCAGGTCCTTTTCCAGCCCCGCTGCCCCATCCCCTCCTTCCACCACCACCGAGTCCCTGCCCGCCTCCCCCTCCCTTTGGGGGGAATCCACCACGCTATCCTCAGGGCACTGCCGTGTTTCTCCTACCATCACTGAGGCGCTGCCCGCGGCTCTGGAGTCGCAGTGGTTTACCGACAGAGCCGGAGTTCCCTCCCCCCTCCCTGCATGATCTACGTGATTGGATTCTGACTTCACAGACCTGGGGCCCGCGCCCTGAGTCCTTTCTGACGCCATATTGTCCAGTTCCAGGTTGCTGATGCCGTTGGCCAGCTTCTCGATCTCCCGGATCTCCTCCTCCTTGATGCCGCTGCCCATGCTGTCTAGAGAGGCCGGCTGGGACTCCCCGGACTGCGATAAGTCGGAGGGCAAAATGTGGTTCTCCTTGATCGTGCTGGTCTTGATCGGCAGGTTGCTGGGCGACGCTTCCCCCTCGCTGTCATAGCGGTCGCGGTGGCTGAGGTTGCTGCCGCTGCAGCGGTCATTGCTGGCGCCATGGGATTTGGCCGGCAGGTTGCTCCTCCTGTAGTTGCCAGCCCCTGTCTGCAGTCTGGACGTCTCGCTCTCCAGGTTGTCCTCCACATCCGCATCTGAAAGCGAAAGTGTGCAGACACAAACAACACTGGGTGTTATTAGAGACTTGTCACTTTCTTCCATCTGATGATGACAAAACATCTACATCACCGTCTAGCATTTGAAAGTGAAAGTGTGCAGACACAAACAACCCTGGGTTGTTATTACAGACTTGTCACTTTCTTCCATCTAATGATCACAAAACATCATCGTCTAGTGTCTGAAAGCACATCGCATCAAAGGTCAGCCATCACACTCAGTCCTAGGTATCATGGAAGACTTGTCTTTCTTTTCCCCCTTAGACAACCAAAACATCTTCCACATCGGCACCTGACTGTGATCCAGTAGAAAAATATGGTTATAAGTCACATACATGTTTATTTATTTGCGAATGACTGGCATCCCATTTTAAAATGAGTGGGAAAAATGACAGTGACCAAAGACAACGCAAGGAAAACTGAAGTGATAATAACAATGCTTTAAACGGTGCAAATGTTACACATCAGTGAAGGTTGTGGAGAATTTCAAACTTCAGACAGCTGAAATGAGAGAAGGACAGGAAACGGTCCACGCATGTAGCTGTGGATGGAGATGAGGCACCTATCCATGGAGTGCATTTATTTCCGTGCCTGAAACACCCTGTCTGTAGACAGCACTTATTTCTGTTCCAAAACACCCTCTGTATAGACAGCACTTATTTCTGTGCCCAAAACACCCTCTGTATAGAGAGCACTTATTGCTGTGCCCAAAACACCCTCTGTATAGACAGCACTTATTTCTGTTCCAAAACACCCTCTGTATAGACAGCACTTATTTCTGTTCCAAAACACCCTCTGTATAGACAGCACTTATTTCTGTTCCAAAACACCCTCTGTATAGACAGCACTTATTTCTGTTCCAAAACACCCTCTGTATAGAGAGCACTTATTGCTGTGCCCAAAACACCCTGTCCATAGACAGCATTTATTTCTGTGCCTGAAACATCCTGTCCATAAGTGCACATATGCGCCTGAAACATCCTCTCCACAGACCATACTTATTTCTGTGCCTGAAACATCCTCTCCACAGACCATACTTATTTCTGTGCCTGAAACATCCTCTCCACAGACCATACTTATTTCTGTGCCTGAAACATCCTCTCCACAGACCATACTTATTTCTGTGCCTGAAACATCCTCTCCACAGACCATACTTATTTCTGTGCCTGAAACATCCTCTCCACAGACCATACTTATTTCTGTGCCTGAAACATCCTCTCCACAGACCATACTTATTTCTGTGCCTGAAACATCCTCTCCACAGACCATACTTATTTCTGTGCCTGAAACATCCTCTCCACCGACCATACTTATTTCAGGGACGGAAACACCCTCCCCATAGATAGCACTTATTTCAATGCCAGAACCAGCCTCGGGACACACAGAGAAATAAATTCTGTCACTGGCAGCACACTGTCAACACCTTGGAAAAATCAAACCAATCAACAAAACCACACCCCATGAAACCAACTCCACACAAACGTCAGGTGGAGACAAAGAGAGTCCGTACCTGAGGGGTCCTCCTGCGGGCTGCTGTTCTCCTCCTCCGCGTCGATGCTGTTGCTGCTGCCCTGCTGTTTGGCCTCCGGGGTCTCCATCGCCTGGTCCTCCTCCTCCCCACCGCCCTCCTTGTCCTCCTCCTCCCCATCCAAGCTCTTCCCCGGCCCGGCACTGCCCGCACTCTTCGTCAGCCGACCCTTTCTCTGCAACAACCAGCATAATGCACTTAAAACAGGGAGTAACTTGGGGTTTGGGGTTGCTGTTTTTTATGCCCAGTCAACCAGGATAGTTAGGAAATGACACCAGGGCGAAGTAACGGCAAAAGTGTCAAGTGCGATAGCCCAGCTGCGTCCAAATCCCAGTCGCCAGTCCGTCAGCGTGTGGGTGTGTTTGTGTGCAGAGGGGACAGAGTTTTCTGAGTGATCTGGGACTGTGAAATTATAACACCCTTCTTCCCTCCTCCTCCCCCCACCCCTCCCGCCCTAAGTTATTTGTATATATGAGTGGATTACTTGCTGTTCAAATACTTAAAGTGATCATACAGATCAGAGACTGTGGAATTATAGCACCATTCTTCCGCCCCCCTCCCCCCAAGTTATCTGTTGTATATACATGAGTGGATTACTTGCTGTTGAAATATTTAAAGTGATCATACAGATCAGAGACTGTGGAATTATAGCACCATTCTTCCGCCCCCCTCCCCCCAAGTTATCTGTTGTATATACATGAGTGGATTACTTGCTGTTGAAATATTTAAAGTGATCACACAGTATCACTACCACCCCCCCCCCCCCACCCACCCCCCATCAAGGATGACTGGGCATCAAAAACCAAGTATCTATCTTCTCACCCAATGTACTGGCATTATTTCTGCTTAACATGTGGCGTTCTGTCTTTAGATGGTAACTGATGCATCACAGATATCATGTCAAAGTGGTCAGTGCACCTCAGACTTCTTTGAACCAAATTTTATTCAAGTTGTTATTCAACTTGTTCCTCATCATATTCTGTCCATATCACATTCTGTTATCTTCTTTCCTTATCACACTGTCTATATCACATTCTATTATCTTCTTTCCTTATCATACTCTGTCCATATCACATTCTGTTACCTTCTTTCCTTATCATACTCTGTCCATATCACATTCTATTACCTTCTTTCCTTATCATAATTCGCCCACATCACATTCTACTATCTTCTTTCCATATCACATTATGTCTGACCATATCACATTCTACTACCTTTCCGTATCCTATTCTGCCCATACCACATTCTATCATCTTTCTGTATCCTATTCTGCCCATATCACATGCTATTATCTTCTTTCTTTATCACGCTCTCTGTCAACTGGTCCCCTTATCATACTCCTCTACTCCTCAGGGCTGACCTTGGCCTCTTTCTTGGCCTGCCGTCGGTTCTTGCGTTCCTGGTACTTGTTGGGTCTGTCGCAGCGCTCCGCAAAGCCCTCCACGCCAACAGTGGGAGCTGCTTCTTCCGCAGCGTCTCCCCCTGCCGCAGCCAGGCTGTCCTTCCGTCTGGCCCCCTGCATCTGGTTGGGGCGCTGCGGCTGCACACAGGTATCCTGCTGCATAGCATCTTTCACTGACTCCCACTGACACATAATAACAACAACTATTTCCCTGCATCTGGTTGGGGTGCTGGGGCTGCACACAGGTATCCTGCTGCATAGCATCTTTCACTGATACATAATAACAACAACTATTTCCCTGCATCTGGTTGGGGCGCTGCGGCTGCACACAGGTATCCTGCTGCATAGCATCTTTCACTGACACATAATAACAACAACTATTTCCCAGCATCTAGTTGAGGTGCTGGGGCTGCACACAGGTATCCTGCTGCGTAGCATCTTTCACTGACTCCCACTGACACATAATAACAACAACTATTTCCCTGCATCTGGTTGGGGCGCTGCGGCTGCACACAGGTATCCTGCTGCATAGCATCTTTCACTGACTCCCACTGACACATAATAACAACAACTATTTCCCTGCATCTGGTTGGGGCGCTGCGGCTGCACACAGGTATCCTGCTGCATAGCATCTTTCACTGATACATAATAACAACAACTATTTCCCTGCATCTGGTTGGGGCGTGGCGGCTGCACACAGGTATCCTGCTGCATAGCATCTTTCACTGACACATAATAACAACAACTATTTCCCAGCATCTGGTTGGGGCGTGGCGGCTGCACACAGGTATCCTGCTGCATAGCATCTTTCACTGACTCCCACTGATACATAATAACAACAACTATTTCCCTGCATCTGGTTGGGGCGCTGCGGCTGCACACAGGTATCCTGCTGCATAGCATCTTTCACTGACTCCCACTGACACATAATAACAACAACTATTTCCCAGCATCTGGTTGGGGCGCTGCGGCTGCACACAGGTATCCTGCTGCATAGCATCTTTCACTGACTCCCACTGACACATAATAACAACAACTATTTCCCTGCATCTGGTTGGGGTGCTGGGGCTGCACACAGGTATCCTGCTGCATAGCATCTTTCACTGATACATAATAACAACAACTATTTCCCAGCATCTGGTTGGGGTGCTGGGGCTGCACACAGGTATCCTGCTGCATAGCATCTTCCACCGACGTCAACAGATGCATAACAACAATACCGACTATTTACCTGCCCCACTACTCAGTAACGCAAGGCGCTTGCATTCAAAACACAAGGACATTAGATCAAAACTGCTTCTGTTCTCTTGCTCTCTCTCTTGTTTGTTCGTTTTGTTTGTTCATTCGATCACTCCTTCTCTATCAACACATGCAAAACACACATGAAAATCTGGCTTAAGTATTCGGCAGTGCAGTTATACAGAAGAGTGTTAATGCTCAAAGAAGTGAGATTTGAGAAGAGATTTGAAAGTGGACAAAGCAGAAGACCAAAAGATAGATAACTGATTTTTAACGCCCAGTCATCCATGAAGCACTGGCACCGAGACAAACACACACACACCCACACACACATACACACACACACATCCCCCCCCACCCCCCACACACTCACTCACCCACACACACACACACTCACCCACACACATACACACACACACACACACACACACACACACACACACACACACACACTCACACACACATACACACACACCCTCACACCCACACACATACACACACACACACACACACACACACACACACACTCACCCACTCTCTCTCTCTCTCTCTCTCTCTCTGTCACTCTGTGCATCACCTGCACATCTACAACATTATGCTGCTATGCAAAATCTGCTCCTGACTGACCTACACTGACCCCCACCCCCCTCCAGAAAGAACTGAAGCTGGTGTGTATGTTTAATATTCTACCAAAAACTGGCTAAAGCATTCTACAGAGAAAATGTCTTAAAAGTACATAAGTATAAGAGCCTATGCACTGCCAATGTTGTTGTCTTCTTACCTTCTCTTCTGTAACTGGCAGGGACAAATCCAGGAATGTTTCGAAGATCTGTGATATCTGAAACAGTCAAACATTATTATGCAGAATGTTGCAAAGACCTGTGACATCTGAAACAGTCAAATATTATTATGCAGAATGTTGCAAAGACCTGTGACATCTGAAACAGTCAAATATTATTATACAGGATGTTTCAAAGATCTGTGATCCCTGAAACAGTCCATTCCCACATTCCCTCCCCCACCCCCACCCCCCCCCCCCCCCCCCCAAGACCTGCAATACTTGAGAGTTAAAATAGTGGGTGCACACACACACATGCATGCACACACACATGCACACACACTACTGTCTGCAGAATGACACAGTTCCGAGTTTAAATACATCATTGTTTTGCAAGCATAAATAATACATTTACCTCTGCATTTTTACTTTTCAGTTCTAATCTTTATATTCCTAAGTCATCTGAGGTAAATCTCACTTGGCATGTGAGTAAATACAAAGTACATAAACTCCACCAGAGGTACATCCTAAAAAAGGATGACTCCCAGTGGCACAGATACTCTCTATTTCAGGCACACTTGGCGACACAGGTGTGTACAGGCATAAGACAGAACCAATTTTTATTCAAGACTGGATATAGTCCTTTTATCTTGAAACTGGCTCACATGTAAACACACAAATACACACATTTACATGTCTGCCTCAGAGCGAAGTGTCACAAACCTGTGTTTGATCTCGAAACTGGCTCAACATGTAAACACACAAATACACACATTTACATGTCTGCCTCAGAGCGAAGTGTCACAAACCTGTGTTTGATCTCGAAACTGGCTCAACATGTAAACACACAAATACACACATTTACATGTCTGCCTCAGAGCGAAGTGTCACAAACCTGTGTTTGATCTCAAAACTGGCTCAACATGTAAACACACAAATACACACATTTACATGTCTGCCTCAGAGTGAAGTGTCATGAACCTGTGTTTGATCTCGAAACTGGCTCAACATGTAAACACACAAATACAGACATTTATATATCTGCCTCAGAGCGAAGTGTCATGAACCTGTGTCCCCAAGCGTGCCTGGCTTTATTCTGTTTCAGACTGCACCACTCTGAGGAAGTTTAACTTCTCATCTGTTTGTCTATGAGGCAAGGCTGTCAGGACCTTTCCGCACAGGTTTTGGCACAAAACAAAGTCCCTGGAGATCAATGAACAAAGCTCAGTGATCGTGCTACACATCTTTCAAAACGGTGTAACGTCTATAAGGTGGCGAAGATGGTTCGTGGAAACCAGTCACACAATCCCTGCAACCAGAGAACCAGTCAAAGAAAATAACAACCAGTACGTCGGACTGACTGACGTTTTTTCCCCCTGGTATATGCTGATCCTAGCCAGCAAAATACCAGAAATCAGCGGTTAACGCGAACCCTGTAGCTTTTCAAAATTCAGTGGCATTAATGGCTGTTAAAACAAGAGACAGAGAGGCTGGTCACAGCTGCTTCTAGTGTTTGAAACGATTCCGAAGCCACTTCTCCCGGAACACTGCCATAGGACAGATGCTGTGTGGAATCATTGTGTTGCACATGTGTGTATGAACATCTGTACATGTGGACAAATAATAGCTGAAAGAAAATGAGAGAGTTCAGTGAGGCGAATAGGTGACCAAATTGTTGACAGGCCTCATGCTTTTCGCAGGCTGCACACGGAAGTGCTGAGCTGCGTTCACACAATGAACTGAGCACGTGCAAGCAGACTGGATCAAAAGAGAGCAGTCAGCCTCATGCTGAAGAACAGCTGTGTAATGAAACCACCTGGAGAGGCCGGCGTCTGTGTGCTGTGGAGTCAGGGTACATGACAAAGACGTTGAAATGGCGGCAACAGTGACTCACATGTTTGCACTCCTCGCACGTGATGGTGCTCACCAGCTGGCCCCCAAACAGACTGTCCAGGAAGGTGAACTTCACCTGACGCCCATACTCTGAACACATACACAAAGATACATCATCAGAACCACACACACACACACACAGAGATACATCAACACCACATTCACACACATACCAACAACATCACACATACATCATTAACACACACACATACACAAACATACATCATCAACACCACACTCACACACATACCAACATCACACACACACACACACACACACACACACACACACACACACACACACACACACACACACACACACACACACACAATCATTAACAACATCACACACATGTGCACACACACACACACACACATCACTAACAACTTCACACACATGCACATGCGTGCACACACACACACACACACACACACACACAAACATACCAACATCACACACACACACACATCATTAACAACATCACACACACACACACACACACACACACACACACACACACACGCACACATGCAGAGCTGCTAACTCTCCATCCATCAGCTGATCTTTTCATTCATTATCACTAGACATTACCCAAACAAAGAAGAAAAAATAGTCTGCCGTAATCCAAATCACACTTATTTCTAATTTAAAGTCTATATAAATGATGACTGTCAATTTGCAGACTGCTCCAAACAGCTATGCCAACGTCAGTTTCCTAAATATCAGTTCTGACAGAGATTCACGAGTCTGTCACCAAAACCCTGCCTGAGAAAGTACTTCAGTATAGTTTTGTATGTGTCTCTCTTCTCGAGAATGACCCCACGCAGCCCCTCAGCTGATAAAATTCCGTCCACTGACGGAACAATCTGATGTCTGATCCATGGCAAAGCCATGCTTGTGGCACATACATTCCTCTTTTTGCCAAATGATAAACGTCAGGAGGATGCTTACAACAGGTTTCCTGCCAGAAAACTTGTGAAAGCGCTGCCAAGAATAGCCAGTAGGCAAAACCGAGTCAGAGATCACACTTCTCTTTCAAGATAACAGTAAACCATAAGATCCCAGCTTCCCTGATGTAACATGCTTTACGGCATACTGTTCAAGCATTAAACCAACAATGTAACTCAAACACTAACACAAACAGAAAGTCACCTTTGATTTTGGTTTTGGTCTCTTCGTCCACTTTCTTTGGGTTCACGCTTTCTGGCAGCTTGAAGAATTTGAGAATCCCACTCTGCGCCCTCTGAAACAGCCCAGTTCCTTGACAATGCACAAAACCATGTTCATGTGTTCATGCTCACAAGCCACAAGGCAGCAACACAGCAGAATTCTGAGCATACTTCAGAACCCCCCCCCCCCCAACCCCAACTACATACACACACCACCATCACCACCCACACACACAATCACCATCCACACACCACCGCCACCCACCCCCACAATCACCATCCACACACCACCACCACCCCCACCACTACAACCACCACCCACACCACTGCCACCCACACACACCATCACCACACTACCACCACCCCCACACACAGACATCAACACAGCTACCACCACACACAATGGGCATAAAACATCAAGTTACTTATCACACCACACACACACACACACACACACACACACACACACACACACACACACAAACCTGGACCAAGTGGTGCCAGGACTGACCTTGATTTCTTCATTGCGCACGACGTCAATGAGGTATCTCAGCAACTCATGGCTGTCCTGCTGCTGGAAGCCTTTGAAACGAGGAGCCCTGAAAACCACCCCATCCCGTTCAAAGCCTGCTGCAAATCAGCCACTCAGGACTGATCAATAGTCACACTCCAAACAAACAAAGAAACAAAAAAAAAAGGATGCTACACAGCTGCTGCATGTAAACCACACCTAGTAAAGCAGTCCAGCACTATGAGAACAGTGCAGGGAAAATTCAGATACAGTTTAGGCTAGGGTGGACCAAATCACCACAAATGGGTGGGTGGAGGGGGGGAGGGGGGGCTGAGACTATTCAATTTAAAACATACTGTGCCCCCCCCCCCCTTTCATATTCATCTGCATAAGGCACTCAGAGTTTTTCAAGACTGGCACTGTAGAAACAGCCATTACAATCATCAAATCAGCCACTTTCAGTAAGTATGCCAAGTTTGAAAACTGTGCACCACCCTGAAGAAACAGCCAAATTATTATCATCAAATCAGCCACTTTCAGTCAAGACCCTGAGTCTGAAGAATGTGAACCACCCCCAAGAAACAGCCAAATTATTATCATCAAATCAGCCACTTTCAGTCAAGACACTGAGTCTGAAGAATGTGAACCACCCCCAATAAACAGCCAAATTATTATCATCAAATCAGCCACTTTCAGTCAAGACACTGTGTCTGAAGAATGTGCACTGCCCTGAAGAAACAGCCCAATTATTATCATCAAATCGGCCACCTCCAGTCAACACACTGAGTCTGAAGAATGCGCACCGCCCCCAAAGTTGAGACAGCTCCTGTGTTCCTACACAGCACAGGTGGAGGCTAGGTTCTGTGCTTGCCGTACCCCTAGCAGCAGTCACACATGCCTCACACACAGCCTGAACACCGCCCCAGGTCTCTGCACAATGAGGAGTGTTCTGGTGGCGACAGTGCAGTGCCAGCGCCCCCCTCCCCTCCACCTGGGATCTCGTTCCCACCAACACCTATCCGGAGGCAAAGCAGTGTTAAACAAGTCTAACAACATCTGTGCAATAACTGATCAGTTTACAATAATTCTAAACTCTCTCTCCGGTTATGTGTCCTTATCCTCACATAAAATTCTTAATAAAAACCTTCTTTTTTAAAATTCTATTATCCATGCACCAGTGCAGCAGACCTGCCACCACATCGCAGCTGACTCACTTTTTGCAGACATGGCTAAAGAGGGCGTTGGGTGTGACAGTGCCATGGGCACTGCCGTTGGTCATCTCTTGTACAAAGTTCAGCAGGGACTGGGTCAGGGGGCCCGGGTCACCAGGGACGATGTCGATCATCGGCTGAAACACATGCAGCAGCTCCAGTTCAGTTCAAGATGGTACCTATGCGCTCACAAAAGTCCATACACGCTCCACCCCATCTCTCAGAAGTTCCCCAACACTACTTTGAAACGGTTCCAGTGTTCATCTGATTGACGATGACCCTCTCTCGTTCTTTCAAGGAAGATCGTCTAGTGCTTCCCCTTTCAACACCTCTCTCCTCCAGGCACACAACTCCGCCCCCCCCCCCCACATCCCCCCCCAATGGAAAACAAAGGTTACTTACCAATTCTTTAAGTTTGCCATCCTCTTCGTCTTCCCCGTCAGCACTGCTGTCCGAGTCACTGTGTGGTTCCCTCCACCCCCCGACAGACATGGCCCGACCTTTCTTACACCCAGTCACCAGCAACGACTCCAGGCTGTGGGTCTGACACAGGTTCTGTGCACGCAGAGGAATAAAGGTAAACCAGCATACATGTATTCAATAATAATCATAATGATGGAAATGTGTATAGCGCCCATACCCCACGGCTCAAAGCGCTGAACAAACATAACACGCTTAATGTACATCAGGATGGAGAATGGTATCTGCATTTTAACAAAAGCTCACACATCATGTACACGTCAACAAAGGTTCAAGCATAACTGTGCAAAATACACACACACACACACACACACACACACACACACACACACACACACACACACACACACACACACACACACACATTGTACACACCGACAGCGGTGAAGGACAATGTTGCCATGTATACAAGATAGCTGACTCTGACTTCAAGGTTTTTCACAAGACACTGGGGTTAGGGGAACAGGATGGTGGAGAAAGAGTGAGAAAGCGAAGAAGAAAAAACAACAACAGACAGGCAGACAAGCAGAGAAGGAGAAAGGCTAAGATACAGACAGACTGCAACAGAGAAAAAACAACAAGAGAAAGAAAAGAAAACTTGTGTTTTAATGCCCAGTCAACAGAGAAAACAAAATAACAGACTAACAAAAGTTATGAACTCTAAGCTGTAATCTTAACACAGATTCTGGACACACCTGATGGGGTGAAATTCAGTGCATGAAGAAGAAGAGGGAACAAATGTACCATTTCCATCGCTGTACTTCCAGCTGTAGCACTAATTGTTTGCTGCGGTGTCACACACAGTTAATCAGTCTAAGGATAATAATTAATATCACAATCAGACCTGCTAATGTTTATTGTGGTGTCACCCATAGTTAATCAGTCTAAGGACGATAAGTAATATCACAATCAGACCTGCTACTATGCGGATTCGTAAATTTTGCCGTAACAGCACTGAAAAGCTAGTAATCTTACTTTTGGTGTTAAAGTCATTAGTAAAATTAAACTGTTTTACAACTCCATGAGTTTCAAGTTCAAGTTTTAAATAGTCATAGATCTATCTGCACAGTGTGTCACGTCCATGAAGACGGCCTCTTACTGTCTGTCTTCACTGAATAAAAAAAATTAAAAAGGAAAAAGTCACACACAAAATGACAGTCTTGGCCGCACTGGCATCAACATTCTTGTCTTTTCTTTTCTATTTTATAACACAGAAAAATAAGCACAAAAAAAAAAATGTAAACTGGGAATCTCAAGCCAGCCGGCGCTTTGCAGATTCCTGTGTCACCAGAATTCATGATACCTGTCAACTCATAAAATCATCAACCACAACAAAAACATCCTAAAAATCAACTCTGCAGAAAGACAGAAAGATCACGTACCTGCATGACTGCGTTGAAGAAACATGTGTTTCCCAAATTGCTGAGACCCTAGAAAAAGAAAGAAAAACACACCAAGAAAATCAATGAACAGGTAACATCCGCTATCTCAGCAAGGTCTGACCAATTTACTTATCTAGTGAACTGTGCATGTGTCTTGTGTGACTGCTGCTGGGTGTATGGTGCTAACAAGTCAGTAGCTGCATTTATCACTGTATTTCACGTAAGTTCAAAGGCACTAGGTTGGAAGCCATTCCTGATGACGCAAAAACCAGTCAACATGCAAACTGGTTATTAACTTATTTCTTTTGTTATTCACCCCATTATAAAACTGATAATGCAAATGCAGCATTGCTTTCTATAGCATTATTTTGCTTATATTGCAACCTAAGCTGATGCCCCTGAGTGTGTGTGCATGTGTGTGTGTGTGTGTGTGTGCATGTGTGTGCGTGTGTGTGTGTGTGTGTGTGTGTGTGTGTGTGTGTGTGTGTGTGTGTGTGTGTGTGTGCATGCATGTTTGTATGTGTGTGTGTGTGTGTGTGTGTGTTTGGTTGAGGGGAGGGGGGTTGCAAGCATGCATGCTTGTGAATGTGTGTGTACATGCATGTGTGTCTATGTGTATAAATGTGCACGCGCACACACACACACATGCACCTACACACATGCACACGCACTCACAGACACAAACACAGGCACACACACACATGCACACACACACACACACACACATACATGCACACTCTCACTCATGCATGCACGCACACACACACACAAACATGCACACACACACACACACTAACACACACATGATATACATGGTGTTCAAGGCACTAGGGTCTGGAGAAGCCCATTTGTAGCAGTGATAAGTCCAGTCAACCACCCACTCCATGTGTTAAAATAATCATCTCCTTGATGAACCTTTGCACTCAGGCACAGAAGCTCCACAAGGAAGAAAGCAGCTGTGCTGCTGACATACCTTGACCTTCTGGCAGGCAACAGCAGATGATTTTCCAGCCACTTGTGACTTGTCAGTGCGTGATTGGCTGGTGGGTGGACTTGGGTCAGTGGGGGAGATGTCGGACTGACTAGTGGGCTGAGGCCCTGGTGGGGGGAAAAAAGCAGCACCATAAAAAAATGAGATTTTAAAATCACAAAATAAAACATTCCACAACAAAACAACAACTAAAAAGCAATGTCATCTTGACACAGGGTTTGCATTAAAAGGTAATTTCCAGAATTTTATCGGTAAAGATCAGCATATACCGGAAATAAATCGGCAATCGGTCAGGTGTACCGGATGTTACTTTATTTGACCAGTTCCAAAACAAAACAAATGCAGTAGCAGTAGTAGTAATACAGACAGCCATGTACCTGACCAGTTCCAGTGATCACCTGACCAGTTTCTGTGAACAACTTTTGCCACCTTATAGATGTCACACCAGTTTGAAAAAATGTCTAGCACAATCACTGTTGACAGAGAGTGATGTTACTTGACCCAAACAATGTCATCAGGCATTTATTGGGGGGGGGGGGGGGGGAGGGGGGGGGAAGGGGGGAGGGAGCTAGGGATGAGGTGAGGGGTTACCAGCTGGCGATGTGGTTTGCGTAACACAAGCTATGTTGTGCCCTAGCCCTGGGTAATGCCTGACAGAAATGTTCACCATTATCATTATTATTATTAACAGGGAGTGGGGTAGTCAAGGATCCGATATGTATAAACTACAACAGTTATACATACACTAGCGGATGGAGTGGTCAAGGGTCAGACATGTATAAACTACAACAGTTACACGTACACTAGCTGGTTATCACAGTAATGTTAACTTCAAATCCATGAGAATATGTGCGTCTTACTAATCAGTACTGATGACATAAATTTAAAATCACCTGTTCCAGTCTTTTCACTGAAGGTGGTTATTATTTCAACTGCATTGTGAAATACATCAATATATAAATTACTGAACTGACTTGAACAAAAGGTAAACCCTCACTTGAAAAATGGGAGAATTCTAAACGAGGTAGTCCTGCCTGCTTGCGAAGAAAGTCTACACACTCCTGTACCCTCTTGCTGACGTCCACAGGAATGTCGTTATCACACGTGTAACACCTGCGCAGACACATAACTAGTTATCACACATGCTTCTGTCTCAGTAGCAACACAAACAAATGTGGAACAAAAGCCTTGTTGGACACAACCTCACATTAAGACTGTCAGAAGGAGGACCAACGTTCAGTCCTGGCATCTCCCTCTCTTTAATAATAATTGAAATATCTCTCTTTCATAATAACTGAAATATCTAAGGCATGCAAAAAATTGGGGGAAAGGCTGGGAAAAGACACTGAATGGACAAAAGTTTTTGTAGGTATAATTTTTTTTAAGGGCAATTAAATTTAAATGGTTTCAAACAAATACGGAAATTTGTAAAGAACCTACTCTGTGACTCTAAGTGCTGAACACAACCACAACAAAATTGCCACTTGTGGGATAATTAAAGTTTTTTGAACTGAACTGAACTGACCAGAACAATACCAACATAACAGAACACACATGTACAGCCAGATACAGACTGTCATCCATTAAACATACAACTAACAAATAATGTACACATCAACACAGGCGTGACTATATATATGCAACTCACACACAAATGCTGGATGGAGTAAGAGCAGTGTAGGATAGTGCTGGTGAGTTAAGTAGTTGGAGAAGAGTGTTTTTTCCCATGCCTAAAGACCATTTTCACACGCCAAGTTACTAAAATCGCTACTCATTTACACACAATTTGAACTCTCAAGTTTTAAGCTAAACAAATTTCATATTTTCCATCTACCTTTGGCTGCTGCCTTTCTTCCTCTCTTTTTTCCTTGAATCTTCATTCTGCAGATGATCTGTTGACCATGGTCATGAAATTCCACGTTTCCAAGACCTTGGCCAAAAATGCCATTTTCCCCAAATTTGCCAGGCCTCGAAAAAGGCACCCCAGATTTCCCAAACCTTCCCAATTTGTTTAAAGACCATGTCAACCCTAACAAAGTCTCTTACAATGCTGGTCAACTGTGGAGACTGACAGCAACACAGTGCATGACAGTGTGCATTCTGAGTCAACACACTGTCTTACCATGCTGGTCAACTGTGGAGACTGACAACAACACAGTGCACGCCAGTATGCATTCAGAGTCAACACAGTGTCTTACCATGCTGACCAAGTGGTGAGATTGGCCACAATGCAGTGGATGCCCGAGTGAGGTGTCTCAAAATGTTTCAGGGCATGTTTTTCTCTGGAATTCCGGTCACAGCCCTGAAAGAAACCCACAATGGTGTCACAACAGTGACAGTCATCATACTGACACATTGTGACACACAGCCTTCCCTTTCATTAGCCACACAGCAGAAACCCAAACAAGTTAGTAACCATAAATTTCTACTTGTTCCCATAGTCACAAAACTTCCAGGTTTCACATACAGCTCCTGTGTCAGTGTTGATGTTTAAAAATGCATTTTGTGAGAAAAACAACAAACTTTCAACAACTAAAAAAAACAAAAACCCACACAAACACAAGCCTCTCTGGATTTGGTGAGAACACAAACCAAAAAAATGCTCATGCACAAGGTCACTCCACAATGCTGCACCCACCCTCTGGAACAGGCTATCAGACTCATTTCACAAAGCTAAAGACATCGCATTTTTTCCGGCAGCAGCTGAAATCTTTTTTTCAACTTCTCATTCCCTACCCCTCCTTTCTCTAAGGCTGCCTCCATGCAACCCCCCATCCCTCCTCCACCCTATTCGCCAAGCGCAAAAAGCATGCAGCTACCTGTATGGAGGCAGACTGCAGGAGTACAGAAACAGACCTTGACACTGACAGAATTACTAACAAGCTGCCGAAGAATCCAGCCCCACCTGGTGACCACACTGAAGACACACCCAGATGGTGGGCTCAAATTCTGAGTCCTCCACCGCTGATGCCGCTGCTCCTTCGAGAGGGCTTCCAAACAGGTCTTTGGCGCCGCTCTTTGTGGCCTCCACTGCACAGCTCTGAAAATCACCATGTGGCCTGGTCAGTAAAGAACACATGCTAGAATATATTATCTGGTCACTGACCAATACATATAATATATATATATCTGGTCACTGACCAACTATAGTTGTTGTTTTTAGCAGATACTAGAAAGAACAAGAGGTGCAAATTTATGCTCACTCAACTCAGGTTCAAAACAGGAATTATGTATGACTTTAATTTCATCCTGTACCTTAAACAGATTTCAAGGTCACTGACATGTCACCGCATGTATACATTACATATGGACATGGAGCTCTACGGCAGTTATCTTCACACATGTCAAAGACAAAATAAACACTATATCTAAGGAAAAAAGCCAACATTCAGGTTTTAGTGGCAGTCTAATGAAGACCCATTATCAATCAGATGCTTTGTGTATTTGATCCTGTTGATGTGTGAAACAAGCATACAAGTTTTACAACACAAAGGTTAACTTGACGCAGACCTCATAAAGACTTTTACTCAGAAAAGACAGCCATCTCTCTGATCACTGATGCCACCACAGCCTTCAAGTTCAAAGTATGTCAAGATCCCCAAACACCAGAAAGCACAGGTAATTAAAGCTTGATAGTGTGCAAGATGTAAATCATCTTTTTAAAACGGACTCTGAGAAAACTACCATTAAAGTTGTCACTGATTCCAGAAATAAACAAAGAGAATTGATAATAACACTTAGCTGCACTTGACAGTGTCAGGTGTAACAATACCTACTTCAAATGCAAGCCATGGTCAGATGTCTACTTCAAATACAAACCATGATCACTAAATTAAAGCATTATGTACATGATCTTGCCAATGTATACTGCACGCATTGAGAACTTGTATAAATGTGCCCCCACCTCAGAGCTGAAGACATTTACACACAAGTACACACACGCAAGTGTGTGCACACACACATGTGCACACACACAAATTGGTCAGATGCCAAAAATGGACGTCAGAAATACTCAAACACATGGAGAGTTTATAAACATTACAGACCATTCTACAAGTGGCAAACCATCTGTGTGCCATTGTTCATCTATATTTCTATCACTTTTTAATAATATATTAATACTACTTTTTGCTCCCATTCTCATTAAGGTACTTACTGTACATTCACCAAAAGTGCATGTTGTTTTCAACAGAGCTTTTCGCATCGCAGCAAAGTTGACAGCCTTGGCGATGTGTGAACAAACTGAGGAAGAAAACACAACGTTATAATTTACTTCACACTGACAGTATCAGATTCTGTGTAAATTAGCTACAACTATGAACTAATAATACATATTTCTGTTTTTTGGCTTAGAAATTAATGATTTTTTTAAAATGTTTTATAATTTATAATAACAACAGCTGGATTACTTTTTTTCTTTAATCTTTTTTCTTTTTTCAAAAAAGAAAAAGAAAAAAGGAAGGAAAGTATAAAAGAGATTATCGCATGGAGGAAAGAAGAAAAAGATTTTTTTTTTTATTCATCAATACTTTTACTCAAAAAAAGACAGCCACCTCTGTGATGCTGTCACAACCTTCAAATTAAACCCACAGTGCTGTGTCAAGAGTTAACACTGCCCACAGACACAAAGACAAACCATACAGTCTACACTTTCAAGATGAGAAGAAAAAGAGGTACTCTCCCAAACTTGAACTGTAACTGTCCTTCCTAACTTGGCTGTTTTGCCAAACTTCAGAGTTTGTGCAAACAGGGATCCTAGCTTTGATCCTAGTTCGACACAGGGCTCAGAGTCAAAGCTGCACTTTGTCTTCTGTTCTAACTTTTAGTCTTCTGGCTTACCAGGAAAATTACATTTTTGTGTATGGGAAACAACACAATACAATAATACTTTATTAATACTCAAAAAGGAAATTCATTTGGCTGTCTGACAAATAATAAGTACATAAAAACATAAGTAAATTATACTCTACAGTTTTACGGACTTAATAAAAATCAAAACTTAATAAAATCAAGTAAAGTGAATAAACAGTAAGTGAACAAACTGCTATTGCTATTGCTATTGCTGTGACTTGTGGCTACTGTACATAGCATCCATGACCAAGTTACTCTGAGGTATGGTGACTCACTTGCCCACAGGGAAAAAACCCAAATGCCCAATACCAATGTGCTAAAACTACATTGTATTTTTAAAAAGTGTTAAAAAAAAGGGAAAAAGTTTTAAATAAAGTCAACAGCTGTATCTTACAGTACTTAAATTACAGTGTAAGTGTAAGCACAGCTGTCAGCAGGAATGATCAGCATTCATACTTACTGACTGCCCCTTCATCGCTCGATTCCTCGGCCTCATTTTCCTTGCTTTTTCGTATCCTGTGTTTCCGGTTTTTCCCCATCTTGTACGTGTGTGTGCTTCCTGCATCTAGCACTCTCATTGAGTTGGAGCAAGATAACTGAATAAGAAAGAAACAACAGCTCACTCTTGTTATCTGTACAGTTAATCCTGCAATGATCCTGTTCAACTTCTTAATAATTAAATACAAAACCTTCAATTGTCACATGATTAGCTGTTCATGTTATGAATATATTATCTGCCTTCCAAATGCTGATGGCTGAGGGGAAGAAGGAATACTCGAAGGCGCCTGTCAGTGACTATCAGTTTTCCTGGCCGCCCTCTTGTGTTGATGGCCTGGTGGTGGATTTCATTCACTTTGAGGGAGTCTTCTCTGGGTTGGGTTGACAAGACCATTATGATTTTGTGCATGTATTGTCATGACACTTGTCACTGAGCTAAAGAAAGACCTGCACTGAGGCGCCCTCGTTCAACTTCAAGCAACATCTGCGAAGACAAACAAGGCCAATGCCTTCATTAGGTATTAAACTCTACTACAGATGCTGCCCCATCAAAACAGACCAATGTTCACACTGCTACAAAGGCTTCGTCTGACCCGCAGTGGAGGACACTCCCAGTCTGGGCTCCCCATCAACAAGTGTTGTTACAGTCTTGAGAGGGTCCGGGGGCAGCTCCCATCAACAAGTGCTGTTGAACAGTCTTGAGTGGGTCCAGAGGCACCTCTTCAGCCCCACCACGTGCTTCTGGGCTTGTCTCTAAACTGGAATGAACCTCCAGTCACCTGGCAATCGCAGGCCAGTTAGCCAAAGCAATGATGATCATGACGTACAAAATCATCAGATGATAAGAATGTGACACCAGTCTCAACATATAATGTAAATATTCGTAACACGTGCGCAAACGCCTTCTAATGTACGTTCCCCGAAAATTTGGCTTTCCATCTGTATGACACAAAAAGATAATATCCTGTTCTGCATGGGAAACGAAGGGTAGGGAGTCTCAACAATCATCCTGTAAATACAGCTTTCCAGCAAGACTTAAGTTTTGATGGGGAAAAAGTTGTAGCGCAAGAACTGACAAAATACCATCGCGAAACAAACGTCAATATATATCTGCTCCTTACCTCTGATTACGAGAAAATATGATATAAACCGTAGATAGTCTTGTCACCGTCACATTGCTGTATCGCTTTGTGGCAGTAAGTCGTGATCACTTTATCCATTAGAAAAATAATCTGTACAGTACAACTGGCAACATTCTCTTAAATAAATGCTCGTATTCCTTCATTTTAAAGCAAAATATTCCAAATTACGAGAAATTGTAGTTCATTTATAATTAAGTACGACATCATGCCACTTTACCTTATTCCACCGAGCAATCGCGGAACCCGTTCACTCGCTGTGCACCTTGAGCCAATCTGGTTCCCGGTAGCTCATAGGATACATCAGCATTTTACGACGGGCCCTCCAGGATGCCTCTGAACAGACGCGTGACTCGGATCAGTTTCGGACAAGATCTGTGACCAAGCATCGGTTTACGACATCCATCTGCTGTTTTACGCACTTTCTACCGCAGTTGTACTGAATCAGTTTTAACATTTTCGTTCCCAGGCTGTGCTGGTTCAGTGGAGGCTCAGTACTGAGTTGGTACAGTGTCAGTGCCAGCAAAGATGTTCATGAATAAAGTGGTGAGGCTGAATGTGTGTGGCAAGGCTGCCTGAGGGTGAAACTTTGAGAAAAAAATAATGAAGTCAGTTAAATGGACGTTGTGTGGTACGGAAGGCTAGGGCAATGGTGGATGACAACAGCCATGTCAGTCCTTGTGAAACAGGGCCGTACAACGACTGAGCCGTCACTGAGTTTCTTCCATCTCAGTGGTAGGCGATTCGTGAGTCAGTCGCGTAGTCACGTGCGGCGAAATGTAATACACTTTTGTTCTGCAAATCCGTTCAAACGTCAGAGCCGCAGAGTGTGTGTGTGTGTGTGTGTGTGTGTGTGTGAGAGAGAGAGAGAGAGAGAGAGAGAGAGAGAGAGAGAGAGAGAGAGAGAGAGAGAGAGAGAGAGAGAGAGTAACTTTTGTATTTTCAACATAACTTACTGTTCCGCTTTGAGTTTTAAAATACACAGAGTGCGTTATTGTGTACTGTGATGCGGTTAATGTTCAGCCACGTTTTAAGTTTCTCTGATGAGATAATAAAGTAATACTGAACTTATCTTGAATCTCAGTTCCAGCTGCTTTTCTGATGTCTGAGGATCAGTTACAAGCCGGGGGGGGGGGGGGGGGGGGGGAGCGTGTGCTGAGGCGGGTGGCGAGACAGACTGAGCCTGGAAAGCTGCCAGGCTGGTCAGTGACTGAGATAGGCGCTAAAGCGGTCAGACGGCAGAGCGGCTTGACAGGGCGGCCATGCCGCAAGATCTATGATAATAATAATGGCCCGGAAATTTGTCTCGGTGCTCTACCTATCAAAAATATAAGTTAGCTGCCCAAGGATCACACAAAAGCTGCAAAGAACTGATCGTGACAATTTTGCTACTAGATGCTACAACACACAGAAAGAAGAAAGAAAAACGGTACACCACTGACAGCTGAAGTACACACACACACACACACACACACACACACACACACACACACACACACACACACACACACACACACACACACACACTGACACGCACACACACTACACTGGAATTGCAGTTCACGTTTGCGGATTTGACTCAGTGCAGTAACTGATCCTGCACTGATAGGGTTGCCGACTGAGTGTGCGTGACTCGACTCCTGCAGACCTTGTCTGATGTCCTCAGTCCTGGAGTATTGCACCGAGTAGGGTAGACTGAGTGCGGCATGCACTGAGACCTTGTCTGATGTCCTCAGTCCTGGAGTGCAATTGCACTGAATCGGGATGACTCGACTCCTGCACGGAGGCTTGTCTCATGTCCTCAGTCCTAGTTTTCGCCTTGCAGTTAATTTTACGACTCGACTGACCATGTGGACTGAGAAGAACTGAAGTTCTGCTCTCGCTACCACTAAGTCCTGCTAGGGATTCTGATCCCACGACTGGCTCGAGTTCCGATCCGACGTTAGTCCCGGGCGTGGCGTTCCGGCCTGGCATTGAGCGGCTATCCCTGTCCCACGTGTTTGCCGCGGCGTGTGTGTGTGTTTGGTGTATAATAATGTCCATTTATCATGCGTGTATGGTGTATGTGCCTGCATGTTGTTGTTTTTGTGTGTGTGTGTGCGCCTGCATGTTTGTGTGTGTGTGTGTGTGTGTGAGAGAGACAGAGACAGAGACAGAGACAGAGAGCCACGATTTGCCGTCTTCTTCAGTGTTGCCTGTCTGCATGTAGTGTGCCTGCCTGCACGTAGTGGTTTTGTGTGTGTATGTGTGTGTGAGCCACGGTATGCCGTCTTCATCCGTTGCTTCACGTCCGCAGAAACCATCAGGCTTATCCTGGGATGGGGAGCCCAGGACGACTACCTCGACTTTCACGCAGCTCCTGAGGTATGCTGTATCAGTATTTGCGTGTGTGTGTGCAATGGCCCACTACCAGCCAACCTGCCGCCGGGCAGTAGCAGGGCAGCATGATTTGGGGGGGGGGGGAGGGGGGGGTTGGGGTGAGGTGGTAACATTGGGGAGGGGGTTGCAGGTGACATCACCATCGGCGCCGTGCTCAGGGACAACGGCACGCCCTCCGGCCTTCAAGGCATCTCTCATCTCCGAGCAGGGTCATCCAGAATATTGAAGCTAGTTCCTGCCGTTTTAAGTTTTACCTGTCCCTAATAAGCCTCATGGCTTCTGTGGACGTTAAACAATGCGTTTACTTACTTACCTGCCGCTTTGAGGTTTTTATGTATACACAGTTTTGTTGATCTTGTAAGGGCCACCACCACTACAACAAAACAGAAAACCCACACCAAAAACAAAAGAAACAACAACAACAACAACAAAACACTGAGTCTTTTTGTCAAACAGCTATCATATGTACTCTCTCACTCAAAACCAAGGGACTTTTCATCAAACATTTATTACACTTACTCTCACATACTGACACCAAGGACATATGAAATGCACAAAACCAACTCCAGGAAAACGAGCAAAACAGCTGTTCACCAGTACAAAGGGATACGCCAGGTGCTTGCTATTGCAACAATACAGTGATGAAAGCAGGACATGGTCAACTTTCTCTTGTTGACTGCGCATACATTCACATTTCTCTAATGAAAGCTTTGAAGCTGCACACTGCACAGGTGACTTCAAGTCACATGTGCACTTTAAAAAAAAAAGGTGTTTTTTGTAGCAACTTTTAAATTACCAGCTTATCACGTCGGCAATCATGGTACACTGGTTACACTTCAGTGTGAGCAATATTCCACCAAGAAGTATGATCATGATTTAATTAGGGACTCAGATTCTGGGGTCATAGTGTTTTCTGATCAGTCAACGGGACTCTGATTCTGGGGTCATAGCGTTTTCTGATCAGTCAACCCAGATCAGCAACCCGAAAGCGAACAAAACGGTGAAACACAATCAGGCTGAAACAGATAAACTGAGTGACTTCATAGCAGTCATGTACATACAAACAGTGCAGTAGAACTTGGTTCATGTGGTCGAACAGTGATCCCATATCTGTCCCTCTCAGTGTCACAGTGGTTCCTACAGTCAGAGTGATTCTGTCTGTCCTTTACACCATACCAGTGCAATACAACTTGGTTCCTACAGTCAAACAGAGCGATTCTGTCTGTCCTTTACACCAAACCAGTGCAATACAACTTGGTTCCCACAGACAAAGAGTGATCTCACACCTGCCCTACGACAGTTCAAACAGCATTTCATCAAGGGTTCATGTGGTCCAATGCTGATCCTGTGTCTGTCCTTTACACCTAACTCAGTGCAGTATATAGCCTGGGTCCTCCATTTGAAGTGATCTCGTATCTGTCTTTGCCAGCCCAAACTGTTTTATGAATGGTTCATGTGGTCGAACTGAGTGATCACATGACAGTCTTTTTACACTGCAAGTCTGTGCAATACAACTTGGTTTCACTCAGCTGAACAGAATGGTATCATGTCTGTCACTGACACCAAAAAACAGCTGCTTTGTCGTTTACACCAAAATACTGTCTACTTGTCTGCATACTTAACCTCTTGAGTTACAGCTGTCAGTTAAGTACTGGTGCAGTATTGTACTGTGACAGTACAACCCACAGATTCTTGCTGCTGGGTCATTTTTGTTGTTATGTTTAATCCTGTTCCACAACCACATACTCTGGGCAAAACTTAGTACAAAGAAACAGCAGCTTCTTTCCTTGGACAATTTGCTGGACATTTGTAGCTAACAATAAAACAAACACACATTCCTTAAAAAAAAAAAAATCTTCCGCTAAAAGCAAGAGAGAAACTTCATCTGTAGCTGATGTCCCGCTTGTGCTGTAGTTCACTGTAGCGTTTCTGGAGTTCTCTTTCTCGTTCCATCTGCCTCTGAACATCCTCTTTCAATGACTGAAAAACAAAACAATGC
This sequence comes from Alviniconcha strummeri, assembly GCA_963584105.1. Taxonomy (NCBI): domain Eukaryota; kingdom Metazoa; phylum Mollusca; class Gastropoda; family Provannidae; genus Alviniconcha; species Alviniconcha strummeri. Next base: position 21,077,160 of record OY757544.1, read on the forward strand.
AAGTTCAAACGTTAGTTATGTGTACAGATAGTGCTATCCCTGCAATGCTTTAAAAATAAATAAAAAATGTATGTAACACAACATGAATTTTTATATATATATTTTTTAAAGCATTAAAGCAAAATGTATGTAACAACATTTTTTAGGGCTCAGGAGCCATGTGAAAGTCCAGGCGGATGTCCTGGGCTCCCGTCCCTAATAACTGTATGGTTTCTGTGGACGTAAAGCAACACTTCAGCAACAAAAACACAACATTCCGTAATGCCCATCAAGTCTTTCCCAGATTTGCTCTTTTGCTACATCCACGTCACTTTGAATCAAGAGAGATCTAAACAGGAAGGGTCAGGGGAAAGATGAAAAATCAGAAAGTTTCACAAATGTTTTTTACTGTCTACTTCACATCATGCTGTTTTACGCATACCTATTCTATATTATTGCAATGTCTGTGTGTTTCAGCACTGTCACTTTGTTTGCTGTTTTATTCATACCGGTTTTATATTATTGCAGTGTTTGTGTGTGTTTTAGTATAGTTATTTGGGTTTGCTACTTTATACATAACTATTTTATATTGTTGCAAAGTATTAAGTATGTAATATGTATTGTTATGCTACCTCTATCGACTCCTACACATTTTTGGCTGAGCTGATCTCATCAGAGCAGTCTGCTCTTTCAGAAGTAGGCAGCTTACTGCTACAGCAGAACCCCCGATGAGAGACCCCCCCCCCTTTTAAGACAACTGTTCCAAAAAACGACCCTCCATGTTCTCATGAAAATTAAACCCATGTCCAAGAACCACCTCTTTTAAGACCAATGTTCCTAAAACCGGCCCTCCATTTTCTCCCCTAAATGAACCCATGACCAAGAACCACCCATCTATTTTATGACCACTGTTCCAAAAACTGACCATTTACATTCTGATGTAAATAAACCCATGACCATGGATTAAGACCACTTTTGCTCTATTTTTAGGGGTTCCACTGTATGGATTTAACCAAGGTCAGTTGGCCTGGCCTAGCAGTAAGCAAACAATGTTGGTTCGATTCCCACTTTGGCTCTCCTTTCCCTTCAAACATTTGTAATTTATGGATGACATGTGACTTTGCCCCTCACAATTAACGAAGCATCAGAATGGCTCTCACAGCGGCCCATTTTAGTGCAGAATCATTCTGGTTGCAACAGTGTATGTAGCATTAGGTATAGGTCCAGCTTGCCCAATCCTCTGGGATCTTGGTCCACACCGGTACCTCTGTGAAGACAGCTCCACATTACACAAGTCTAATGAACGATCAGACTGCTCTAACCCTAACGCTTTCCCCACAGTTCTGTTGAGCAAATCTACTGTACAGCCTCAGCATGTTCTCTCCGAAGTAAAACTGATGGACTGACCTCCATGCGTTTGGGGATGGCTCCGATTTCGTGTTGCCTGAGGTTGTCGAAGGTGTTCCGCTCCAGGTATGTCTGCTCCAGCTGCTCTGACAAGTCGCTCAGCTGCTTCATCAGTCCCTGGGCTCGAGACTGGGCACACACAACATGGCACTCATCTTTGGAACGGCATTGTAATATACAGTGACATACACATGTACAGAGACTTACAGATGTCAAGACTGTGCACTGAGAACCTGAGAAGTTTACACGAATGTTTTGTTAAAGTGATGGGGACCAAAAAAATTGAAACAAGAATGACTGCTAGCATTCTAAAACCAGCCAGTCTTCCAAGCACTGGACACGAAAATTTGAAACAAGAATGACTGCTGGCATTCTAAAACCAGCCAGTCTTCCAAGCACTGGACACAAAAATTGAAACAAGAATGACTGCTAGCATTCTAAAACCAGCCAGTCTTCCAAGCACTGGACACGAAAATTTGAAACAAGAATGACTGCTGGCATTCTAAAACCAGCCAGTCTTCCAAGCACTGGACACAAAAATTGAAACAAGAATGACTGCTAGCATTCTAAAACCAGCCAGTCTTCCAAGCACTGGACACAAAAATTGAAACAAGAATGACTGCTGGCATTCTAAAACCAGCCAGTCTTCCAAGCACTGGACACAAAAATTGAAACAAGAATGACTGCTAGCATTCTAAAACCAGCCAGTCTTCCAAGCACTGGACACAAAAACAACAAAGCTCAGCCAAAAGCTAATACACGGCTTAGTTCTACATCTCATTTTTCACCATTTAACTGTTGTTTAAGTGTCATTTTTTGTAGCTTGATCAATAAAGGGGATTACCCTGAAAATTCGCCTGTTGTGTTTTGTCCTGATAAATAGCGTTCTTCTGATCCTTTTATGTGTTTGGATAAAGTGACGGAAATTTGTTGCTCTAAACTTTGGGCTAGTGGTAAAGGAGTACACGAGTGAATAAATGCACCTGCAGCAACCACAGGCGCACTAAATCCACCCCAAAAGGAGAACATACCTGGTAGCCTCCCAGCAGAATCTTCAACTTCTTTTCCAGTTTGGCCGCCTGTTTCGCATCTCGAGTCATGTGATTCCTGTTATTCTGCACACAAAAAAAAACATTTTCAGTGAACTTCTCATCCAAACCTTTGACAAAATAATAATGATAATAATAATAAAACTTTACAAAGGGGACCAAAGTTTTTTCCTCCAACTGTTGCTTTCTTCACTTGAGGGGATAGCCTAAAGAAGACAAAATCCTTTTCTGCCAGTGAAATCCGATGCTCTACCACTGAGCTATCCCTGCTCCCTACATGACAGCTACAGCGTCTCACCTCCAGCCGTTTTTCCAGGGACTGGATGCGGTCCTTCTTGCTGGCCAGGGAGGCGCGGATGTAGCGGTTCTGCGATGGAAGGAACAGCACCTGAGCGTAGCACTCGTCCCACACCTGGCTGAAGGCATCCAAAGACAGGTCGCCATGACCCATGCCTTCCTTCACCACCTGCATCTCCTTCTGCAGCAGTTCTTTGGCCTGCACACACAACCATCCAGTTCTCCTGTTTAAATTGACTGCACACACAACCATCCAGTTCTCCTGTTTAAATTGACTGCACACACAACCACCCAGCGCTCCTGTTTAAATTGACTGCACACACAACCATCCAGTGCTCCTGTTTAAATTGACTGCACACACAACCATCCAGTGCTCCTGTTTAAACTGACTGCACACACAACCACCCAGTGTTCATGTTTAAATTGACTGCACACACAACCATCCAGCACCCCTGTTTAAATTGACTGCACACACAACCAGCCAGTGTTCATGTTTAAACTGACTGCCCACACAACCACCCAGTGCTCCTGTTTAAATCAACTGCACACACAACCACCCAGTGCTCCTGTTTAACCTGACTGTACACACAACCACCCAGCGCTCCTGTTTAACCTGACTGTACACACAACCACCCAGCACTCCTGTTTAACCTGACTGTACACACAACCACCCAGCGCTCCTGTTTAACCTGACTGCACACACAACCACCCAGCACTCCTGTTTAACCTGACTGCACACACAACCACACAGCGCTCCTGTTTGTGGCCAAACCCTTAAATCACAGGTAGCGTGACAAGAAGGAACAGTGATGGAGGAACACTCTCTCACCTGTTGAAGTTCCTCATCCTCGAACTGTGCATAGGGGTTCTGCTCCAGGTAGGCCAGGTGCTGTGCCTGGTTGACCACCCCCTTCTGACTGGGGGGTTTCTTGCTGCCCGGGGTGATGCCCAGCTGCTGAGGGGTGGGGCTATACAGCGCGTCGTAGTGCATCATCGTCAGCATCTCCTGCTTCACCAGCTCCTCCGCCTGTCAACACAGAGGTTGTGAAATTATGCCATATCATTGTCAGTGCCTCCGTCTTGACGAATATTTAAACCCATTGGCTGGGGAGCTGGTCTGGCCTAGCAGTAGAGCATCAGGCTGGTAAGCAGAAGGGCCTCGGCTCAATTCTACTTTGGCTCTCCCTTCTCTTCAAAAAGGTTGTGGTTTGTGGACACTGACTTGTGACTTTGTTTCTCACAATTAATGAAGCATAAAAATGGCTCTCGCTGCTGCCTATCTCGATGCAGCAGTCATTCTGGTGGCGACAGTGTAGCGACAGGTATATAATCTCTGTCTTCCTCCACCTCCATAATAAGCCTTATGGTTTCTGTGGATGCAAAACACCATGAAAGAAGGCTGAACTGTCAACAGTAGCTCATGAACGACCAGTTCTACATCCTGTCTACCTTAACATACAGTTCAAAAACAGGAAAAATGTGTCATGTCACTGTCAGTATACCATGCTTGACAAATTCTTCAGACTGTCACTGTATCAGAGAGCTGCTCTTCAGCCTGTGAGTACAGACGGTTTGACTGTCAAAACATATTTCATTATGGACAGCCTGTGCTTGATCATCACTTCAGTCTGTCAGCATAGATGGTTTGACTGTCAGAACATGTCACATCACTGTCGGTATCTCATGTTTGACCAACTCTTCAGCGACTGGTCAAAACATGCCAGTGTCCTCAGCCTCTCACACTTCGCCAACCTATCACCTGTTAGCCTTTCAAGACAGTTGTGTCACATCACATATCACCTCCCCATACGCATCTCCTAGTTGACCAACTCCTTGGCATGTCTAAAAACAAAAACAATATGAGGACTCGTGATCAAAAGGTCTTTGGTCCCAGCTGGAGGTCAACTTTCTGTGCTAACTCTTATTTTGGTATCCATTCCACCCCAGTGTTACCGTAGTAGCACATAAAAGATCCTGGTCATTCTGCCAAAAGTGCAGGTGGCAGGTTACAGCTAAACACACATGCACCCCAAGAATGTGGCTTTGCATGAAGTGACAGTGTAAACTGGGTGCATGTTTTCATGGTGTACACCAAATGTGCACTGAGACAGCAGCAGTTTCATGTGGCCCCAGCCATGTAATGACCAAACAGCGTTGTAAGCACACCACTTTGGTGGATATTCCAAATGCATGGTAAAAGGCAACAGTCACTGATTCAGAGTCACATGTGACAAGAGTGCAGTGAGCCTGTACAAGAGCAGTGACTAGCACTATATAAAAGTGATCAATAATAAAAATAATAACATCTGATTTCATGCTGTCATGTTAAGCCCCTATCTGTGAGTGAAGTGTCACATGACACATCTGAAGACAGATTGTGAGATTCTTTTACTGTCATTTCTTCTCTGGTTTTATTTAAGAAGTTAAATGTGTATGTTTACATGTGTGTGTCTGCGTGTGTGTGAGAGAGAGAGAGAGAGTGCGTGTGTGTGCATGAGAGTGTGTGTGTGCATGCGCGTGTGTGTGGGTGTGTCTGTCTGTGTGCATGCCTGTATGTGTGTAAAGGCAACCCCAGCTAATCAAAACCAATCACAAAGTCCCAACACACCTTCTGCAGGTCTGTGAGGGGTGGATCGTTGGGGCCCGTGGGGCGCATGACAGCTGAGTTGATCTCCACAGGGCGGGGCAGGTCACGCTGCACCGACTGAGAACGCCGCTTCAGCTCCTCCTGACGGCGCCGCTCGATCTCCGCCTCCCTTTTGGAGTCCAGGTCAGCCTGGTCCTCCACGTGACCCATGTCCATGGACTCTTCACCATGGCCCGCCTCGTCCTCGGGGACGACGATCTCGTAGTCATTCTTGGGAGCAGGGAGGGAGGCTAGCCCCACCTTCAGCTGCTCCTTCAGCTCACGCTGCACAAAGCAACAGCCAATGATGGATTGATTAGTTTTGACACTGAGAATGCCCAGCCAAGCGTGAAGGTCACATCAGAGGGCTATGAAATCACACAAGTGAAGTCTGACTTGCAGCTCACAACATGTGTCACTTTATGTTTCAAAATAGTGGCAAGAAATAAAGGGAGGTTCACATCAGGGGCAAAACAGAAGTCGCCGAATCGCAACTGAAACACCCAAAGTTTCAAAACACAGACAAGAAAGGCAGAGACAGTCTCTGGATTTTAATGTCCTGTCAACTGCAGAGGGTCGCTGAAGGATGAACAGACAGTAAGTAAGTGACTTGGTGTGGTGGTAATTTTGTCAAACTAAGAGTAAACAGGAGACCTAGTACTAATGTTGCCAAACTAAGGGTAAAGAGCAGACCTGGTGGTAATGTTGCCAAACTAAGAGTAAAGAGCAGACCTGGTGGTATTTGCCCAGCAAGACAGTCTCCTCCTCCATCTGGTTGATGTTCAGCTTGTCTCTGAGGGAAGAGGTCTGAGAGGGAGTCTGGGAGGGTGTGGTGCCTCCACTGCTGACCTCTGTACCCGGTCGGCCAATCATGGGAGTCAGGTTGCCTCGCGGAGTAAGACCTGACAAACAAAAACATTGTGTTCATCATAAAAAAGAAGAAGTCAAGGACCATGTTACTTGATATAGTCACAAAATCCATCAAAGTCTTTCCATGGGAGAATTCCCATTTGGGACGATGAAAATGGCAAAACACAGCAAAAGCCCTAATGAGAGACCATCACTATTTTAAAGGGACACTCAAACAAAGGAGCATCATGGGCCCTACTGAGAGAAATGGAGAAGAAAAAATCGCAGTCTTTCACTGAATTTCTTATCCTCATGGGCCCTACTGACAGAAATGGACAGGAAAATGGACAGTAGTCTTTCACTGGATTCCTCTTCCTGTTTGTTAAGAATGGACACTACAAAGTCCTGAAAACAACCGTGAGTACTGCCATTTTTTGCCCAGCAGTCTGTGACATCATAGACAAGACCAGCATGTGTGGCAAAAGTATCAAATACATCTTGATCCTACCTTTTTCTGCCCTTCTTTTGTATGGTAACGAACAAACAACATGGCAGCACCCTGAGGAGATCCAATTCAGAGCAAAAAAGCAAACTAAACGTTTAGATGGAAATATCTGCACATTTTCTGTGTTTTCGTGCCACCGTGCACTTCTAGTTCGGTTCCCCTTTAAAACTGTTCTCCCTTCATGTTTCCATGGTTGTGAATCACTGACGGACAGCACCCCTCTTTAAAGACCAACACTGGCCTTGGCCTGCTAGCCAGGTGCACTCCAAGAATCACTTTCGGGGGGGTGGGGGTGGGGGGGTGCACTGCACTAGAACTACGCTGTCATCTCCTTGGCTTTGCATCTGATAACAAGCCTGCCTAGCTGGCTCGGAAAATGGAAAGGACACTCCTGGAGACAACCACCGCACCTCCTTCTCCTCTGCCCGGTGTGCGGTACGGAGTGCCCAGCACGGTGTTGGGAGTCTGAACGGTGCTGGGGCGTGGCGTGACGCTGCTGAAGTCGCTGTCGTGTAGGGGGGTGTTCAGCCCGCCTTTCAGCGGGGTGTCCACATTGGTCAGAGCCATGATGTTCTGGGCCTCCTGAAAATGACACAAAGTTCAGGTGGCTGCCTCACAGGATTAACACTCAACTACCCAACAGGATTAACATTCAGTTACCCAACAGGATTAACACTCAGCTACCTAACAGGAATAACTGTCAGTTACCTAACAAAGTAAAAAGAATGACTCTCAGCTGCCTGTTACGCATAACAATTGGCTGCCTCACAGGAATAACTCTTAGCTACCTAACAAAGTAAAAGGAATAACACATAGCAACCGAATAGGAACAACACTCGGCTACCTAGGAGTAATAACACTTAATGATGGGGGGCGGGGGGACCACAGTGACACATGTTACTTGAATTATGGCATAATAATATTAATGATGTGTATCTGTATACATGCATGCACATGTCTGTGTGGTCATGTGTGTGTATGCAAGGGGGGCTCAAAGTGACACACATTACCTTATATATGGCATTGAGTGCATATGTGTGTGTGTGTGTGTTGGCGGGGGGTGACACATAACATTAAGTAGGGCATCATGTGTGTGTGTGTTTGTGTACATGCATGTAAAGTAGAGAGAGAGAAAAAATTGCACTGACAACACAACGTTACCTGAAGTATGGCATCATGGGTGGCTGGCGTTCGAGGGGTTCGCAGAGTGGCCATGGTGGGGTTGGCACCGTAGTCTTGCAGCAGGCCCCTGGCGGAGGAATCCTCATGTCCAGCCTCCTCCACTTGCTGGCGAGCAAACTCGCTTGCCTGACCCAGTTTCACCACCTGTCGCAAAGTGAGGCAGTGTGATACAGTACACCAAGGTAATCGGCACATTACACAAGGCAATGCAAACTCGCTTGCCTGACCCAGTTTCACGACCTGTTGTAAAGCAAGGAAGTGCAATACAGTACACCAAGGCAATGGGCTGGTCACAGGCATGAACCCCAGTTCAGCATCCCCACCACACAAAACATCTAAAACACAGCATGACACAAGGCAATGCAAACTCGCTCGCCTGACCCAGTTTCACCACCTGTCGCAAAGCAAGGCAGTGCAATACAGTAAGCACACCAAGGTAATAAGCACATGACACAAGGCAACGCAAACTTGCTTGTTTGACTCCGTTTCACCACCTGTCACAAAGCGAGGCAGTGTGATACAGTACACCTAGGAAATCAGCACACGACACAAGGCGATGCAAACTCGCCTGGCCCAGTTTCACCACCTGTGGCAAAGAAAGGCTGTGCAGTACACTACACCAAGGTAATGGGCGGGGCACAGGCCTGAACCCTGTTTCACCGTCCCCACCACCACACATGTAAAACACAGCACAGTGCAATAAAACGGCACAAACAAACGATACGAAAAGGGAACTGTACTGCCTACCTCTTCCAGCTCAGCGTCAGAGATCTGCGGTGCTGGCAGCACCAACTTGCTGCGCTTCTTCACAGGCTCTTGGAAACTGCAAAGACAGAAGGAAAACAGCACGCTCAAGTGGGGCAGGGATTCCTTCTCTGCTCGCCCACAGGACCTTAGACACTGCCGACCCTGTCATCTTTTAAAGCCAAACTGAACAACCTTGCTCTTCTCGCAGTATTTCCATCCCAAATAATATCAATACCCAGTTTCTGCTACAGTCAGTGTGGATGCGTGTGTGCATGTGCATTGCCATATAATACCGTATGTCAATTGTTTCGGTAGGACTCTGCTCTATGTGTGTATAAAATATTGTATTTAGTTTAATATGTATCATTAGCGCGCTCAGGGTGTTGATGAGCGCATGATAAATGTACGTTATTATTAAAGTGTATTCTGTTTTAGCTGAAGGTGCTTGTCCAGCACGGCTTTCAGAGAGGGTTGCAAATACAGAATCACATGCCACAGGACTGGCTGAGAGCGTGAACAGTGATAATGAATAAAGGAAAAGACATGTTTAAGACAGTGTGGCAGGAATTTCTTTTCTTAATGCACATTCTGTTTTAGCTCAAAATGCCTTCTGAGAGGGCTGCAAATACAGAATCACATGCCACAGGACTGGCTGAGAGCGTGAACAGTGATCTTGAGTGAAGAAAAGCACGTGCAAAAATGTGGCAGGAATTTCTTCGTTTCTTAAAGTATTTTCTGTTTTAGCTCAAGAGACTCGTCCAACATGGCAAAACCACTGAACCACCAATTAATTACATTGTACAACACACGCATGTGTGCATGCGCAAATACACATACATCACCACTGAACACAGCTGCAGCTTCCAATTTGTCTTTGGGTCAGAGAGGGTTAAAGATGCCCACAGTCAATCAATGTCTCTGATCACATTAAACAAAGACTGCTAAAAGTTTTAGGGAAAAAAAAACAGGAGTCGGGTTTTTTCCTAAACATCTCCCATGAACAACTGTCCCCTGAGAGGAAGGGGCAGACAATCCAACACTCTGAGCCCAGCGTTTTCAACTGCTCCACTTTCAAACTGTGCCAGGCTGCTCCTTCTGTTAATGCTGGGAATGTGCAGGCCAGACTAGGCACAGGACAGTGAGCACAAATGCACTGAAAATGCAACCTGCACTCCATGCCCTGCCTGCATCATCACAGAGAAAGTGATCTTCCGCCCTCTGTCCTTCAGTACCACACCCCTCAGTAACACTCAAACAAAACATCAGTTTGCTCCTTCTAAACACAGCTTCTGACGGACACTTGCCAATCAGGAAGACAGCAGACGCAGAAATACAACCTCAAAAAAACAGCACACACAAGAATCTCTTACTTTGTTTGAGCAGCAATGACGCCTGGCAGGTCATTTTCCTTCCGTTTCTTCTGTTTTAGCTTGTCTTTTCTGCGCTCTCTCTGCAAATAATGGGTTTATTTATTTGAACATGCATGTGTGTGTGTACTCTCATCTGTTAAAAGAGAACCACGTTTACCTTAAATAATACCTTTCTTGCCCACATCAACTACAACAAAGTGCTCTCACTCTTTCTCTCTCCCTGTCTCTGTTCATCTCCCTCTCTCTTAAAATCCTCTACAAGCTAAATATTGCTCTCATTCCCCCCCCCCCCCCCCCCCCCACCCAAACGATCCAGATCATGTACATTATTATCTCACTTTCTGCAGAGCAAATAATGCTGAATATACAATAATGAGTATAAAGACAACACAGAAAAGATAAAAACACAAATATGTAATGACAATAACAACAAAAATCAACTACTGCCCTAAAATGTATGAGCGGAAAAAAAGGAAGACCAAGTTTAAATGAGGAAATAACAAGTGCAACACAAGGACAAGTACTATTAGTAACGCAAACAACTGCGTAAGCACACACAAAAGCTACCAAATAACTCACGTCTTCTTTGTCTGAGCGTCTTTCTCCATCCAAGTTCTGCTGCCTCAGGCGCTTGTAGTTTGGATCAAGAGGGTCATATTTCTCTTGTGAGGTGTCATAGAATCCTGTAACACATTGAGAGAAAAATAAAATAGAATGTAAGAGTGTTGGCCATTTTGCATGGGCAATTTCAAGCTGAAATTAGAGTAGTCCTATAAAAGTATAACTCCTTCAGTTTTTCATATACTTATAAATTCTTCAAATTTCCCCACTTTCTTTGGCCAAGATTTCACCTTGGCAGTTGTTGAAAATGCCATAAATTACTGAACACAAAAATGAGTGTTTATGGCAACTAATTAGTGCTTTAAATAATTCACCGACTCTGCAACAATAACAAAATCAGCTGCACGTGCATGATTATACAGTAGTTGTGTTTCACAGAATAGTATTTATTCAAGGATGGGAAATGATCTGAACAAAAAACTCTAAACTCCAGTGGTGTCCGGAGGCATGCTCCCGCAGAAAATTTCCCCCATTCCAAAGACCAAAATCTATGCAACCTGAGGCTATTCTGAGGTCACTTTTTGGTCTGCACCACCGCCAACTGGAACCACTTCAGTGATGACCAGGTGAAAGCCCCCACACCTCAGGACTTCAAACGACTGATTGATACCCCAAGCATCATCAAACTCTAAATCAAGATCTCTAACGGCAACATCACAAAACCAAGCACCGATGCGCTCCAGGCTTCATTTCATCACAAACTTTCACTTCCAGCTCGACTGGTATTCTTCCTCCGTAAAGTGACCCCCTTCATCCTGCTGAGGAGCCTGTCACACTGTTTGGGGTTGTGCAACAGTTAAAAAAAAGAAAAGAAATTAAAGTACACATACAAACGGCGTTTCAAGTTTCCCCCTGGCTTTTCACACCTCTGACCGACTCGACCAATCTGGCTTCAGTTTACTAATACCCACTCCCATCCATTGGCACAGCCACAGTCGTCAAACATTTCACCATGGTTTGCAACTTGAGCAACTGTCATGGAGATTTTTTTACTTTCAAAATATTCACATTACTTAGCCAAAACATGGTGCAGTAGTGGGTAGGAATGACTGCATTCAAGCCTAGTGCCTACCAATGATAGTAACAGCCAGTGGCTGTGTTCACAATTAAGTGACTAAGATGGGCTACAGCCGCACGTAAATGTGTTCCACATGTTTTGTGGGTTTTCAGTGCAGAACTAAAACCTGGCTTCCTTTTTTTGTACCTCCTTTGTTGCTTAGGCTGCATTGTTACATAAGCTACTTTCAACTGCCTTTCTTTCAAAAGGAATTAGCATTACTATGGGTTTAGAGCAGGCAATTTAGGTATCAGTTCTTTTATTATTAATGTTTTTGGTTTCCAGCAGCCATTTTCTGGTACAGACTGAAAGTCTCAGTAACCACTGTGGTCTTTATACTGCACTGTCCAAGTTACCTGAAGCTGGTTTCTTCTCGAACGGTATTTCTGCATTGTAATCCACCCCTCTCTTTTTCTTCCTCTTCTGCCGCACCCTGAAAACAGCACAAGCTTTTGAGGACATGAAAATGTGAAAAAGGAAAAGGAAAAACATGAGAGAAAAAAAAGAGAGAATGAAACAACACAAGCAAATAAAACTGGGAGAAAAACAATTACTGGTAACACACACACACAAAGTTTTAGAGGCCTTGCTTAAATCGTCTCAGAAAAAGTCAATGTTTATGGTAGGTTTTGGCCATGGCTGACCAGATTCATGGCCTGACGACACATGTCAAGCAAACAAACACCGATATTGTGTAATAATCTTTACAGAATGAACTTCATCATTTTCTGACTTTGGCAATTTGCTATGTAAGTCAGTAAGCTGACCAGCTTAACAAACCAATCTCAAAATATAACCCTGTCTTTGGCTTAGTCAGTTGTACTTACTCAATTCCAGCTGCCCTCAGCTCTCTCCTTTTCTGCAAAGCAGCAAGTCGTCTGCACACACAAATCACGCCCATGCTGAACAGTCTGACCACACGATTTAGCGACAGAGAACATGAACCTGTGCAGCTGCTCTTCAAAACAAGCAAAAGCTTAATAATATGTCTATTTTAATTAGACAATGTGAAATTTCTTTTTGGTGGAAGGGCAGGAGGCTGGGAATTGTCTAATAGATGATCTTTGGAAATCCTGGGGACTGCACTCGGTAAGTGCCTGCAGGCATGGCCTGTCTATACAGGTCCATGACCGTGGGTGTAGCACAGAGTAGTCCCGCTATTGTTGGGGGTACACTGAACACATGGGCAAGATGATGGATAGCCGTAAACAAAGGCAGAAAAGGCATCAGAAATGCCGATCAAGCGCTCACTGTTTGTGGGGAACATGCAGATCAGATAGTTGGTTCCCCCAGCTGGTAGTCTAGTATAAATTATAATAGGTCCATGCCTGAAGATATAAAACTGTCGCAGATTGGCTCTTCTCAGCTGCCACCTCCATTCAGGGGACTTCACTCTCCCGGAGTAAGAAAACAGTCAAATTATCTTTGCCTGTTATTTCCGGAAATTGTCTATTACATGGAGTGTTCCTTTTTAACGTTTTGTGTATTTTGACACAAACTTTGAATCTGACTGCCATGTTGTGAAGGACCGTGACTGGTGGAATGCACGACCATTTGAGTCTGGTTCCAGTGTTTAGGTGAATGCAGGTTGCCCCAGTGGATTGCAGCCATTAGCTATAGTCACCACTGAATGGACTCTGCGACTTATTTTGCTGGATCACAATCTAAAATAATCATGATCGGTAATAACGATGCGCAGTGAGTGTCAGCATCATCTTTGCAACCCCCGCCACCCCCAACATCAAAACAGAACAACAGATGATGCCCCTATGTGCCTATTCCCTTGATAAGCAAATGCCCCAATGGAAGAGAACGCTGCACAGAAGCATGCACGCACTGTATCTGCTGGGAAACAGCTGCATACACAAAATCTCACTTGGCGGTGGATGAACTTCCCAGAGGCCCTGAAGTGGAAATGAAAAGCAAGTGAAAAGCCTACCTGGCCTCCTCCAGCTGTTTCTCCCGGGCCTTGCGCTTGGCCTTCTTGCCCTGGGTGTTGGCCAGACGTGCCCTGGCTTCTGACAGCATCTCCAGCTCTGTGCATTTGCAGAAAGCAGGTTCGTTAACGCAGGCCTTTTACTGCAGCTGATATTTCTCCTTCCCACTCATCCTTAATTGCACTTCTTATGGTGTGTGTGTGTGTGAGTAACTTAATGTGCTTCTTACGGTGTGTGCTACTCATTGCTCTTCTTATAGTGTGTGTGTGTGTGAAAATGTATGCTTCCTGTCTCCAACCCCTGTACTGTAAACATGCATATAATCTGGCATTAAAGAAAACAACCTTTTCAAACTGAAGCCTGTAAACTAATGCTGCAGAAACAAAGACTGTAAGTCTGATGTTTACCATCTTCATCCATGTCCACTGGATCTGGTCTGGCGGGTTTTGTTTCAGGGTTGGGGTCAATCTCCCCTGGTTTGAGCTTCCGGGGGTCATCGTCAGCGTCTGTTTCTTTGTTCTGGGCTTTGTCTCTGCAACATAGACATGAACCTACACTCCAAGCAAATGTTTCCACCAAACGTAACATACATCTGTTGGATTAACCACTTCAATGCTGCGCATGCTATGAAGCCAGGGAATAAAATGCCAATTTTGAAACTTTTTAGCTTTTTATTCTCACAAGTAGGTGGAGGAATTTGCATGAAAATGCACAGTATTTGAAAGCAGGTCTGTTACAGGCCTAGAAAACTTCCAAGTTCGCAGTTATACATTTGTGTACATTTTCAGCAGGGGGTGGGGGTGGGGGGGGGGGGGGGGGGGGGGTGAGGGGTGTTCATCAACAATAGCTCACTCAACTTTACTGTTTCAATGGACTGGTTGCCTGAATTGGAATGACTGACTGGTTCACTGTCTTGTTCCGAAAGGTTACCAGACCCCTTTGTTCAACGTCAAACAAAAAAGAAGAAAGGCTGTTTTCACTCTCTTAAGCCCGTTCTTAATTGGGCGAATGTTTCTTCGCGAAGCTAGTTGGAAGTATTTGGCGAAGATAGTTGGTTCTTAATTGGGCCAACTTTTCTTCGCGAACCTAGTTGGAAGTATTCGTCGAAGCTATATTTGGGGTCCAAAAACCTTCGCTCAACATGTTCTGGGAACATACGCCCTATTGGACGATCATTGCCTCTGATTGGCTGAGAGCAGAGCTCTCCTGTGAATGGAGAAAAAACAAAAATAAAAATGGATGACGGTGTCGCTAGGTTCTTCACTCACTTCGGAGGAAATTTGTTTATTTGTTGACATGTGGAAGGCGCAGCCTTGTCTCGGAAACCCAGAATGAGATAGTAGTTAGTTGAATTACCCTGTGAGGGATGATTAAAGTATACTGACTTGACTTTAGCCAACATTTTCGATCATGCTGTCTGCTGCGCGTCTGCCGCAAGTTCGGGCCTAAGCTTGCATCTCATTACAAGCCAGTTGAGAATGAAGTAAAGTTTGGACTGTCCGAACCATATTCGGTGAACTAAATGTTCAATTCAGAAAAGAATCATAGTTCGTCAAAGTGTCCAAAATATGTTCGGGCGAACAAACATTCGCCCAGTTAAGAACGGGCTTTAGGATCGTGACTAATGAGTAAGTCACTTAGCTAACAGTGGTAGCCCACCAAACACCGATGCTTCCCTTTACAAACCTTTGGCGGCTGAGCTGTGATGCAGAATGGATCTCCCACATGGCTGGGTGTTTAAATCAGGAAATGTAACACGGGTATTGGAACAAGAGGCATAGAAACAGATGGAACATGGCTGGGTGTCTAAGTCAGAAACTATGACCTAGGTACTGGAACAAGAGGCATAGAAGCAGATGGAACATGGCTGGGTGTCTAAGTCGGAAACTATGACCTAGGTACTGGAACAAGAGGCATAGAAGCAGATGGAACATGGCTGGGTGTCTAAGTCAGAAACTATGACCTAGGTACTGGAACAAGAGGCATAGAAGCAGATGGAACATGGCTGGGTGTCTAAGTCAGAAACTATGACCTAGGTACTGGAACAAGAGGCATAGAAACAGATGGAACATGGCTGGGTGTCTAAGTCAGAAACTATGACCTAGGTACTGGAACAAGAGGCATAGAAGCAGATGCAACATGGCTGGGTGTCTAAGTCAGAAACTATGACCTAGGTACTGGAACAAGAGGCATAGAAACAGATGGAACATGGCTGGGTGTCTAAGTCAGAAACTATGACCTAGGTACTGGAACAAGAGGCATAGAAGCAGATGCAACATGGCTGGGTGTCTAAGTCAGAAACTATGACCTAGGTACTGGAACAAGAGGCATAGAAGCAGATGCAACATGGCTGGGTGTCTAAGTCAGAAACTATGACCTAGGTACTGGAACAAGAGGCATAGAAGCAGATGCAACATGGCTGGGTGTCTAAGTCAGAAACTATGACCTAGGTACTGGAACAAGAGGCATAGAAGCAGATGCAACATGGCTGGGTGTCTAAGTCAGAAACTATGACCTAGGTACTGGAACAAGAGGCATAGAAGCAGATGGAACATGGCTGGGTGTCTAAGTCAGAAACTATGACCTAGGTACTGGAACAAGAGGCATAGAAACAGATGCAACATGGCTGGGTGTCGAAATCAGGAACTGTAACATGAGAATTGGAACAAGAGGCATAGAAGCAGATGCAACATGGCTGGGTGTCGAAATCAGGAACTGTAACATGAGAATTGGAACAAGAGGCATAGAAGCAGATGTAACATGGCTGGGTGTCGAAATCAGGAACTGTAACATGAGAATTGGAACAAGAGGCAGAGAAGCAGATGCAACATGGCTGGGTGTCGAAATCAGGAACTGTAACATGAGAATTGGAACAAGAGGCATAGAAGCAGATGCAACATGGCTGGGTGTCGAAATCAGGAACTGTAACATGAGAATTGGAACAAGAGGCATAGAAGCAGATGCAACATGGCTGGGTGTCGAAATCAGGAACTGTAACATGAGAATTGGAACAAGAGGCAGAGAAGCAGATGCAACATGGCTGGGTGTCGAAATCAGGAACTGTAACATGAGAATTGGAACAAGAGGCATAGAAGCAGATGCAACATGGCTGGGTGTCGAAATCAGGAACTGTAACATGAGAATTGGAACAAGAGGCATAGAAGCAGATGCAACATGGCTGGGTGTCGAAATCAGGAACTGTAACATGAGAATTGGAACAAGAGGCATAGAAGCAGATGCAACATGGCTGGGTGTCGAAATCAGGAACTGTAACATGAGAATTGGAACAAGAGGCATAGAAGCAGATGCAACATGGCTGGGTGTCGAAATCAGGAACTGTAACATGAGAATTGGAACAAGAGGCATAGAAGCAGATGCAACATGGCTGGGTGTCGAAATCAGGAACTGTAACATGAGAATTGGAACAAGAGGCAGAGAAGCAGATGCTAGCTTCATGGCTGAGACAGCCCCACCCCCTAAAGAAAGAAAAGGTCAACCTACAGAAGCAACTCGTAGCGTTCCAGACACTGTGCAGCTGTCCGTCCCACGATGGGGGCGATGGTGCGCCACTGTGTAGGCATCAGCTTGGCCAGGTGGAGAAGCTTCTCATCCTCTGCTCGACTCCACTCTGTCTTCTTGATGCTGGGGTCCAGCCACTCAAACCTGCCATCGTTAGGCACAACATTAATACTCTGAAAGTTTCTCAGTGATTTTCAGGGTCATGTGCTTTAATGATACACAGAACAGAATGTAACCAGATGTGTTATTCTGAAAACAGCTGAACTGATATATATGGAGAGAAAAATAAATGATCAATGAAATGAATCCTGTTCTCTTGCAGTTGCTAGCTACTGCACAAGCAATTTGAAATTGAACATAAAGGAACCTGTAGTGTAAACTAACATACAAAAGTGTACCAGTACCATCATAATTATACATTAACACTGTAACTAAGTGTAAAACTAATACTTACAGGCACAGTTTTAACAGAAATGCCTATTTTCAATAACCACTAGGGTTCTGCAAGTTTTACAGTAATTCTAAAATGGTTCCTTTCCATTTTTGATTGTTTAAACCTAAAAGGATTTAATCCATGCCACCCTTGTCTCATCATCAAAAAAACAATGGCTGTGACAGCATTGGACAGAATCTGTCACAATTTATAACCATAACTGATGGTTAAGTACGTAAGTTGTAGTATATACTCTGCTGATAATGGCATGACTATTCAGGCCAATAGTAATTAATGCTTAATTCTGGACTCACCATCTTGCTTTGCACTGTTTGGCTGATTTCCTGTGCAGCAGGGATGCAATTCTAGCCCACTGATTTTTGCCATATTTCATAACAGCTGCTTTGAGAATCTCATCCTGAAACAAAATCAGCATCAATGCATGTGATTTAAATGACACATACACACACAAAATGATATATAAAAGAATAAATGCACTGTCCCTACATATATATTATGCATGCCCGCAGTAATTTTGTTAACCGAAAATTGTCCGTCTCTCAATCTCATTCTGACATGGACAAACTGGACTTTGCAATATTTGTTTTTAAACAAATTAAAGCTAACAATCATCAGTAAAAATATTTAAAAAAAGACGACCTTTTCATACAAGCATATACTTTGCGTTGCATCACTATCGTAAGACTAAGGCTAAAACAAGTAAAAGACTCTGGATTAAATATTTGCGTTGACAATCTGACACCGACAGCGTCGACTTTTACAGTGGCACACACATTTTAAATCTGTAAGGACAGATAAATTTAACATTTCACTCTTTAGACACAGACGATACATTACTGAGACTAATGAATGTATTCATACAAACCTCTGTGTTCCTCCACACACCACCTTTGATCATAATACGCGGCATTTTAGCAGATTTTTGGTGTAGACCGTAGTCTACCTTCTCAATATAAACCTTAGACGTGCGCTGTACGCGCAGGAAGTGATCAAGCCAAAGCTATTTAGCTTTTGTAATAGTTTCGTATTATCCGGTGTATTCGTCAAACGATTAACAGAAGTATAACTCTGTTGTCCAAAATACTGCTATAGGCCTATTTACAAAAATCGGATCCTTGTTATCGCTGCTGTCGATATGGAAACTCAAAATACGAAAATCAATCGGTGTAGTTTCGCACGGTAGAATTTGGCGCGTGAGAGATACTCACTCAGCAGCAGCTGTTTATAGCTACGGTAGTGTGACGAATAATGACGACTCTGCACTATACTTTTGGTGCCGTACCGTTT
>OY757544.1:21098745-21166237 GCA_963584105.1 Alviniconcha strummeri
ACTGTACTGACGTTTTGCAACTGATTCTTTTCACTTTTTATTAATATTTTTCATTGTTGTTTTGAATTTGGATCAGAAAATGTTTCATTTTCAGACCTGTACACATTAATTATGTACAAATGATTTTGTGACTTGCAGGGCACCACTGCAGAGCAGGATAATCGTTTTGCGGACAAGAAGAAAAAGCTGATGAAGCAGATGCGGTTTGGGGAAGGAGTTGACAGGAAGGTATGTATAATTAATGTAATCATCTGTAATAATATTATGAATAATCTTCGTTATAATTTGTATTGCATAAGAAGTAAGACACTTTACAGCTCAGTTGTTGAGGCTGATGTTCCAAGTTATATCTTTGGATTACATCTTGGATTATATAAACTTAGGATCAACATAACTCAGGATCAACATTTTTGAAAAGTTATATTTTTTAGTATATTTTCAGTTTCTTGTCCACTTGTTTGGGCTGTTACCACTGTTTGCTTTTGAATTGACAGTGTGCTAATTTGAACATGTATATTATTTGACTTTGATTATCATTATGAGCTGTTCGTTGCAATGGTAGAGCAGTAACCTCTAATAGTTTTCAGTGATTTATTTACTGTAAGTATAACAGTGATAAATTACAAATACCTTCCATCACCATCATACTTCATAATCATACTTTTTATAGGCAAATATTGGCCATGTGTAAATCATGATTATGCAAACACATACAGAGCTTGATCTTTTGAGGTTGATACATTGTGCTTTGTACTTGTAGAAGTGATGGTACTGATAGTTGGTAACATTGTTTTCTTCTTTTATTCAATTTTTCATTTGTTTTCATTTCTGAACTTATCTCCAACCCTTGGTATATGATGGTGCTTGTGGTTGCTTTACTGTGGGTGGATCATGGCTGCCTCATCCAGCATGATAGGGCTTGAACTAGTTGAAGCTAAAACTCTTCAGTCCAAAATAAGCAGTTAATCTGCCTGGTCTGGTTGGGTGTTGTTCCCATTCCCAAATTTGTTGCAAGTTGACATTTTCTTCTTCTTCTTTCTCTCTCCCCCTCTGTCTGTCTCTCTTTCTTCTTCTTTTTTGAAAATTGAGATTTAAAAAAAAAAAATGAAAATTGAGACTAATTGGTTTTCATTTCTCACAGTCACACTGTCAATGTCACAGAACCAGTTTGATGCTTATGCTTAGTTTTGTATGTCTGTTTTCCAGACACTGATGAGATAGCCCTTCAGTTGCTTTATCTTTTCTTTATATCTTTTTCTGGAAAGGGCATTTCTACAGTCATAACTCGTCTGTTTCAGGTGGACATGTCAAAAGTGAATGCTGACAGTCTGAAGCCATGGATCGCATCACGTATCACAGAACTTTTGGGGATGGAGGATGATGTCGTCGTAGAATTTGTGTATAATCAGTTGGATGCAAGGGTAAGGCTCATTTGTTTAGTTTCTTTTGAGTTGTATTTGAAACACATGCCTCACTGTTTACATTTTTTATAGGATTTTTGGTGGTGAATTGAAAGCAATGGCAATTGAAGTTTCGGTTTCAAATGCAGTCTGCTAATACCAGTGGCCATTTTGTTGACTTATGTTTTGTGGATCATAAGGTAAGTAGTCAGAATTTTGTGGAATACTCTTGTATACATGTGGCTTTAAAAAAAAAAAAAATACATTAGTGGTATACATATTTAAATATAACAGATGGAGGTCTATAGCATTGCTTGAAAGAATTGTGTTCATTTAGCTTGGAGTAGTTAAAAGTAAAAACTGTAACAGATTAGGTGTTTTTTTTAAATATATAATTTGAATTAAATGATGATGATTGGGAAAACAAAAGTGTAGAAATGGAAAGGAATGGAAGTTTTCAGAAAGCAACACCATAAGCATGCATGCTGTACATTTGTTTAAGATTCTTACAAACCTGTCGTTATCTTTCTGTGACACAGCTGGCAGGTTTTAATCTTTTTCAATTCATAGTTGAGATTTCTCGGTTAAGGTTGTAGTAGTAGTTGAAATTTCTCTGTTTGTCTGACACTTATACTCTTGAACTTTTCCTTCCAACATTAGCGATGATCGTATAAAAATGGCCTCCCCGAAAGTCAGCTGTAGACAAGGCAAGACAGGCTCATTCGCAGAGTATTTCCCTAGGCTTAATCTATCACACGGAGCCCCGCTCCTCTTCACCGAATCCAAAGACGACCTGCATGGCAACTGCAAGGTTTGCTTTGTGTTTTTATTCCTGTCAGTACTCACTCCTTGGTTCTACTGCCTACATCATGTTTAGCATCCTGTTATGCCTGAATCTGACCAGTGCCTTGCCAAAAAAATGTGGAAACAATTGTCATGCGTTCGCACCATCCTGCGATTGACAAGGCATGTGTTTGGTACTGCGCAAGCTGTGGCTGGAGCTTGACTGTTTAAATGCAGTACTTTTTGTCTTACTGTTTTTTTTTTTACATCAGTTTGTAAATGTAAAATGAGCTGTGAACAGTCCACGTTATGAATTCCACAAGTATTTAAGATTTTCGATGTCAGATGCACAGTTGGTAATTCATTCATCAGTGAAACTAATCTTCTGAGTGCTTTGTGCCCTTTTCCCCAGGGTTCATACACACTTCAAAATTTATAGTTTCAAATAAGTCTTTTCCAGATCCATAAAAAGTGATCCACTGTGTGCAGCTGTATTGACCCAATGGTATATCAGTGTTGTACCCAACAAGGAGTATACAGTGGCTGAGTGGTCCCTCTGTTTATAAGTGCGGAAAATTAAAGCTACACACACATAAAAAAATGTTTTGAAAAAGTATCACGTTTAAATTGTTAGATGTGTATGAACCCAGTTTTGCAAGTTGTGCAGTATGCTGACACAGCCTTCAGCAGAATCTGCTGATCAAGGAGTGACGTCTCAACTGAAGCACCACCTGACCTATGCTCTGGATGCCTTTGGGCGTTCACTCTTTGCTCCGGCAGATTTGTACTGTACACAGTACAATGTTTAAAAAAAAAAGTGAACATGATGGCACTCATTCAGTTATGACTGTTTATGACCAAAAGAATGTCTTGTGTATGATTCTGATGACAAAAAAGAATGCGTGTGGGTTTCTTCTGTCAAGTTTTATTTTTATGGTAGAAACTAAAGAAAGCAAAGCAGATAAACATTTCAGTGATTTGTATTCAGGAGATAATTTAAAACTGCCCACAAGAATAAACTGCATGCATGACTGAATTTGGGTGTTACTTGTGTTTTTGAACTTAGTATTTTAGAGTTCCTCTTAGTGTTAGTTGTAACAAACGGATGCTGGACTGGGGGCTTTAATGTGTATGTTTTTATTGCAGACATTTGAAGGGGTTCAAGCTGAGGAGAAAGTGATGAGTGAGAACTCTGAGCAGAAGTGCTCGGGGTTGGAAGGTTTACAAGAGGTTAAGACATAGATGTAACACAAGGTGAACACAAAACACAATTTACGTTATGCAGGTTCACAGAGAGTTCAGTCACTCCTGTGGATATATGCACCAACAAATGGAGCAATAATTAGTAACTTAAGCTGTATCAAGAGGGAAGAGTACAATTTATTTAGTGATGTATAGAAAGGTCCATATATACGTCTGTTCAGATGGTTGGAACTAGGGTTAGGTCCAAGCATGATGCACATTTTTTGTAAATTATTTTTTCAGTCCTCTGTGGTTAGACTTTAGAGGCATATGTTTGTTTGATACTATTTCTTTTTTTTTAAAGAGAGATAAAAAGTAGCATTCATCATTTGTGTACATGAAACTGTCACTGGTGGTGGTAAGTATGTAAGTTGGTGTTTTACGCAGTCAACCAGCGATTGGTGGTGAATGTAAAATAACTTCTGTAACAACTGAGAAGAAAAGCAGGGAACGAATCATAGGCTGCCCTGGCAAACTTTGGTTAGAGTCCTGGTGCCATTTTGAGGGCAGATGTATTGGGGACTGTAGAGCTGCTGCTTGGCTTTGCCATGGAGGTTGGCCCTCCTTTATTTCCACTAATTTCAAGGTGTGGTCCTGTGCAAAATAAACTGGTCTTTAAAAGAAGGGAGTTTGATCCTGAATAATGTTTTTTAAACAAGACAGGTGATTTGTAGATGGTTTTGGCCTCAGTGCTGGGTGTTTTCGAGAGATGGGCTTCTGTCAAAGTGGGCCTGGTTCCTTGTTACATAGTGTGCGCTGTTTACAATTTTAGAGTGCTAAAAAAATTAATGAGCATTAGTCTAAAATTTCTTGTAAATAGTGATCCTGTTTGATATGACTTTTAAGCAAGTAGAGTGTTAAACTGTAAGTAAAAGTAAAGACCTTGTAGCTATGCAAAGACTCATCATTTCTTTTCTTCTTTTTTTGTCCAATAAAACACAAGGGTTTCTGGAGTTAGTTCCTGGGTTTTAACATTCAGTCGACCGCATAGGCTCACCTCAGGATGAAGGGGCTGACACAATGAATGCTCATCAGTGGGGACAGCTACACAGAGGGAAAAACGAGGCTGTGGGAAAATGTGAACAGCTAGCCGGCTGTAACTAAAAGCAAGCAAGATGTCTGTTACAGTTTCTGTCATTTTCAAAATAAACTGAACATGCCTCAGATTGACATGCATCTTTTCTGTTTGTGGTAGATCATTTCAGATGGGAAGTGAAAAGGTCAAGACTGGAACTGATTCTGCAAATGTTCAGTCCTTTTTGTTTTGATCCTCATTCGGTCGTCATCTTTTGGGAGATTGATCAGAACAGGATATCTGGGGTTTTATTTACTTCTCATTCTTCTTTTTTTGCTTCGTGCTTGTTCTGTTTCTGAATCTCTTCCTCATTCACTGAAACATAGGCACAAACACACACCATTGTCAACTGGAAGCAAATCCCGTATTTCACAGTGGTGGCAGTGACTGCTAGTGTATTCATCAAAGTTGCATAATGACACATCTTTGCATAACTACAAGGTCCCTAATGAAACCTATTATAAAAGATAACCCCATGTGCAATCAAGATAGAAGATAACACCACGTGCAGTGAAGCCTGAAACAAAAGAGGTATTGAAAAGTGAAAGAGGTATGGTATGATTCCTCATTGTAATTTGTATGGTCTTTTGGGGATGGGTGGGTGGGTGAGGGGTCTAATATATACCAGGGTATATATTATTCATTTATTGTGATATTTGTGTGTAGATTTATATTTACCTGTATTTTTATATTATATAAAATTTTACTCATACTGGCATGCTGATTGTGTTGAAATAAAAAAAATGGAGATGCTTACTTTGTCCCCCATTCTAACTGAAACATGCTACAGCTAAGCACACAACTTTAGTGGCAGGTGTAGGGTGCAAGTAGAACTCAGTATGATATTTGCCAGTTTAGAGAAAACGAGAACTTGGTGTTTGTGTTTGAAGAAAATTGGTTGTGAGCAGGGGAATCTTCCCATTCTGTGTTGTGGCAGTTCCCTGATGCGAAAGACATGCAGATCAACCTGACGGGGTTCCTCAATGCCAAGAATGCTCGCATCTTCCAAGTCGAGTTGTGGGACCTGCTGTGCAGCGCACAGGAGAATGACGCCGGCATCCCGACGCAGTTCCTGGAGCAGAAGAAAGAAGAGATCAAGAAGCGACAGGTATGGAGCAATAGTGGGTCATATTCTGTCCCACAGCAAAGGTTTCTTGGTTCATTTTGTGTGAAATTATGCAGTGCTTGCATAATGGGATTGAGTGAATTACAGCCAAGTAAGGAACTGTTTTGTTGGCCATGTTTTTGCCATGTTCATCTGTCAGGATAACCAGGCTGTGGCTAACTTTGCGGAAGTGTTTCATGTTTTGCAGTAATCCACCTACCAAAAAGTGCAGGCTGTTTATTACCCGCACATTATGTGATGGAGTATGGATCAGTGTTGAATTTTGAAATACGCCACTGTTTATCTTTGCTTCATCAAACCATTGTATCTCATGACGTTGTGAACTCGACTTATGGTTCATCTAGTCACCTGTCGCCAGAGGCTTAAATGACTGAAATTATGACTCTTTCATTGCCCTTGTGTTTTTACATAGCCCAAGAATACCCAGCTCAAAACAAGCACCATATAGTTCAGTAAATATTAGGTCAGAAGATTGTGCCACTTTTTATGCAGATAATGTTAATCAGTAATATTGTTGTACTTTGTGTGGGATTAGGAAAATTTAGGCAGTCCCATGCTTTCCAGTTGCTGGAGAAAAGTGCATACATGCAAGAGTTGATTGGGTCATAAAGGCGATGCTGTTCTCAATGTTAGCTGTCCCTTGTTTGAAATGTACTCTTTGTTGCACAGCTTTTGGGCTTAAGGGGAGACTGGCCAGTCAAATTTTGGTCCCAAAATGTTCCAGAACAGGTTTTTGTTTTTTTCCAGGTTTGGGTTCCTAAACATGCCTATTTTCATCTCTAAGTCAGTATTTTTATGATATATGTTTGATTTTTATGCAAATGAAAACATTCTTTGAACCTTAGTGTGTTTGTTTTTGTCCTGTGGCCGATCATTTCACTGAAAAATCACTCCATTTCATCCCTTGGTTACGGGGACTTTCTACCCAAAACTCAGCACATGTTGCCTATCAAAATGCTCAGTAGCTTCTGACCTTCAAAATGACGTCATGACCCAGTGGGAACTTCCACTGATGAAGGCACAAAGGGTTTGAAAAGGCGGGAAGGGTATTCCAACGGAAACTTCCTAATTTGGATTGAGTCGTTTCTCATTGGTCGGATTTCAAAGAGTGACCTCATTATATAGTCATCGGTGCTGCTGCGCATGCGTAGTTCGCAAATGAGAGTTCACGGACATTCCCGAACAAGCCACTTCCTGTCAAACTAGTCACTTCCTGTTTGTTGCAGACAACAAATCGAACATACGTTTGCAAATCTCCTGAGCTACAAAACTGATTTCTATGCGATAATTATGCCTTCAAAGAAGCGTAAGACTATTGCTGAAGCAAACATTGGTAAATCTACCAGGAAAAGGAAGCAGCATATGCAAGGACTGGCCGATAAAAAAGAACGAAGGCTAAGGAAAGTAGTTTGACAACTGGCGAAGCTGTCAAGCATTTTGCTACAGCCGATGGACTGGCACATTCTAGTGCTTCGGTGATGGTTTCTAACGACTCACGCTGAGAGAATCATCATCGGCAGTTGATCATTGCAAGTTTACTTTCATTCAAACATTACACAAACCCATAGACTATAGAAACAAGTTTCATTGCATTTTTCTTTATTGTACCGATGTTTTTCAGATGGCAAATCTTTATTCACGTTTTTCTCATTTCGGCGTTTATTGGCTATGGTGATGTTGGGAGGAACATGATATCTCCGCCAAACCTGAAGCTATTACAATAAACAAACATTGTCTGTGGAGAGAATTGAATGCTCTAGGATTTTATTTGAGGATTTTTTATTCTATGGCATATTAAATTTGCAAGATGGTTTTGAAAATTAAATTCTTATGTGTCACCCTAATTTTTCATGGTAACCTCAGTTGGTGGCCCATATTTTTGGATCAAGAACGTTTACAAGAAAAATGGTAAATAGATTCACAGAATACAACCCACAGATCACAATAAAAGAATAAAATGTAATGAAAGTGATGTCAATGTTGAGATATTTTCTTCCTAATGGGGGTGATATTTTACTGAATTTCACACATACCATGGATTTTTTTGCCGAATGGAAAGCTGCAGATAGTGAAAACAACTTTTTATACCATTTATTCTGATTTTTGTACTATAATAATCAATTTAAAATGCATAACAACTTTAAACAAACAAAAAGTAAAAGAACTGGCCAGTCTCCCCTTAACTGTCAAATGCACAGCACAGGGGGGACCAGACCAAAGAACAGCTATCCACTGTTTGACATGACATTGGTGCTTGGCTTTTGGTCTTTTTTTTGTGAAGCATACAGCACATGGAGGACCAGACCAAAGAACAGCTGTCCTTTGTTTGACATGAACTTGGTGGTGCTCACTTTGGTCTTTTCTGTGAAACATACAGCACAGTGAGGACCAGACCAAAGAACAGCTGTCCTTTGTTTGACATCAGCTTGGTGGTGCTCACCTGTTGGTCTTTTCTGTGAAACAGGCAGAACAGGAGCGGGTCAACGCAGCCCTACGCCGCAAGGAAGAGCAAATCAAAGAGCAGCTGAGTCGCGAGAGGGAGAGGTCTGACAAACGGGACCGATCACCAGACAGAAAGTGAGTCACAGCCCTTACCGCATGTCTGCCTGAGCAATTCCTGAGCATGCCCTGGTTTTGATTACACGGGACAGCGTCGCCACCATAATGCATGGGAGCATATATATGGAGGACCAGATTCTGGGGGTTCCTGAAAATAATGGGTCTGGTACCAGACTACAAGATCCAGAGTGGAAAATTCCTGTGCATCAGATGCATGAAGTAGCTGGCAAAAAGCAAAGCCTTGCTACCTTACATACTCCAGCTGATAAAAAGAACAACACAATTTTTTTCAGGACCAGGTTCAGTGCTTGACATGTTTCCACAATAATGTGTTTTGGGGCTTAGTAAAACTACCGGTTGCACATGTGCATTGTGCTGAAAATCTTAGAAGGCAGGCTGTAGGTGGATTACAGGCAGCAGTAGTGATGTAGTGGACTTGGGCCTGTGGCACGATTGCATCCATGCAGTTGGCAGCACTGAAACCCACGTTTCTTTAGGGGGGTGATTAGAACTCTGAAGTATGCATGCAGCCTCCAGGTTTGTATCAATTTTGATGGTCCTGAACCAAGATCATGGGGCTCTTTCAAAACAAAAGGCAAAAGCAGCAGAGTGACAGTTGCTTTTAAGTGTGTGTGTGTGTTCTTTTTATTTTTAATATAAGTCAGCTGTCAAAGCATTTTCTGTTCTCGTGGAGGATAACGCAAGAGTTCTCAGGGATGCTGTTTGTTAGTCCTTGTTTGATCTTGAAGATGACCGTTGATTTTTGTGTGTCCCAGTACCAGTTGATAGTTGCATGTTTACAGACCAGCACACTATGCATGTCAGAGTGAGCACACAGAAAAGACCATTCAGGGTGGGGTTTGGAAAAGTATAAGAGCCATTCATAAAAGACAGGGTCATCGGTGGCGTCACAATGTCCAGCATGACAATGGAAATAGAAGCAGTCACACATGAACTGATTTTTTTCTGGAACCGGGAGTGACAGTCAGACCACACAAGTCCTTATTCTTGCTGATTCAGTGAACTTGCTACAAAATTTAAGGAATGTCAGGAATAACAAAATCCAGAAGGTGTGGTAAAAAAAAAGCGAAACAAAAATCATGTGTTGAGGTGCTGTCCTGGACAAGCTTGGATGAAGGGCTATCCTCTTAAATTGAACTAAACCATTTATGTGTACTTACCTAAATTATCTGTGTATTTGTATTACAGTGCTGTACACTAATGCCAAGGCCTCTTTCCTCAGGAAAAATCGTTCTAGAAGCAGGAGCCCAGAAAAGGATAGGGAACGAGAGAAGGACAAGGAGAAAGAGAAGGACAAGGAGAAAGAGAAGGCTGCGCCTTTGGCGGCATCAAACCTTGAAGTGAAGGCAGACGCCAAATCCCCTGAGACCCAGACAGCAGCAGCCAAGGACGGGGCTGGGGGTGACAGCGAGGCCAAGTCTGATAACCCCACACCGGATGTCAAGTAGGCTCATCATATTGCTGTTCTTCAGGATGATTACTAGCATCAGTTGGCAGACTGGCAGCATTAGGATGGTTATTAGCTTCACTAAAAGACTGGCAGCACCAGGATGCTTGATTAGCATCACTAAAAGACTGGCAGCATTAGGATGATTATTAGCATCACTAAAAGACTGGCAGCATCAGGATGCTTGATGAGCCTCACTGGCAGACTGGCAGCATTAGGATGGTTATTAGCTTCACTGGCAGACTGGCAGCATCAGGAGGATTATTAGCCAGACTGGCAGCATTCTTGGTTTCCTTTCATTCTGTGACCATTGTGACAGGGGTTTGCTGAGATGCTTGCACAGTTGTGGAGCAATAACCAGCGCTTTGTGAAGCAGCCTCGCCAGACCTTGACCTCTTGAATATTAGCCAGTCTTTGTGTGGTGCAGCGTGGTAGGTCAACCATTAACGCGGCACATCACAACAGCTCATCAAGGCTGGTTCCTCGTGCAGGCGCCCTCTGTCGGAGCGCAGCGGCATGCTGCTGCTGGCATCCAGGGCAAATGGTGCCAGCATGGGTTTAACATTGGTTGTCGCACACACTTAGATCGGGGAAAGTTCTTTGCATGTCCCTCTCCTGTCCTGTTGCCAAACACTCCCTTGCATTGACAGTCGTCCAAATGACTTTGGTAATGGGGGTGGGAGGGGGGTTGGGACTTGCTTGAGAAAGATTCCCTAAAACCACCCCATCATGCATGTAGTTTGTTGAGAAGGAGCATGTAAAGGAGTAGCCTTGACTGGAAATAATTCAGACCTTTTGGTTTTCATTTATAGGCGAGGGAGGGGAAAGAAATAACTGTATCCATGTTCATTGCTCTGCTCTTGTTTATTGTGTTATTTATGATTAGGATCTGTAGTCCTCAGTGAGCATTTTTGTGGCTTTCTGCCATGGATATTCTTTTTCATAATGATGCGTGTTATATGTCAAGAAAGTAATGAGGTTGGGGAGGTGACAAGAAGGGAGGAGAGTTTCTTTCCTTTGAACCAGCAGCAACAACAACAAAATTATTAGCAGCTTCATTTGGACTGTTAAAATACACTTCAGTCTATGCCTAGTTGAAAGGGGTTAGTTTGTACAGTTTTGTTGTTTGTTTTGGTGGAGTTAAAAAAAAAAGAGAAAAAAAAGCAAATACACAGTTATGGTGAGTGAGATCTTTGAGTGCACTTATTTCCTTCAGGGCTGAATCCAAGGAGGAGCCCAGTGCTACCACAGACGAAAAAGCCAGACCAGACAAAGACAAGGAGGAAAAGAAGCGAAGTCGCTCAAAATCTCCATCCAGCAAGAAGAGGGAACGGTCCAAGAGCGGTGACCGACGGCGTCGAGGCCGAAGTCGATCAGGGTGAGTGACATTGAAGTCATTGTGGAGGGGGAACCTGCATTTAGTGATCTCTTTCTGTCTCTTAAATGACAATGCTTGGCTCCGTCTCATGTACGGTAGCTGTATTTGTACTAGATGGAGAGCAGTCAAGTTTCATCATTGAAAGGGGTTGGGCATTTCTGTGGTTTTATGGAAATTTTCCTTTTCTTCTAGCAAAGTCAAATAACAAGAAGAAAAGATAATATGAGGGGGGGGGGGGATTAAAAGTTGACGTGATTGTTAGGTTTGTCAAAGTGAACTTAGACTCTGTCCTTGTTCTGGATAGACATTGCGAGTTGCAATTTCTATCTTAATGGGTCAGAAAAGCCTTGGTAGCACAGCTTTGCAATGTTGCTGGTTCAGATTTCAGGCAGTTGGTTCAGTCCCCTCCTTGTCCCCTTTGATCTAGATGATGCTAAGCTCTCAGTTGCATCCCTAATGTTTGCTTTCCAAGGTTCTGAAACCTGTGTAAGACAGAAACTAACTAAAGATTAAGAGGATTTGATTACAGAGGGTGACACTGGCATTAACTGTCAGATGTGATGGCATACGAGAGAGTTGTATCTGCCTTGTGGATTGTAATAATTAAGTGTTTGCACTGTTGTGCATTTTGTCCACAAAGATTGGTCATGGGTCATTCGGTTGGACCCCACACCCACACATGCATATATACACACACACACACAGAGTACTTGCTCAAATTTTATGTGTCTTAAATAATTGTCTTCTTGTTTCTGTTGGGCATGCTACCCTGACGCAAGCAGTGCTTGTTCCCTCCTTAATAATGCGTTCCCTTTTCAGGTCCAAGTCCCGCAGAAGACACTCTCGCTCTCCCAGAAGAAGCTCACCTCGTCGAAGGTCACGCTCTCCACGAAGAAGGTCAAGCCCCTCGCGAAGGAGATCAAGGTCACCACGAAGGCGATCTCCTTCTCCCAGACGAAGGTCACCTCGTCGACGAAGCCCATCTCCCAGGAGAAGGTCCCCCAAACGATCCTCGCCCAGAAGACGCAGAAGGTCGGTTTGATAGTTGTCAGTGTGCACATACATGGACAAAGTTTTTTCAGTGTTTATGCAAATGTCTGTTTTTGAAACTGCTGAGTGTTTGGTATTTTTGAGACCTTTGTGTATTGAACAGAATACTGCAACATCTTAGATCCAGTGATACCACTGTGTTCATTTTATGTGGAACATGACTGGTCGATGGCACTGAGCTTAAAATTGCAATCCTTGAACAGAATGTTGAGCAATTTGCACTTATTGTTCCTTTCTTGGTCTGCTTTCAGGCTTGTTTTTTTGAAGTTGGGCAGCAGCTCTTGTCTTGGCTGTGTGGTGATGTACGACTTCTGCTGACTTTTCAGGTCCAGTTCCGATGACAGTTCTAGTGATTCTTCGCCTGACAAGAAGAAGTCATCCAAGAAATCAAAGGTGAAGATTTTTAGTATCGCATGGCAGTGGCTCTGGAATTGATTCATGCAAATAATTATTAAATATACCAAAAATAATAATTGCATAGGGTAAAATTTCAGTCTACAAAAAAAAGGGGGAAAAAGATTCACATACCTAAAGTAAGTTGTTGGTTATCAAATAACAGGATTTGACTGGCAACCTCTGGAACAGTAAACGTACTTTGGGTAAAAAAAATCATTGTGTCTCACATCAGCTAGGTAAGCTGAGACTAGGTAAGCATGTTAACATTGTCCGTGAATTCGAGACGCTGTTCAAAAATGGATTATTAGCGAAGATCAGACCCCAGTCCACAGATCTACTTTTAAAAAAACAAATGCGCTGCAGCAAATACCCACAGACTGCAGCTGCCTGAATTTGTTTTGAATGTTTCAGAATGATGGCAAAGCTTCGGAGTCCCCTGAAAAGCAGGGCATCCAGCAGCGAAGGAACTATCGTACTCATGATGATGCCGGGTCTTCTTCCGGGTCATCTTCAGATGAGGAGGAGCCAAAATGTGAGATAATTCCTTCCGTTGATTGACTGCTTTATAGCAGTAACACTCACAACCTATACAGTGTACTGTGATTTGTGCTAGGGACAAAGCCACGTAAGACTAAGATCATTTGTTTTTTCTGCTGTTGTAGTACACATTGTCCTGTGATTTATGCTAGGGACACAGCCTTATTGAGTCTTTGAGCCTTGTTAAGAAATGCTGGGGATCTTTTGCTGTAAATCTTGATGGATGCCATAACACTGATGAAATTCTTGTGTGTGCTTATTTCTTTACTGAACTTCCAGCCTAACTGAAGAGTGGTGGATCTTCCTGCATCTGATTCGCATAATTTTTGTTCAAACAGCCCAGAAGCATCGTCGTGAGCCCAGACGTAGAACACCTTCACCATTTAGACGTCGCCGCTCACCATCTCCCAGACGTCGCCGACCGTCCCCACGACGACGGACACCATCCCCACGGAGACGATCACCCCCACAACGACGCAGGACACCTCCTCGCCGCCCCAGGTGTGTGTTTCGAGCATAACAAACAGTATGCTGGTGAAAAAGAAAAAAAATACATGCAATCCTGTTGCCTCTGCAGTTGATGTGGTAGCTGAAGTAATTCATCTCTTTAGTTTGAATACAGTAAAAAGACCCAAGTTTTTGTTTATTGTGAGTGTGTGATTTTTTTTTTCTCTCCCTTCTGTACCACATTTGAAAAAGCAAGCATTTAAGGGAACATGCATGTATTAAGTATTCATGCAAAGCATCCCTGTGTTGGAGATTGTGGGTGCAGAAGTGCAGGCCCCCTTTGCTGAAAACCCAGAGCTGTCAGCTGTGGCCTCTTTTTTAAGCCTGGAGTAGGTCGCAGCTTGCTTTGCATCTGCTGACGGAGAACCTGCCTTGCCAGTTTCTGCCTTCCCACTTCATTTAGCTTCATTTTCCTCCCAATTCTCCTGAAACATAAGTGGCATGTGATGAACAGTGCATGGGGTTTGCGGTTTGGTGAATTTTGTTTCACCCTGATATAACCGCCTTACTAGACTGGACACTTGAGTATCATCACTTAAGGCATGCTGATCAGGCGCTTGGGCGGCTTTAGCATCTGAATTACAGATGGTGACATGCATCGTGTTGAGGTCAGCCAAGAGGTGGCTAGCAGCATCTTCAAGTCAAGTTGAGACCGGAGGATCTCATTTAGATGTGCTCAGGGTCGTGGCTTATAGCGGCATTTTTAGGTCCAGTTAAAGCCAGGTCTAAGTCTGAGGTGGCTAGCACCACCTTTTTATGTAGCAGAAGCCAGAGGGTCTGATTTAGAGGCACTAGGGTATAGCCAGTGGCATCTTCAGGTCATGTCGAAACCAGAGGATCTATCTTTGAAACAGTAGTTCGTGGCTTCTTTGGGTCAGTTTGGTACCGGAGGATCCAAGTCAGCAATGAAGTCCCAGTGAAGCATTAAAGGCTGTTGAAAAAACAGTGGTGCTGCTGGCTTGGATGTCCTACAATGACCACCATCTAGTCACAAGTCAGGCTTTGGGTGTTTATCAGTCAGCCAAGGTTCTTGTGATTGTGAACCAATGAACTTTAGCAGGTGACTTTACATGATGACATTTGTTTTTACTCCATGATTAAAGTTTTTCTCATGTCCTTTCACAGTGGGGGGGGGGGGGGGGGGGGGACTCTGAATGTATATTTTGGAAAACAGTTTGCCCACACACTGTGTCACCTGGCTGAGTGGGTCTGCGAGTTTCCTGGCAGGAAGGGGGGGGGTGGTACAGAAGCACCATGTCTCCACAATTCCTCATGTCAAATGTATGGTTGTAAGAAGAGTCATGCACTTGTTGGTACGAGCGGATCAGACAGACCATGTGCAGCATTCACAGCAGGTTGAGGTTCGCCTCATCCTGCATTAAACCAAACAGAAGGCAAGGCAGTTAAAACATGTACTTTGTTTTTATCTCGCTGAAGACCCGTGTCCTACCCTCAGCCACGAACGAATGTCCAACAGTGGGGACATTCACAACCACAGAGGTGACTGAACGATCTTTCTCTCTCTCTCGCTTCTATTAATTTTGTATAACACTTTTATTGACACTGTGGCATCATGTTTATTCAGATTTTTAATTATCTTTTCTCATCTGGTCTTGATCTTATGTTTTGTTTTTTTCTGTTAATTTCGTTCTGCACTTTGTTTTTTGTTGTTGTTGGTAGATACACATCCACTTTGTCGAGTCATTGATGTAAAGAGAGCTCAGCCATAACGTGTTCCTATTTTTTCTTCCTGTTTTTGTTGGTGCTGCTTTCATTTGATTTGGTTGTTATTGTGGGGTTTTTTTATATCATAAATAATCATTTAACAGTTACGGTTGTTGTTGTTTCATGACTTCTAACCAGTGTTTCTTCTGATGTGTCAATGTTTAAGCTAATCGGAATAGACGTACTTTAAAATGGTTTCTTGTTCCATTACGGCTGTATCTTAAGCCAAGTCTGAGTTCTGATTCACACTTTCAATGAGTGCCGCCATGGGCTTTCTTGGTAACAAGCAAGTGGATAAGGTCTGACATAGTCTATATAACCTCAGTACTTCCTCCCATCTTTCTCTGACATTATTGAGTATTCAGAGTAAGGGAAGAGAACCTAGTTGGTGGGGTCATGGTGCCTAAGACACGGGAGCTCAGTGACGATGCCTGTAAACTTGCCCCAGTTTCTTTGTCAGTCTCAAAGAGATGGCAAAATTAAGACAGAAATAGAAAATACTCAGTAGTCCCCTTCCCCCACCCCCACCCCCAAAAAAATTAAAAGAAAAAAGCTGAACCATGGGTGTGATTTTGTGGCCAAATCGGCGTGTGGACTGTGGTAGTAATTGTTGGGTCTTGATGATTTAAAAATAAGTGCACAGAACCAGATACACTGCATTAATTGGAAACGTCATGATCAGTGTTATTCAGCTGTCTGTAGCAGAAATATTGACATTGAAATTTTCTCGGAGACCTGTTAGAACTTTTCAGGATGACGGGTTTCATAGAGTGTTAAACTGTTATGCTTTGTATTAGTTTTGGCTTGCTTCCAAAGTCACAGGCTTCTCAGAAAGGTTAAGAGTTTTCCTGAGTTCTTGTCCAGATCAAATTTTGCAGAGTCCAAGTCAAAAAGTGCTTTTGTTCTGTAAATGTGGGCCACACATAGATGGGTAAAGTCATGCACAGTTGACTTTTTCTTCACTTTGGCATGTAGCTTCAGATGATTACTCACTTCCAGACTTCATAAACATTTAGCACCAGCTTTTTCATGAAGACACGTAACTCGGATCTGTCATCATCTGGATGATGACCTATTTAATGTATGAAGTTCAGATTTTGCCTGATTGTGTCCTATAAAGACCTGGTCATGATCCTTTAATGGAGGCAATGGGCGCATTTTCTGCCTTTACAGACAACTTCATTGACATTGTGGGGAATGGTTTTTAAGCAGTATCTCTCAGAGACTGTATGACGGCTTGGATCAAGCTTCACACGTTTTCATGATCATAATGAATGTTAAATGTCAGTGGTGTAATTATTGTGCTTAGTAATTTTACCTTGTAAGTTGAGTAGTTCACTAGCAGCCTCTAGTTCATGACTAAACACCTAGTTTCACACTCATGGCAAAGAGAGATGCATCTTGTAACTTTTGCTCCGTAAAGGTTCTGGTGTCCGGCTCCCCAGACACAGTGAAAGTAAAATGAACCGCACACTCATGCACACACACACACCAGATAATAAAAGTCTCTCGCATACACATACACACAGAGACACTCACTCTTGCTCACTTACTTTTTAAGTGATCATTTCTCTCTTTCAATTTTTTTTTTTCTTCCTCACTTTGTGAGAAACACAGGACATACCCATTCATTTTTGGCTTGGCATTATGGTGAGCATATTTGTGCTGGTACGCTTCAAGCACTGGTGGTGAGTGCTGGCACATTTGCCTTCTACGTGCATGTTGACATCCTCCCAACCCCTCCGTTCCCCTGTTGCGGCAGCTGGGTAAGTGCTGTCAGGATGGGGTCTCATTGAAGGTTCCAGCGTTTTATCCAGACCCACAGACAGTATTACTATTAGACTATTACTCAGGTAGCTAATTGGACATCTGTTGTTTTAGATAATCATATCGACATTTCCCTGTGTTTTGCGTTTGTTAGCTTAAGCTTATAACTGTTCAGTTGTTGTTTTTGTCATGCCTGGTGCATTATTTGCCCGAGAACCATTGTCATTTGTTTCTGTTGTTTTATGTTGTGGCTGTCCAGACGTCGAACACGATCTCCTGTCAGCCCATCTCCACCTCCTAGGCGGCGGAGAACAGCATCCTCCGCTTCTCCCCCTCCTCGTCGCAGCCCCTCACCCCCGCTGCGCCGCAGGGTCACCTCCCCGGTGAGGCGAACGCAGCGTGATTCCAGCTCACCTTCTCCAGTCAGACCTGGGAAGATACTGCCAGCATCATCACCTAATGATGAGGGGAGTTCCTCTTCTGGGTCGGAGTCACCATCGCCAAGCCGGTCCAAAAAGTTGAAGGGGTCGTTGGAGGAAAAACCGGCACAGAAGATGGCAGAGGCTCCGGCAGGGTCATCCTCTGGGTCGTCTTCTTCAGGCTCCGAATCTCCACCGCCATTCAAGAAACCTGTGCCTAAGCAGCGCTCTCCTTCTCCGGATAGTCGTCGCAGGCGCACATCTGCCGCTTCTTCCCCTCCCCCCGGGGATCGGCGTAGGCGTATGTCTCCATCGCCCAGCAACAGGCGCAACAGAAGAGCTTCACCTGAGGAGAGAAGTCGCAGGTCGCCACCTCGTCGCAGGGGAGACTCTCCTGTGTTCATGGTCGACAGGAAAGGTGGTCGGCGCTCCCGATCCCCTCCCCCGAGGGGACGAGGCCGGTCTGACACCTCCCCTCCTCCGCGCCTCTCTCGCTCATCCCCTTCTCCTAGGCCTCGTCGCAGGGAGCCACAACGAAGCCCGTCCCCACCCCAAGCCAGGAAGAGGCGCAACTCCTCGCCTGACTCACCCAGGGGGAAATTATTTGGCGCCCCCAATGCCAAACCCTCCCACTCGGCTTCGGATTCCTCCCCAGAGAGAGACCGACCCAGCAAGAGGGGTGCCAACGTGGCCAGACAGGTCTCCAGAGAGGCCCGCAACTCCGAATCCCCCCAGAGACGATCCAAACCTGCTCAGAAACGGTCGCACTCCTCCAGCAGTTCTGAGGGAGACGACAAACAGGCAGCAGTGGGCAGCCGGGAGGAGGAGAAAAGCAAGAAGCAGAAGCGCTCCAGCTACTCCTCAAGCCCCGAATCCCGCAGACCGGCCATAAGAGAAGGAGGGGATGAGGGGGATGGGCACCGTCGCCTCTTCTTGGTGAAGAAGGATGAGTCGCTGAGGAAGGAAGATGACGGCGCATTGAAAAATGGCAGCGATGTCCGAAACGCCAAAGCTAAGTCAGGCAGCGAGTCAGAGGTGAGCCACTTTCATTTCTTTGTCAGCCTGTTTTGGGTCGTTCCAGGTCATTCCCAGGTGCTTTGTATTTTTTCACATCGACGCATCAGTACACATTGGAAAGTAAAATGATAAATTCAGTGTGTTTTCATGAACTTAGCACAAGTTACAAAATAAGATAATAAATTGAATGTGTTTTTATTAACTTAAATATACATTTGAAAGTAAAATCATCAATTCAGATCAGTACATGTTTATCGGCTTAGTACAAGTTGGAAAGTAGAATCATAAATTCAGTGGTTTTTTTTAATATTTTTTATTAAGTACATGTTCAGAAGTAAAATCTGTGTTTATTGACTTCGTACAAGTTGAAAAGTAAAATCTTAAATTTAGTGTGTTAAGTATGCAGAAAATGAAATCATAAATTCAATATATATGTGTTTATCAGCTTTATTAAACAAACATTGGAAAGTAAAATCATAAATTCTGTAATCAGTTGAGTGCATTATATTGCAAAAGGTTTGCTGTCTAATGTTTCTTTCCTTCCAGATTTCATGCTCTGGGTGCATGCATGTATGTGGAAGAATAATAGTGTTTCATTTTTGGAAAGATTTATTGTTAGAGGTGTGGTTTTAAGTGTAAGGTAACTGGTGTTCAAGGTATGGTTTTAAGTGTAAAGTAACTGGTGTTCAAGGTGTGGTTTTAAGTGTAAAGTAACTGGTGTTCATGGTGTGGTTTTAAGTGTAAAGTAACTGGTGTTCATGGTGTGGTTTTAAGTGTAAAGTAACTGGTGTTCAAGGTGTGGTTTTAAGTGCAAAGTAACTGGTGTTCAAGGTGTGGTTTTAAGTGTAAAGTAACTGGTGTCCAAGGTGTGGTTTTAAGTGTAAAGTAACTGGTGTTCAAGGTATGGTTTTAAGTGTAAAGTAACTGGTGTTCAAGGTGTGGTTTTAAGTGTAAAGTAACTGGTGTCCAAGGTGTGGTTTTAAGGGTAGAGTAACAGACAATGAGTGACTGCTTGGGAGGGTCCAAACTTTTGTTTTGTTTTAAAGAGCCAAGAAAATGTGCACACAGCACACTCTTTGTGAGAACATTAGTCATTTTCCGTGCTTCGTGATCATGGACGATAACATTGTGCCAATTAAAACAGACCTGAGCCAGTTGTCGTTTACTGTGTAGATGATAACATGGTGACGATCGGAACAAACGTGCTAAACCAGTTGTCATTGTGACCATGTTGCTCCAGGGCTCCGACTCCGACCCAGCAGCCAAGAAGAAGAAGAAAAAGAAGGATAAGAAGCACAAAAAGCACAAGAAGCACAAGAAACACAAGCAGAAGAAAGCCAAGGATGGAAAAGACAGTGAGGTGAGTGTTCTGGCTCTTTCCTCTGAGAAACATGGTGCTGAAGGGGGTGCTGTTCACAACTTTGCCAGTGGCCCTTTTGCCAATAAGCACTGGTACAGTAAAGCGCCAGGTTACTTACGTACTTACAGGAGGCTGCCGTAACTGTGGGTAAAATTAGGGTAATGCGATTGTGATGGGAAAAAAAGGGTAGAAGGTATACAAAATAGGTTCAAGGCAAGCTGTGCAGTGGTTACAGTCAGGAAAAAAAACTGAGCAACATTCTTTGAATACAGTGCTTCGACCACAAGCCACTGCAGGCAGGAATGTTGATGCAGACAAGCCCTGAAATAGGATGCATGCATAAATAAAGTGGTTTTGTGTTACTGTCAGAATGTCAAGCTGGCCCTGAAGTATGATGATGCGTGGATAAACGAAGTGGTTTTGTATTACGGTTAGGGAATAGCATGCCAGCTTTGAAGTGTGGTGTGTAGATAAATGAGTAAAGTCACTGCTTTGAAGGAAAAAGAGCTTGGAAGAATTGGAGCATCAGCAAAATTGGGGTAAATGGGTAAAATTACTAAAATCACATCAGTGAAGAAAAATCACTCATGTTTTTGTAGGATTCTGATGAGAAGAGCGTAAGAGATTGGAGTGTCGGAAAAATCAGGGTAAATCAGTGAGGAAAAAAAAAATCACCTTATTGTAAGGTTCTGATGAGGAGGAGTTAAGCAAAATAGGGATAAATCGGTAAAATCACTTTAGTGAGGAAGAAGACTGAAAACAGCCGTCATGTTTTTCTTGTGTTCTGATGGAGGATCAGCAAAATTGGGGTAAATCAGTAAAATCTCTTTAGTGAAGAAAAAAACACACCATGTTTTTGTAGGGTTCTGATGAGGAAAACAACCTGGAAGAGTTGGAGGATCAGCAAAATTGGGGTAAATCGGTAGCATCTTTTCAGCGAAGAAAGAAGAAAAATGCGTTTTTTGTAGGGTTCTAATGAGGAAAACAGCCTGGAAGAGTTGGAGGATCAGCAAAATTGTGTAAAATCAGTGAAGCAAAAACACCATGTTTTTATAGGGTTGTGATGAGGAAAACAGCCTGGAAAAGCGGAAGAGTTGGAGGGTAAATGAGTAAAATCACCTCAGTGAAAAAGAAAACACCATGTTTTTGCAGGGCTCTGAGGAGGAAGAGAGCCTGGAAGAGCTGGAGCGTCAGTTACGTGAGAAAGCCCTTCGCTCCATGCGTGCCAAGATGGGAGGAACCCCTACCAACGGGGATCGCACCAAGGCTGCCGCTGCCCCAGCCGACGGGTCCAGCTCTGGTGACTGACAGCTTCCGCTGCCCTGATTCAGCACCAGGATGATAGGGCATCAGTCAAGGTGCTGCTTTTAACAGATGTGCGGGAGGGTAGAGCTCATTGCAGCAGCGTGCTGAGTTGGCCCTTTGTTGTTCAAGCCCTCATGGTGGGGACATTTGTGGAATTCTGTATCAGAAGTGAGATGAATACTATTAAGTGAACCATACATGTATGACTTGAGTGACTGAGCTGTTGTTGTTTTTGTACAGCTAATGTCAGGTTACAGTGAGCAGTAGACTATAGCATTAGGGTGATGATCAAATTTCTTCTTGCTTTTGGTCCACTTTAGGTTTGATTTAAAACTTCTTCTTTTTTTAATTGCCCCAAGGAAGTGTTTGATTTTGATCAGGCATCTTGCTTAGTGAGGTACCGTTTACTAGGATGTAGGATTATGTTATTATGAAGTTAACATGTTTGACCTATTGATCAGTGGGTATTTTGCCTTTTCCTTTTGTTTCAAGTTCATCATTTGTGTTGCAATATGCTTCGGAGCACATCCTCAGAACTTTGGGGGGGGGGATCAGGGGATGTGCCTGCTCTTAGTCTTAGTCTCAACTGGACAGGGTGCTTTTGAAGGGTGTGCGTGACGTACAGTTGCTCAAGGAAATGAAGTACGGAATTGTGAAGGCTTTTTCTCAGTGAGATTGCGCCAGCCTGTTTTACATCAGCTTTTGCGTTCATGCATGCACTTCTGGTCAGTGTTGCCAGCTGAGGCTGGATCAAGGGTCTCTTCTCATTTCCTCTCTGCTCAGTGTTGCCAGCTGAAACTTGAGGAAGAGTTTCTTTTCATTTCCTCTCTGGTCAGTGTTGCCAGCTGAAACTTGAGGAAGAGTTTCTTTTCATTTCCTCTCTGGTCAGTGTTGCCAGCTGAAACTTGAGGAAGAGTTTATTTCCTCTGGTCAGCGTTGCCAGCTGAAACTTGAGGAAGAATTTCTTCTCATTTCCTCTCTGGCCATTGTTGCCAGCTGAAACTCAGTGAAGGGTCTCTTCTTATTTCCTCTCTGCTCTGCTGACAGCTGATCTTTGATCTTGAAATGTAAGACTGCCAGGCCTTTTTGGCAGAGCTCCATCTCCATTTTTCAAGACCTACCATTATCCATCTCCCCACTTCCAGGTTAAAGTTTGCGGCCATTTCACTGTTGCATTTTGGGAAACGCTACCTGTCACAAACTGGGAAAGTGGGTGATGATTTTATGACAAAAGCTTACAGTCAACATGAAAATGGGAGAATACTTGTGACAAAATAGATAAGGTTAAGAGATGACTTCATAAGACAAGATTGAGCTGTTTGATTCACGCCAAGTGATAGTGATAGTACTGATACACAAGGAAACTTCGATGGTTTGGGCAGTGATTCGTGCACACATTTGCACCTTCCTGCAAACTGACAGTCTAACCACCCAAAACAAACAAAAAACTGCATGGATTTATCAAATCAGTACTTTTAACCAAAACTCATCAGATGTGCGCAAAACCATTCTGCTGCCAAATTAAGAGTAATTTTATTGTTTTATCACTAACTAGTAGACTGCTCACTGTGCCAGTTCTTCTATGGGGTTGGAAGCACTGAAGCTGTTTTCTAAGGTATGGGGTTGACGTGGACACATACACACAGACACACACAAAAGCACTTACACAGAAACTATAAATGGATACAAAAATAAAATAAAATAACAGTATATAAATATATATATGCTTGTAGACATAACAATCCCACACAGGGAGAATTTAAGTACTTCAGTGAAAACATTTAAGTTTCACACAGCCACAGCATTGGAGTTTGAACAGCTATCAAAATGTTCCACAGTAAGATATTATAAACAATACCCCAGCGTAACAGTTTACTTTTGACTAAAATTGAAATAGCTCAGCTAAATACAATGTGACAACAGCAGCAGTTGCTTTGAGAGCTGGTTGCCATGTTCAATTTACAGCAATTTAACTTACTTTGGTTTCTACATCAGTTCGGAGGTTGTTAGTTTTGTGTGTTTCATTTGGAGGCTAGGGTTGGAATAGCAGCATTTCAGTACATGTGAAAATGTCTGACAACAAGGAAAAAGATATAGAGCAAGTCTTGCAAAGTGAGTGATGTGTATCATTATGTGTTTGATGTAAATTTTGGATTGCGACGTTTCTTTTGCCTGCACTTGCAGGTGTTTGGTCAGAGGGACGTTGCAGGTTGTCACATTATCATCCGACTTCTGGTGGTGTGCATACCATACCAATTGTAAATACTTGATTCATGTGCGCGTTCCCCTCCTCTCCGCTGCAGCCTCCCTCCCATTCTTGGATCCCCTGTTCACAGTAAATGTTGAGGTTGTCCCATGCATCTCTGGACCTGGATGTGTGAAAGGCTGCATGTGTTGAGAGTGTTTTTGGGTCATTGGCGATGCGACAGTGTCATGTTTTCACTTCTTGGGCAGGTTGGGAGTTGGGCTTGCCAGCGAGTTTACAAAGATCGCTGTGCTTTAGTGTGCCTCTGTCTGTGACTGTTTGAATTTTTCCCTGAAGCATTTTGACTGTCATGAGAAGTCACTGAAGCCTGTGTAATGATGAGTGTTTATCCATCTGTCCAACAGTGAGGCCATCTGGTACACTAGCTTTTGTGAAATATCGTCAGTTTGCATGGCTATAATAATGTATATGTGCGCCTCCTCAAACAAGCACAGGGCGCTCACATTCAAAACAGAAGTGAATTAGATCAAAACTGTATCCTCTGTCGCACCCTCTGTCCATCTTACTCACATACACACATGCATTTGGATTAGGCATTTAGAAGCAGTTATGTAGAATGTAAGGATATTAAAAAGTCAGCGAGTGCCTGTTGAGATTTACATTTTCATACTAGGGCAGCTTCAGTCACTGTGATCTGATTTCAGGGTCACATGAACACCAGAATTGAACACCAAAACATCAGGCTTTGCATGGTGGCTACATGACAAGTTCATGCACGTAATAATATGCTTCTCATAATTTTAGTGTGTATTTAAGTGAGATGTGTTTCCAGATTTAGCAGAGACTTCAACCATGGCCTTTCCTCAGAGATCATATAGGTACGGAGCTCCACTTTTTATCACATCAGTTCTGGTGAGCATGGTCAGTTTTCAGGGGCGCATTTTTGTTGGAAAGGCAAGACGAAAGGTTGTGTGCACAACAACTTATTATGCAATTGAATTCACACTTTCTGTGATTGTTATCTGCATGGATATGAGCATATGGATTTACATAGCTGCATAGATATGATCCTGCCGATTTATGTAGGTTTGACACACAGGGAGGTAAAGAACACTTTTCCTGCTTTGACAGAAACTAATGTTTGGGGGTTGTCAAATGCTGTTTCCTTTGTTGTGCCTACACTTTCATACTGGTTTTGGTGACCTTGTCCTTTAAAAAAAAAAAAAAGATTGCAGGAGAGTTTGACCGACAACAGATTGCAGGAGAGTTTGACCAACAACATCCCCCCAAAAAGAGTAGTTTTGTATTTTCCCATTTTGAATGCGAGTTATGGAGTATTTGCTCAGCGCTGTATTGTTCTTGTTGATGCATACACTACTGATGGTTGAGTTGATAATGATTGGTAATAATACTTTTATTGCACCCCTTCTATTTTAGAATGCTTGTTTTAACATTAACATTCTGAAAAGGTACATAGTAACCAGGTTAATTTTATGGAACCCCCGCCCCCATTCCATTTTCACCCCCCTCTCATTGGTCAGACTTGTTTCAGCAGGTTTTGTACAGGTTGTTTGATGTTCTTTTTAGCTTGTTGCATAAAATTCTCCATCAGAAATGTTCCATGTTCAGTATGTTTGCCATGAAGTCTGTGTGTAGAGGTGTTTTTATGGATACTGAATGATTAAAGTTTGTCCAAAAACCATCGCCTGACTTGTTTGGAACGAGCGACATGCTTCAGTTTTTACGTACAATTCTTTGTGGTGCATCTTTGAAATGTTGGGACAATTGTTCGACTAGCTTGCAAGTCAAAAAACATCTTCAGAGTTTTCTTGGCCATGATCTATGCCATGTGTCTTTTAAGCTTTGCATCACAAATGCACATCAAGCAAAAACGGCAGGTGAACCTTCAATAAGGTGATTGCAAGAGCGACTGCTTTACATGAGGAAGTTGGGCAAAAACAAAGCAAAAGTAGGTGTCCTAGCCCTAGCAATGCATTGTGCATTTTTGTCATTGCTGAGTATTTTGACCGTTGCCATCTTTTTATACCTAGAAACGGAGAAAAATAACAAAAACCTGGCTGTTCTCCATGTGTGTTCAGAGTCGCCACCATATTGAATTGTGTGAGTTTGGCAACTGGAATTGGCCTTGCGGTAGCACTGTGGGCAGTAAACTGAATGGATATTTTAGCACTACAAAGTGCTGTGTAGGGGACAAGTTCAAAATCATGAAAGACAATTACTGTGCATCTTTAACCAGTACACCACAAGCTATCTGTGCAATATTAAATCTGTGCATCCACTTTATTGTATAGTATGGAAATTGTCAGTCTCAACATGCATACACACATAC
The DNA here is from genome assembly GCA_963584105.1 of Alviniconcha strummeri. Taxonomy (NCBI): domain Eukaryota; kingdom Metazoa; phylum Mollusca; class Gastropoda; family Provannidae; genus Alviniconcha; species Alviniconcha strummeri. Next base: position 21,124,416 of record OY757544.1, read on the forward strand.
ATATATATACATAAACAACAAAATACGTCTACTAATATTGTAATTTTCAACCAAAAATAGTGATCACATGACTAGAACACTGACAATCTTACCGAAAGACAAATGTAAGGGGGGAAAAACGTGGCTTACTTTGAATCAAGATCCAACTATATTGTATCTGGTTGTTTCATTAAAACAAGCGGAAAATGAACAGAAAGAGAGTAACGAGTAGCAAGAGCAAAATACCAGGTACTCCAGCAATCTCCATTTAAAGAAAACGCTGTGATTCACAAAAACACTGGGGAGTGAATAAATGTTTTGAAGAGTTGATCTCCCTTGAACATCTAAACAAAGTCGAGGCCGCTGAAAGCCAACTGACTAAAGCTGAAAAAGTCCTGTCATCCAGCAAAATGTGATTACATATAAAGTGTCCAAGAAAATCGCCATAACAGTGGGAGCTGTGGCCCAGACTCGCACTTACCTCTGCACGAACTCCTATTTTTCCATGTGCTCCATGCCACCAGTAATTTGATACATTTTCTTTTCATTATAACAAATTCTTAATAGTGTGCACTGACTTTTCATATTGTGCCATTCTGGTAGAAGGCTGAAGCAAAATCAGCTGAAAAGCAACATCAAGCAAAGGAAAACAAGGTAACTGCACTAAATGAAGCTGCTTTTTTTCTTCTCTTTTAAAATCAAAGGGGTGTCATCTTTCATTAACATAAAACAGATATAAATTAAAACATTACTGCCAACCTGAGAGTAGAGGGTGTCCGCTGTACACCTGACTGCATGGCACTTTGTTCAGAACATGACAAAAGAATTTTTTTTTTATCACATAAAATAAAATGATTTTAGCAGTAACATGACATTGTAACCAATTTCAACACCTCCTTTACCACCCCCCCTCCCCCCCACACACACACACATACTCTCGCACTACAAGTCTTGCTTTCTGGCACCTTCATCCAAACACTGCCAGAATTGGTGACGCCCTCTTTATCTCTGCAGCTGTCTGCCGATGCTAACAGCACCCTCGGAAAGGTTTGGACAGGAAGCAGCGTAAGGTTGATGCACACATGTACTTTGATTTGTGATGACATTAGCAATGTGGATGGTTATAAACATTCTTTTTACAAACTTAACATCTAAAACAATTATGTGTTACAAAGCTACTGCTATTTGAGCACCAAAGAAAAACTATTTGTTGTGACATTAGCAATGTGGATGGTAATAAAATTAAAAACAAAAAACGCCTTGTTACAAAGTTACTGCTATTTGCGCACCAATGAAAAACGTTTTTTTGACTTGGAGACATGTGGCACCACCAATTAAAACAGTAAGCCAGCTTAGAATCTGACATGCTATATGCAAGAAAGCTTTTTCATGTGCAAGTAGATAACTACCAGCTAAATGAGTACAAAATTGTTACTGATAAAAAGTCATGCTGCTAGTTCAATATTCCCCCTACAGGAGCTATGCAAAATGAGGGATGAAAAAGGAGAAGACACAAAATTCTGTGTGTTCAATTGTTTGCTTTTGCTTAATTGCTATTTGGAGTGACAAGAAAACACCGGTTATGGCCAGTCGGCCCAAAATCAGCAAATTTCCAGGTTTGACAATTATTCACTTCCCACCTGGCCCACATACAGCATGGACAGTATGAGCTCATCCGTAACAAATCAACAAAAACATTGTGCAGGTAAAACTGGAAATGATGGTTGCAAGTATTGCGGAATGCAGTGTCGTCAACCCTGTCGGCACGTGAGCACAACCTTTCTTAATGCCCAGCTAACCAAGAATGTGACAGATCAAGATAATAACAATTCATGAAATAGCTGTTAACAGTCAGATTCAGCGCTCATATGGCAAAACCGTAGCAAAATCTCACTGTTTATAGGACAAAGTAAAGTATCACCATTGCAAACAATCTCTAAAAGAGAACAGGAAGTTGAACAATTCAACAGCATCTCCACCTTTTTTTCCTTCTTTTTTTAAGATTAAAGATATAAAGAACAACATTTATTAGGACGAAACATGTGAATTTTCAGGGGTCATCCCCTTTATGAAGCTACAAAACAACACTTAACAGTTAAATAATGAAAAAAAAGAGATGTAGAACTGGGACATTGATCTGCTTTTGGTTGAGTGATGTTTTCAGGTACAGCGCTTGGGAGAAATCTGCTTCAAACAAAGCAGTTCACACACATTTGTACAGTACACTGTCTTCTGATCCTTTCACCCTTTCCCTGCCTCCAGGGCATCATTATGATAAGACTGGATTGGCAAAGCTCTCTCCGTCTGCTTACAGGATGCAGTAGCACTTCCTGCTTCAATTCTAGCTGTTCACAAATTCCTACCCAATGACCGAATGAACATCTCAAAAGTAGAATTTTTTTCACTTTTTCTTGTGTACTGTTCTTGGAATGAAACTGCAGCGAAAGGGTCAAAGAGAAATTTACATCAGAAAAGAGTGATATCTGGAGGGTTCCAGCTTCCTTGTCTTATGGCCGTTCCAGGGTACAAGTTAAAGTGGACTCCAAGCAAAGATGCAAGTGGGCCTGAAAAAGCAGAAAAGGTGGAACAATGCTTCCATTTGCAGACTGGAAAAGTTGGAACAATATTTTCATTTGCAGAATTAAAAGGTGGAACAACACTTCCATCTGCAGACTGAAAATGTAGAAGTGGAACAATACTTTCATATGCAGACTGTAAAGGTGGAACAATGCTTCCACCTGCAGACTGAAAATGTAGAAAAGGTGGAACAATGCTTCCACCTGCAGACTGAAAAGGTGGAACAATTTTTTCATTTGCAGAATGAAAAGGTGGAACAATACTTCCATCTGCAGACTGTAAAGGTGGAACAGTACTTTCATACGCAGACTGTAAAGGTGGAACAATACTTCCGCTTGCAGTCTAAAAATGTAGAAAAGGTGGAACAATACTTCCACTTGCAGACTGAAAAGGTGGAACAATATTTCTATTTGCAGACTGGAAATGTGGAAAAGGTGGAACTATACTTCCATTTGCAGACTGTATGGTTCTATCACTATTTTATGCAACATAAAACAGAATGTTTGACAAGCAAGACCATAAATTGACTGAAAAATGGCTGTGACCACTTCTGATTCCTTTCCTATTGATAGAGCCCTGGTGCCTCTTTGCTTGCGGTCCTCTTTAATTGCACACAATCACATTAGCATCCCCTTTAATTGCACACAATCACATTTCCCCTTTAATATACACAATCACATTAGCGCACACACAGCTGATGATGATGATAATGCCAATTAAAATGTAGATAATGTTTTTCTTTTCCAGATATATATGTTTTTTGCAGATATACATAAGCATCTCCTTTAATTGCACACAATCACATTCTCCCTTTAAATATAAACAATCACATTAGCGCACACACACAGAGCTGATGATGATGATGATGATGTCAATTAAAGTGCAGATACTTTTTTCTTCTCCAGATATATATATATGCTGAAACAGAATGCCTTTTTTTTCTCTCCTTTTTTTTACAAATGTACGTATCCATACTGCAACAGCATGCTCATAAAGCAGTTCTGAAAGTCCTGCCACGTCTTCTGCATGGGGCAACAGACAGTTCTCTGCCACACTGTTCCTTTCAGAGCATCAAGCTTTCAAGGAACCATGCTCCAGAAATACGCACCACCATCAGCACCAGATAGTGCTTTACCTTGTTGCCAGGGCAACAGTGAGCACCCCGAAATGCAAAACTTGATACATGCTGCACAGGAATGAATTACGAACATGACAAACAGGGCTTTAATTAGATACAGTGAGTAAACATTTTGCTTTACATCCATAGAGGTGCATTAGATACAGTAAAAGGATACATGTATATGATGTAGACACATCAGTTCAATTCTAAAGATACATGGTGCGGACACATAGTTAAATCGTAAAGATCAATTTCAACAGCACAAAAATTGGCCTGTGAGAAAAACATGAGACAAAAAGTCTGGGTAAAATCTCAATGTATCTCACTGAAGGAAGCGTACACTTAAAAAATGCTTTGGTTCTAAAAAAAATCAGCTGCACAAAATGTGCCTATAAAAACAAGAGACAAAAAATCTGGATCAAATTTCAATGATTTCATTAAGGAAGTGCACACTTCTAAAACATGTTTCTTATACATGTTGGTAATGTCACATAAAACTTAGACAAGGATCTTTTTCTCACTGTACACTTCAGTTCAAGGACAACATGTGACCTAAGTTATCATGAAAACCCATAAGTGCTCAACCCTGTCTCAGAAGCGTCTCCAGTTGTGCTTTGGAAATGGTTCTACTTGTCTAACAGATCGTGACCCCATCTTACACACTTCAAGGTAGACTCTTGCCATCTGACCTGTTCTGCTCCTGAACCTACCCTTCAGGTCAGACTGGTTGTGTAGTGTACGTGGCTTTGTTCCAGCAGGCAGTGCTTCAAAATCCATTACGCTCACGCATGTGGTATGTACACAGGCCAACCCCAGACAAGAACATCACTTACTGGTGCTGCTGGACTCGATATGCGTGTAGTATGTACACAGACCTATCCCAGAGAAGAGCATCATTTACTTGTGTTGCTAGACTCGATGCACGTGTAGTATGTACCCATTCCAGACAGGAGCAACGGTATTTACTACACACGTCCCTCCAAGAGTTCTTTCAAATGTGTCAGTCCAGTTGCCAGTTTTGATGTCATTGCATACCTCTGAGCTATGGTGGTTCCCAGACAGTTTAACTGACACACTTATGTCCAAAGCCCCAAACAGTGAAACTGATGCAAGTGACTCTGTTATTATGTGTATATAGCCCCATTTTCCTGTCAAATGGAATATAAAACAATTTCACTTCCAAAGCCCCAAACAGCAGATGTGATTTCCACAGCCCCAAACAGATGTGACTTCCACAGCCCCAAACAGATGTGACTTCCACAGCCCCAAACAGATGTGACTTCCAAAGCCCCAAACAGATGTGACTTCCACAGCCCCAAACAGATGTGACTTCCACAGCCCCAAACAGATGTGACTTCCAAAGCCCCAAACAGATGTGACTTCCAAAGCCCCAAACAGATGTGACTTCCAAAGCCCCAAACCGCAGATGTGACTTCCAAAGCTCCAAACAGCATATGTGACTTCCAAAGCCAAACAGCAGATGCAACTCCCAAAGCCCCAAACAGATGCGACTTCCAAAGCCCCAAACAGATGCAACTTCCAAAGCCCCAAACAGATGCAACTTCCAAAGCCCCAAACAGTAGATGTGACTTCCAAATTTGGTAGAAAAACAAGGGAGCATTTTTTTTTAAAATCCTCTATTTGAAACATTTTCATCTGATAGTTTTTACACATGTTAACTGTGATCCTTGACACTGAAGTGAAACAGTAGCTGTCCATGTGTGACGTAACTGTTTCACACCCTGTGACACTAAAATGACACCAAGCGGACAGTACTTCTTTTGCATCAACATGAGGATTATCCTGAAACCATCATTAACAATAATAACATGCAGCACAGATTTAATTATCAGTATCAAATATAACTACCACTTCTGCTACCTAGCAAATGATTTGTCTGTCCCAAACCGTATTCTGTCTACATCAGCCATGAAAAACAATCCCATGAAAAATGCGTAATCATGCATGTACGTGATGTGTGCAAATGCACACACAAGGAATACAGTAAATTGCCACAGTTCTAACTTTTACAATATAATACAACTTTATTGCTAAGTGTCAATACAACTGCACTAGAAATGCTTTGTGGTGCCAAGTACACTCATCCCACATTCACGCCAATCATCAAATATCATTAACATACAACAACAGCAAACGTCAGAGTAAAATGTCACAAAAAATAAATACATCAGAAATCCAGCCGACATCAAGCTGTGCGTATCACATCAAAACTGCCTCTTTACAAGGTCCACTTCATAAAAATTACTGTTCTGATAAAAGCAATTATAAATTTTTTACCCATCATGACCCTAACCCCTCCAATGATCACACACACCAGGAGCATCCCTGCCTGGACTCAGCTGACATAGAAGTGGGCCTATTGTAGCTCACCAAACATCACCAGCCTGTTTTACTGTTCTAAAGTTAGAACTATGGCATGTTACTTTAATCTGTGAGTATACACCTGTTGCAAACAGGCGTCACAAGTCTACCAAACTCAGGAATCAAAGAAGAGAAAAGCTAATCATACACACACACACACACACACACACACATATATATATATATATAAAATCACAGAAAAAGTTGGGTTATTTGTCTTTGGTCTAATGACCTTCCCAAGGTCCAACATTTTCATTCTGTACAGCAACATCCTGCTTCAGAATCCCACTCTATACGATGATTCACATTTAAAGCAACAGCTGATTAAAAACTTTCTGTTCCTTGCCAATATCTACGTCCTTGAAAACAACACACTGTGTAGTTTACATCACTGATAGATGCACATTCTATCCAGTACAATTATTTCCACATATAATCAGCTACAGTATAGTAACAAACAAACAAACTGTAATAAATAAGTGTGCAACTGGCTGGCATAAAAGATTTGCTGCTAACTGGGAACGAGACCCTACATTGTACATATTACAACCTAGGCCACTCATGTATCTACTTTGTTAAAAAGAGATCCGCACTTCAGGTCAGAATTGTGGAAGCAGGCTGGGGCTGGGGCTATGAGCTTCCCTCGAGTCACTGTGCCGCAGTCTTGCTAAGATTCACAACAAATGCCTGATTCTGAGCCGAGACAACAGCCTTGTGTACCACTGCTGTCGTAGCTGTGGTTCTATTCTGCAGCAGAGATGTCATTTGTTCCTGATTCACATTCCAGAGATAGTAATTATCCTGCAGAAGAGATACTATACAAAGCAACAGCAATACCAAGACAAAAAAACTAAACAAAAACACAGTAAGTAAGTAAACTGGTGTTTTATGCCCAGTCAACCAGTGCGGTTATATCAAGACGATACAAAAACACAGAGACAAGCAGTATTTTTTAAACACTATCACAGACAACACGACTACTTTTCTCGCTAGGATCATCTGGGCTGAGACCTGTCCTGGAGCTGAGCTGTTGGCTGTGGTTCCTGCCGGGCATCTCCCACTGGTCTGGTGGAGTAAATGGCCACCCCTAGCATCACGCTCAGAAAGGCCAGGATGTACAGCACATGAAACTGTGAACAAACAGAGAGCATTACAGTGAAACCTCTGTTAATTTATGACACCCCTCAAAATCCAGCAACTGGCCTTAAATGGAAATGTATAAAATGTAATGTTAAAGGCTATTTATAAAGTGCTTACATCTAACTTGAGCATTAAGTGCACAATACAAAAGCAATAGGGTCAAACAAAAATGCATACAGAACCAAGAGCACAATGAAACCCTACTAATCATATAAATACATACGCTACAACACTTCATTCAACATCTTTCTCATCACTTCCACCACACACACACACACACATACACAATGCCCCTTTGCCCCCACCCCAACACACAAACAGGTAAGGCATTTAGAGATCTATTTAGTATTCTGAGGAAAAGAGATGGGTCTCAAGGGCAGATTTAAATGATGCCATGAAAGAAGAGTCAGACAGAGCAAGGCAGATTGTTCCAGGATAATGGTGCTTAACAGAAGAAGGCACATCAACCAAAAGACTCGATCAATGTAAGCAGACGAAAGAAAAAGGAGTTGAGCATCAGCAGATGAGCAAAGTTGGCAAGATTGAACATACAGCTGCATGACATCAGAGAGATAGGAAGTGGCTTGGTTGTTCAATGATTTAAAAGTGTGAAGCACAGTTTTTACTGAACACAGGATCTGACAGGAAGCCAGTGCAGAGCATGAAGGATCGGATGATATGTGGTCAGACCTGGCAGAACGACAGATGAGGTGCCCCCCACATCACCCTTTTGAAGTTTACAGATGAGGAAATACATAAAGGGCAAGGTCTTGTGAAAAAATGGCCTTCCTTTTCATCAGGGATCGAGATGAATGGTGAATACACTCTGGTAGTGACTGTTGGGTAGTGAAGAGACACAGCGACATCAAGTTACACGGTGATATGTGACAGACATCTGGGCAACACATAGCTTATAAAAGCCTTGCGTGTAGCGCCTGTGACAAGAACAGAATATCTGTAGATGTATGGGCAACACAGTTTATAAAAGCTTTGCGTGTAGCGCCTGTGTCAAGAACAGAATATCTGTAGACGTGTGGGCAACACAGTTTATAAAAGCCTTGCGTGTAGCGCCTGTGACAAGAACAGAATATCTGTAGACGTGTGGGCAACACAGTTTATAAAAGCCTTGCTTGGAGCACCTACAAGAAGGACAGAGTGTCTGGATTGCATTCAAAGACTCCAACACATCTTACCTTATAATGGAAAAGAAAAAGACCAAACAAGAGGGCGTAGAAGTCAGCAGAGAGGATAGATATGTTGACCGTTGTGGCGCTGGTTTGCTGGATGGCCAGCGACATGCATGTGTATATCAGGAACAGACAAATCACATAGCCCAGCCAAGGGCCCCCTGCAACACGCAGACAAAATTACTCTCTGGTGCGCTGAAACATCTCACTGCGCCCACACACAAACTGCATTCTTTGGTGTGCTAAAACATCTCACTACGCCCACACACAAACTGCATTCTTTGGTGTGCTAAAACATCTCACTGCACCCACACACAAAGCACATGCCAAGACCACTTTGTAACACACACATGCAAATATCACCTAGCATGAGCAAGCTGTACAGGTCTGTGAAAATCAGAAAATGTGTTAATTCACACAGTCACGAACACCCTGAAGCACAGCCATGCTGGCACGGTGTTTGGCCTATTCATGCATACACAGATCAGGAACAGAACATTTTATACAGCATAGCTGCAGGTCCTTTGCATAAACATGCATTTCTCATGATTTTGGAAGAATGGGTGTTCGGTTTGGCACGACGGTTCTTTCTTCACTGCTACCATTTTTCTTTTTCATGGACTATGTCTGACCGTCACAAAACAGAGCATGATGATGATACTGCACTGTACTTACAGACACTGAAGGAAGACAAATCCAGTTTTGCAACCTCATCCCTTTCCAGAATGATGCTGTAAAAAGAACAAAATATGGTGGAGCCCTCTTGTGACTATGAAATTTTACTGAAGACACATGTTGCACTTGCAGAATGTGAACATTTTAGTGCAAAATCCTGCCAAGAAGGAATTTTTGACTGTGTGTGTGTGTGTGTGTGTGTGTGTGTGTGTGTGTGTGTGTGTGTGTGTGTGGTCCATAGGTGTGTGTGCATGTGTGTGTAGGTGCAGAGGTATGTGTGTGTGTTTAGGTGCATGTGTGTGTGTCTGAACATACAAGTATGTGCATGTGTGTGTGTGTGCCTGGATGTGTGTGTGTGTGTGTGTGTGTGTGTGCGCGTGTGTGCATATGTGTGTGTTTGTGTGTGTGAAGTCAGGTGGTCAAATGTTTGACTCTGTGTGTGTGTGTGTGTGTGGGGGGGGGGGGGTCCACAGGTGCATGTTTTTAGGTGCAGAGGTATGTGAGTGTGTCTGCACAGACAAGAATGTGCATGTGTGTGTGGCTGCATGTGTGTGTGTGTGTGTGTGTGTGCGTGTGTGTGTGTGTGTGTCTGCACAGACAAGTATGTGCATGTGTGTGTGGCTGCATGTGTGTGTGTGTGTGTGTGTGTGTGTGTGTGTGTGTCTGCACAGACAAGAATGTGCATGTGTGTGTGGCTGCATGTGTGTGTGTGTGTGTGTGTGTGTCTGCACAGACAAGTATGTGCATGTGTGTGTGCCTGCATGTGTGTGTGTGTGTGTGTGTGTGTCTGCACAGACAAGTATGTGCATGTGTGCGTCCCCACATGTGTGTGTGTGTGTGTGTGAAGGCAGCTGGCCAAAGGGTAGGAAGGAAAAGCACAAGGACTCACAGCTGAAGACCACTGATGAGGCTGCCAAAGAGACCAATCATGCCGAGGAAGTCGCTGCGTGGGTAGTGCTTCACCACAAACTCCTGACCAACGTTGGACATGCCGTACAGCCCCGCCCCTGCTACCACCAGGACATCACCCAGTGCCTTGTTGGAGCCTGCACATTCCACACACCTGCCGTCAGACTCATTAGTATTTTAGCCTACCTGCGTAACTGACCACTTTTGTTGTTGGTGGTGTTGCAGAGTTCCCCAAATGAACACTCTGGGGGTCACCCTGTATACATATGCCACTGTACATTGACAAATGCAATCCATAGGGCGCAAGGATGTAGGACAATTTTTTTCAAAATCCCACCACATGGGCTGCTGCACGTCATCACATCGTTGAAAGCGCTTAGCACAAATTATCAGAAGTCACAGTTGTGTTTTCATGACTTTCAAACCCTGATTTTTAACAAACAGGATGAGAAACTAAGCAAAAATATGCCGTTGATACATTTTTCATTCCATTCCTATCAACAAGGCCTGTGCCACTTTTTTTCTAGTTCAGTTCCCTTTTAAAACTGACAGATGCTAAAAGTGCACTGACCTCCTGTGTCATCATCGTTCCTCCCAGACAAGACGTCCGCGGCAACCAGACCTCCCAGCCCCACCAGGCTCACCACCACCCCGACAAAATGCGGCCAGGTGTAGCGGGACTTGAGCAGGCAGCGTGACAGCACCATCACCACAGCAATGCTGCAGCAGTCCAACACCTGGGACATCGATTCATCATCATCGTATCATGTGACGGCAGTCTAACAAGAGGAGCAGTTTGGCCTAGCGGTAAGGCATTAGGATGGTAGGTATGCAGAAGGGCCTTGGCTCGATTCCTCTTCAGCTCTCCTTTCTCTTCAGAAAGTTTGTGGTTTGTGGACACTGTCTTGTGACTTTGTCCCTCACAATTAATGAAACAATAAAATGGCTCTCATTGCTGCCCATCTTAATGCAGGAGTCATTCTGGTGGTGACAGTGTAGTGACAGGTATATGATCTCCCTCTTCCCCCCACCTTCATTCCTCCTTCCCCCTCTTCACCCCGTCCCTAACAAGCCTTATGGTTTCTGTGAATGTTAAGCACCATGTTTACTTACTTATGTGGAACACAAGCATTTTCCAGCATTTAAGCAGCCTAGATGCCATGTTATTACGGCAGCTCTGATGCTGTCATTACTGACAGAGGTGACTATTGAGGCAAAAATGAACACTTGCATGGACCAACGCCATCACATGTACCACTGAAAACCACAATTTTTTTCTCCAGAAAATTTGGATTCATGCAACAAGGCACATCATAAAAAATTAAACAGAAGGCAAGAAAATCTCAAATGGGATGGGGTCACTAACATCTCTTATAATCGAACTGAGTTTTTGTTTAGCTTTGATCTTGAAACTGACAAGACTGTTGTCATGCAGTGTCCAATCAGTTAGTTTCTAGTTTCTGAAGTCACACACCCTGCACTGTTGGTAAAACAAGGGACTTTCCTGCTCTAAAAATAGACACCAACAAACAGCTATTCCCGAGCCTTTTGACTGGTTACATATGTGGAAGGAGAGCTGGATTTATGGACTCTAGCTAATCAGGATTAGGGGCTATCCACCTTCATTTGATCCTCATAGTATCTGAGTCATACTCATAGTCATACATAGGGGCCCTGGTCTGACTGACTTCAGCTACCAGCTGGTGGCAAAGCAGGGCCTCAAATTTCAGGGAGTCTGGACAAAGGCTGCACTTGCAGCAAAACTGCTACTGCAGGCAGTGGCACAGCGGAGACTTTGAACTGCGCTACATACCTGCACGCTGGTGATGGTGGTGTAGGTGTAGGCTTTGACCACCAAATAGTTGGCCTCAACATCAATCAAGCCCAGAATGGCGTATTTCCAGCCATCCTGACGAAGTATGATCCCCAGGTGGCGCCCCTCGGATTCCTGCCGGCATGCCAACATCACGGCGAACACAGCACACAGCAAAGCATAGCACACGAAACTTTGTGCTGAAAAAAACCAACAACAACAAATAGGCTAAACTGAATATAACACAAAAAAATAAAATTATATACATATATATACTTCATTCCCACTCCCACAATCTTTGAAAATCTATTCCAAAATCATCACTAAATTCTTTTTCTGAAAGGAAATAACTATGTGATCATCTTGCACATATTGTGAATACATACCAGGTATCTAAGAATATAGCTCTGCCTCAGCCAGAAAAGCACAGATAACTCTGATCTCAAATGCAGGAAAGATCACTAAATCTTGTGTATACACTCCTCCCCCCCAACCCCCCAAAAATAATAATTTCACCTTGACTGGGCATTAACTTTCCATGAAAATATATTCAGTCAGGCCATTCTGATCGTCCTGTAACCACACAGATACTAGACAGGTCAAGATCACTGAAAAAGGTTAGCATTAAAAGTGTACAACTATAAGCAGTTTGAAAGGGCTTTTGAGTGGTATTTGTTAAGTTTGAAAGGTCTCACTGAAACAGTGTTCATGATTTTAAAGAACAACTGTTATCGTTTTAATCACTTCTATGCACAGTAATTATCTGGCTGGCTGTTTCAGTGTTTGTAACTTGCAAAAGGTAAATTTGCTGAAATTTTATACACGGTGGTACATGTTCAACAATTAAACACACATACACACACCCACACACACCCACACACACCCACGCGCGCGCGCGCACACACACACAACAACAACAGCAACAGACATGCTTGTCATGGATTGTCGGTTTCACAACAACAATAGACACGCTTGTCATGGATTGTCGGTTTCACAACTGAAATAACATTGACCACTGCACAGACATGTATATATACATACTTTTTATGTGACCCTTCAAGTATTTAAACATAAGACATACAGACCAGATAAACTGTACTAACCAGTTGGTGTATGCACCCCTTTCAGTTGCAATAATTCACTGAAGACAGCAGTTCCACAAAGAAACAAAGAGACCATCTGACCCAGCACTAATGATTTCAGGAATTCTCTGAAGCAAAAGGTAATAATTATATTCAGCTGACGTCACATACATTCCACAATTCTCAAAACAGACATTTTCTACAACTCTTGGTTTCTACCCATATCTCCAGGGACCTTAAAAAAAAAAAAATGAAAAAAATGAAAAAAGGGCAACTGCCAAAATAAGAACAAGTTACTTCCCTCCAGGTCTACAGTCCACTGTTGATGCTTAGTCTTGAAGCAAGTTTGGTTAAAATAAAATTTATTATATTATACATATCAGTGACAATATATTGAAAACAGAACAGTTGGGCTGTACAACAAGCAAAAATTGCTTGTATCAGTATTAATATTAAACAAAGTCACCAACACAGATTACAGACAACAAGACAAACAGTGATAAAAACACAATATGAACTTTTGTGAGTTTGCATACATGTACACATGCTAGAAGATTATTTACTGTCCATGCTAAAATCATACACAGAAATTTGTCTCTGTAGTTTTAAATTTGTAGATGACTACAACACAGAAAAAAAGAAAAAAAAAGCACCGATGCATGATGCTTTCTTTAAATGTTATTGTTACCTTGAGCAAAAAACATTGCTAGCTCCCTGAAGCCATGTCTGTGACTTGTTCTTCAAGGCAAGCAACCCTCTGGTTTCTGGGTGTGGCCTCTGAAGGGAGGGAAACTCCTCTTCGTCATCTGAGTCAGGTCCGATGCGCTCATACGTGCTCATCTAGATTTTCGTTCCAAATGCATCCAGTTAAAAAATATTTCAAAAGGCAATAGAATGTAGAAGTACTTTTAGCATCAAAATATCTATCTATATATTTGTATTGCGTGAATATGCATGTGCGAATATGTGTGTGTGTGTATATATATATAAAACATGCATGTTTACACATATGCATTATATATATATGGGTATGTGTGCGCATGCATGTGTGGATGTCTGCGTGTGAGCTTGTGTGTGTGTCTGAGAGAGAGAGAGAGGAGGTGGAAAAGGGAGCTCTATCATTAACAGAATAATACCAGTAAAAAGCACAAAAACATTTGTCCTTCATCACTTTGGTCGGCACCTCTACAAACAAAGCCCTGGAACAGAAAGAGGCCCACAGCACCTACGCAGAATCAACAAAACAAGGGAGTTAATTAGTGCTCAAAAGACATCACACTTAAACACAACAAAGACCTGAGTCACCTGTGGTAACTCTCACCTGGCATGCAAGGAAATACATGTAATGTATATCATGTATATAAACTCCACCAGAGGTACATCAAAGGCAATTCAGGTATTTGTTGTTGTGTTTATGTGTGATGTCTTTCCAGTGCTAATTAACTCCCTTGTTTGTATATTTTGAGAAAGCCCTTGACAACCTGCTCTGTCTCACTCTGTTCAGTCTTTTGAGAATGCCTGATAATATCAAGGTTCATTACCAAATCTACAACAGTTTAGAGAATACCTGCCCAACAAATAGTCAATTATTTAATCTTTTGGTACACAACACTGCTTGTTTCGCTGTGCTGATTCATGACATGCTGGAATGTAAGTCCAGCGGCCAAGGATTTGAGTCCTGTGAAGGCACAGTGAAGGCCCATTATGCAGTTCTTCTGAGTCAACATTAGTGCAGACCTGTCAGTGTGTCACTATCAATGCCCATCTTGCCTTCGTGTGCAAAGCACACTCTAAGAATAAGATTGTTGTGCATTTAAAGATCCCAAGTCTGCCTTTCAATCTAAGCAATAGTGGCTGGTGACATGGATGATGGAAACACACAGATAATGCATTTAACACTGTAAGAGCAGCAGGATAACCAACTTGATGTTTATACTATTATACAAGGTACTTTACCAAATGAAACCTTCAGTTAGTTCTACGATTCTACATGCATTGCTGTCTGTTGTTGTTGTTGTTGTTTTGATCAGGCAGTCAACTAAAACTAATTAAACAGTAAAATCATGGTCCTGGATTGTCTTCTTCCACATTATGTTTCTAGGTTATGGCTGACCAGCTTGAACACATTGAACATTACGGTCAGCTTTACTTTGCTTACAGATTGTAGGCGGTCCCTTGGGAAAAGCCTGCTGTTGTGCTATGCGTTGATGTGAATGTGCTGGCAGCGCTTGCGTTGGCCGTCTCCTAACTGATTTCAACATCAGCCGACTGTGGTGTGCATCTTAGTCAACACTGTGAAGACTCCGTCTCATTCAATGTGTGCTGACTTCTTTTAGCGTTTCCAAAATCCACCGAACTGTGACATGAACTACAGGATCTTTAACGTGTGCACGTGAACTTAAAAAGGACAAGTTTTTGCACGCGTACTAACTGGTCACTATCAGTATCACTATTATCAGACATCATAGTAGGTAGACCGCGTTCTAGATCTATCCAGTCAGCCGAAGGACTTTGGTATGTGTTGTGGTCTTGGACACCGATTTTCTAGACATGAATAGGCTCTATCTTAAACACAGTTAAAATTAATAACCATTCAAAACGCATCGGCAACAGTTTCATACCGTGTAAAATCATCTGGAACAAGGAAGACTTCGAACGTGCAGGCCTATCGAGGGCCAGCTGACTGGCAATTCTGTTCAGACTGCCTGAATTACTTCCCTTAGTTTGAAGGACCAATGAAAATTCTTGTAACAAACCCAGCAGAGGATGCCATTCTTTGGAAAAATTGGGTAATTTTGGTGAGAGAATTTGTATTTTTTTCTGAATCTTCGGAGTTGTTTACTTTTTCAGTAGCCTTTTCGTATTGTGCTGTCGTTTTTTACTCGCAGAATTTTGGTATTTTAATAGTGACTGTTTTAGAGCTGTCTATTTTGTATCTAACGGCAATCGACCTCAGTTCTGGCCTTTTACACTTTAGTGCTTAGTGTTTGGTGGGACCTGTCACTGTCAGCCGAGTAAGCTAGTAAACTAGTAATTCTATTAATGGTCATCCCGGGGTCCACAAAGACTTTTCCTGTTCCTGATATTGTAATAAGCCTTATGGTTTCTGTGGACCTCAAGCACCATGTTTACTTATTCCACAAACACAGTAGTGTGTTTTTCAAGAGACTCCATCGAGTCCATGGTTGTTTTTATTTCCATAACAATATAACTTTATAAGTTATATCATCATTGTGTGTATTGACTAATAGAGTAGTGTAGACACTGTTGTGTGTGTCACTGTGTGTGTGAGTGACAATGTTGCGGATGTCAGCATGCCTCCTCAGTCTTCGTCTTACCTTCGTCTTACATAAAGTGACAGTTCGACCTGATAAAGTTTACACTAATTTAGTCTCATCCAAAGGACTTTTGTAATATTATAGATAGATAGATAGATGTGTGTGTGTGTGTGTGTGTGTGTGTGTGTGTGTGTGTGTGTGTGTGCATAATTTGACTGGAAAAATCTTGGATGGGTACAAAGTCTAGCATGTAAAATTGTAACAAGTAACTTGATTCAGTTTTCAAATTTCAATGATTGTGCTCTACCTGGCTTTCAAGAGTGATTGCTCTTGCTCTGCACTGCCGACTGTTCTGGTTCAGCTGGCAGACTTGGAGTTAAATTTAAAGTGGTTGGTGATTGTGGTTGCTCTTGTAACAGAAGAAGAGGCTTTCTAAGAAGAATTAGGATTATAATAATATAATTATAAATAATACTTAATACAACTTACATAAAGGACCCTTGTTCAGTTTTGTGAAGTTCTTCTTTTTCCGTGAGGCCACAGTCTTCATTTGGATTAAATTCTAATGTATGTGTCATTCTGTGTGTTGCCTTGCCACATGCCCTCTAGAAATTCACAATTTACTGCTAAGCCAGTAGGTTATAAAATAAATTCAAGTCTAACCCACAAGTGATGTAGAGTCTTCACATGATCTTATAGCACAGGTTGCAACATCATTATTATGCAAGTAGTAATATTTTTTTAATATATATATATAATATCTCTGTATATTTGACACAGAATAATCATTTATAATTCCAGATGATATTTTAAGCTGACACACCTGAACACCAAGATGAGTGCTGCTTTAACAGAGATTTATGAAAACACCAAGATGGGGAGGGAAAGTGCCTTGCTTGGAGACTATGAGACATCCCAGGTACTGTGTAGTATTTGCGCTTTATAAATTATATTCAGATCCAAGGTACAATGTTATTAGTATTACCAGAGGGATCTAGGTGACTAGCAAATCATTTCATACCTTGGTTGAAATAGTTTTAACTGGTTGTTTCATGAATTATAGTACTAATATGTACTTAGTATTAATAGTAATGATAATGACAGGTACTCTTCCCTTTTCATGTGGCCATTTGTTGCTACTATACTAGGTGGTCAACTTTCTGCTGCACTGGAGATTTCTGTCATTATAAGTAACAGAACAGATTCTTTCAGGAATCTTAAGTTTGTATTTTAATAATAGTACTAGTAGGTCAGCTGTAGCTGTAAGCTGACAACTGTCTCTGCTAAAAGGAAAGAAAAAAAGAAGAAAGTTCTGTTTACATAATTACAAGAAAGTGTTATGAGGTGAAATTCAGCTAGAATAGAAATTGTGCATTGATTTTGATGTTGCAGTTGGTTAACCACTGTAATGTAGAGCTTCATAAATTTCAGTTCTGATAAATAAGCATTTTTAATTTTATTGCAGATATTGATGCTATTGTTGTTGCACCAGAACAGTTTTGTTTGAAAAGGATTTAACTTTGTATATCGGTGATTTTGAAAATTATTGACATTGTGTATGTGTGTGTGTCACTGTGTGTGTGTCTGTGTGTACATCTTCTGAGTGCAGGTGTACTATCAGGGTGTGCTGCAGCAGATCCAGAGACTTTTGAGTTCAGTGAGAGACCCTGCCAGCAAACAGAGATGGCAAAAGGTTTTTCATTTATCTATAGTTTGTGTGTGTGCACATGTCTCTCTATGATTGATTTGTATCCAGTGGAGGGGGGTTGCAGGTACTGAGGTAGTGTACTACTGCTAGAAAGATGGGGGGGGGGGGGGGTATGGGGGGGTGCAGAGGGACTGTTACAGTGTTAGCATGGTCATCCATGTCATGCATCTTCCATTCTCGATTCTGGTATGCTGCAGAAACAAATTTACAGAGCTGTCTTTTTGGTATTGTAAGTTGTAACAAATTATGAAAAAGTTTCAGAAATCTTACCTTTTTGTTTGTTGTTGTTGTCTTTGGCACTATGCTTTCATGTGTATTTTAATTCCTTTCTTAGGTCAGTTTGATGGTAAGATTGCATGCAATGATAATATATATGTTGAATTGTTGTATGTGATCAAAGCAAACAAATGAATGTGACTGCCATTTAAGTGCAGGTGTACACTTCGCAACCTGTTTGCAGTATTGTGACAGGGGCATGTACGCTTGTCATTGATGCTGTATAAGTGCGTAAGGTGCTCACTTTATTGAACTCTGTGCATTCCATCACTTTCTTTCACCTTTGTCCAGGTGAAGCAGGAAATCAGTGATGAGTTTGAGCAGGTCAAAGACATCAGCAAAATCCTGGCCAGTTTTAAATCAGACAACTCCAGGCCATACCAGAGCTACGACAGCTACAACTCCTTTGATGACTACTCGCGACACGAAGAGCCAACACGAGATCCTGATGTCTGGCCCCCTCCCACCCCAGTAGAACACCGGTGAGAGCATTGTGGATTGTGCATTCTTCTCTTCTTGAAGTTCTGGTGCCCCAGCCATAGTTGCGTTCTTGTGTTTTTAAAGCAGTTCCAAGAAAGATCAGTGTCATCCCACGTGACAAGGATGAGTTTTATTTTGATTTGATTTTCTTTTCTTTGTTTTGTTTCGTCTTTTTTGTTTCGTCTTTTTTTTTGTATGAAGCTAGTGGAACAAATTCACAGTAGAACCTAGTGTTTCAGGTCACCTTGTTGAAATGAAACTAAAACGTCAGACAAGACATACCTATTTACCTGGGAGGTTAAATTACTCTGTGTGGTACTGTAGTGATAAAAAAAAAAAATCCTGCCCATTCCCCTCATTTTTTTAATTTAATTTTAGTTTTGTTGGCCTTTTGCACTGCTAAAATTGTCATTTATTTGTAGAATATTAGAAGGCTTTGGCGCTCAATCTAGCTTCAGAATTGTATGCTAGATGAGGCCTGAACTGAAGGAGATGGAAAAAGTATGATGAGGTCTAAGCTACACTCATTGTAAGTGTTTGACCATGGAAACAGGGCTGCAGTAAACATCACATGCACCCAAGCTGCTTGGCAAGTGATTTAACCCTTTCTGCCCTGTGCCCAGAGTTGGGCACCATGGAACAGTTTTGTCCGCCTGCACCTAACTCAGAGTCAGGCATAGAAACTCATTTCATCAGACTGGTTTTAGGTGTCCTAAAGCCATGCATGCTCATGAAAGAAGGGAGGTAACTACAACCCAGTGCCTTCAGCTATTCCCATCTGCCACATTCAGAGCAAATTTTGGTGGGGAGTTGTTTGTTTTTTCATTTTTTTACCCCACTACTGCCAAGACCTTCAACGAACATACACACAACAGAGTGAATATTTTGTGCTTTTTTCTTACAATGCTGCTGCCAAGACCTTTCACCCAACATAATTATGTGCTAGAGTGAATGTTTCCTGTGCTTCTTTTTAATAATTTGTTGTTTTTTAACCTCTCTACTGCCAAGAACTTCACCACAACATATGTGATGGAGTGAATGTTTTCCGGGTTTTGGTATTTTGTTGTTGCTTTTTTTACCCTGTTGCTGCAGCCAAGACCTTACCCAGCTTGTGTGGTGGAGTGATTTTTTTTTTTTTTTTTTTTTTTAACCCTGCTGCTGCCAAGACCTTCATCCAACATATGTGGAGTGAATGTTTTGTGTTCACCGAACATATGTGATGGAGTAAATGTTTTGTTACCTTTCTGCTGCCAAGACCTTCACCCAAAATATGTGGTGGAGGTAATGTTTTTTGTTCACCCAACATACATGGTGGACTGAGTGTTTCATGCTTTGTGTTGTTGTTTGTTAACCCTCTGCTGCCAATTTAATGCTTTTTTTCTTCACCCAACATACATTGTGGAGTTAATGTTTTGTGTTCACCCAGAGTTAATGTTTTGTGTTCACCCAGTATATATATGGTGGACTGACTGTTTCATGCTTTTTGCTGTTGTTGTTGTTACCCGTCTGCTGACAGTTTTATGTGTTTTTTGTTGTGTTTTTTGTTACCCTTCTGCTGCCAAGACCTTCACCCAACATACGTGGCGGAGTGAAGCCTCAGCAGAGACGGCCAGAAGCTAACAGGGGTGGGCGGCCAGTGGGTGCAGTGGTCAAGCCTGGCGCACCACCGAACCAGCGCCGACCTGGTAATGCTAATGCAGGAGCAGACAGAGGAGGCAAACCTGGTGCTGGGAGAGAGAAGAAAAAGGTGTGTGTATGCATGTGTGTGATTGAGGGTATGTGTGAGTGTTAGGGTGTGCATGTATGTGTGAGAAAGTGTGAGGGTGTGTGTGTGTGAGAGAGAGCGAGGGTATGTCTGTGTGAGAGAGTGTGTGTGTGCAAGAGAGTGTGAGGGTGTATGTGTATGCGAGAGAGCATGAGGGAGTGTGCATGTGTGAGGGCATTTTTGTGTTTGTGTGTGTGAGTGTTTTTGTGTGTGTGTGTCTGTGTATGTGAGGTATTTGTGTGTGTCTGTATATATGTGTGTGGTGGGGGGTGGAGATGTGTGTGAATGTCTGTGTGTATGATATATTTGTGTTGTACTTCAGAAAAGGTTGTCATGAATAGAGATTGTTTAAGTGTATGTAGCTAGAACAAGCAGGCGGAGGAACTGGGTTGATGAAAACACTTGTATCCAGTTGGAGTGAAACATGAACAGTAATACACCAAGGGTTTTTCAGTGTCAACACCCCATGTGCAGGACTAAAGCTTCAAGTCATTCTGTAATAATGTGGTTTAGTACTCGCACAGCTTACGTCAGCCAGTCTTTCCACTTGTTAAGGTACATAGATGATAATTTAAAAAGCCCGAGAGATATTAAATATATATATGCCTTGGAGGTTTTAAGCAAAAAGCAGTTTTATTTCATTTGCTCAGTTCGGGCAACAGATTTTGGATTGTTGTTGTCTTTTATCCCTGGGCAGGGTCTGTAGCATTTGAACTAAGGAGCCTTGATTCCTGCCTGTACAGAACTTCTCAGTCACTTCTCGTACATCCTCTTCATTCATGGCATCATTTGTATGGCCTTCAGAGTCAGTCATCTGTCAGACATCATGATTCCATAAATAGACGGAATTCACAAACTGACCAGCAGGGATCAGTCATGAAAGAGAGGAATGTAAAAGGCTGTATTTGAGTACTTTACGGGGAGCAGCCTTTGTTTTGTGTGTGTGTTTGGGGGGAGGAAGATTGCCTACCCCCTTCTCCATAACAAAGTTTAACACATGACAAGGCAGGATGGTACAGGCTGTATTTGAGTACTGTATAGGGCAGTTGGGGGGAGGGGGGGGTTGCACCCCATCCCCATTCCCCATAACAAAGTTTAGGGGACTATACTGGAGTCACCGTGTCCATCTGTCCTTTTGGTAACAGATTTGTGAATTTCTGTCAAAACTGATATTTTGGAATCTGATGTCTGATTTATGATTTGCCAGGTTTGCCTAAAGCAGTTGCGAACAGGTGCTGATGATAATTTACTTGCTGTCTTTCCCACCAGCATATACACACAGGTGACTTTAGAGCCTCCAACAGTGATGAATACTAGCTAGCTTAGAAGGAAAGTAGGCCTTTATGAAAATATAATTCCAAACTTTTTTCTGTTTTTTACAGGAAGGGGAAGGGGATGAGAAGAAGTTTGACCCAGCAGGCTACGACAAAGACCTGGTTGAACACTTGGAGAGAGACATCGTTCAGAAAAACCCAAATGTGCACTGGTGAGACTGAGATGGAGGAAGAAGATGGTGAAATGTGGTGACTGGAGCGATTGCGTAGAATGACAATGACTCTCATGCTCCCTCAAACAATGAAACTAAAGTAATAATTGTTATTTATTTTTGACAGTGTTGATATGAATTACACAATTTTATTCATCCAGGGTTGTAGTACAATGTATGTCCAACCACCATGGGCACTTATATGATAATGATATTCCTTAAATTGAGAGAACTACACGAAAAAGAGTGTAAGTACATAATCTGCTCAAGATTTCCCCAGCATACGTCATGCACAAAGCCTGGCAGTAAGGGGGTTAAAAAGCACATGGGCCCTTTGTTCAGTGTTCATGTGGTGGCGGCGCTGGGGGGGGGGGGGGGGGGGGGGGGGGGGCAGTTTTCCATGTTCCTGACCAGCGTCTAGTAAGATTTTATTTACACCCACGGCCAAAGAAAGAGAACAGATGTATAAAGTTCCAGATTTTGGAGGTAAAAAAAAAGAAAAGGTCTTGGCATTGATTAACCTGGCAGCACCAGCTGTCTGCTGTGCCCCACTGTGTATCAGCCGCTGCACTTGTCTTTTCTGCCCAGGGATGATATTGCAGACCTGACGGATGCCAAGAAACTGCTGGAGGAGGCCGTGGTCTTGCCCCTGGTGGTGCCAGACATCTTCAAAGGCATCAGGAGGCCGTGGAGGGTAAAACAACATCGTCTCCCTGCCCCTTCTCTTTGACAGGCCACCCACCTTGGCCAAGCTTGACACTGTCATTTTGTGGTGTGGCCAGCTTTTGATTAAATGACCTTTCAGGGTTTTTAAGGTCTGTGTAAATTGGGGGGTGGGGGGGGGGGTGAAGATGGTGGAGAATGGACTGGGGAGTAAGATCGGTAGAAATGAGTTAGAAGACTTTGGAATTAAAGTGTGCAAGGGCCCAAGTAAAGGTATGTAAATAGTAATAAAATGATAATAATAAAAAGTAAGTTGATATACAGTGCTGTGGATTCTTTTTACTTTTCCCATACATTTCGTTATGATGTGACCAAAATATTGCACCGAAAAGCTTGGTTGTTTTGAGGCTGCCCCCCTCCCCACCCCTTTGAGTGTAACACTAGTAATATGCTATTAGTATTTGGGTCCAAGGAATGTACATTTCAATGCGATTTTAGCTCGCTGGCCCCCAGGGGCACAAAGCTCTATGAAAACCTTAAAACATGACTAACGCCACGACGTCACACAGGGAGTGCTAATGGTTGGTCCACCTGGCACCGGCAAGACCATGTTGGCCAAGGCAGTGGCCACGGAGTGTGGCACCACCTTTTTCAATGTCTCCACCTCCAGCCTGGCCAATAAGTACAGGGGCGAGTCTGAGAAGCTGGTCAGGCTGCTCTTTGAGATGGTGAGCTTCTTTACGTCATGTGTTGGGAGGTAGAGGAAAGTCTCCAGCCCTCAGCGCCACGTTGCCAGCCAATTTAGCCATCCATTTCCAAGACCCGAGGTGCTTCGGAAGCCACAGCAACAGTGATAACAGAAGCGAAACTGTAGAAGTTACAGCTTTGTTCACAGCAATCTTCGTTCCATCTTTAGAAATCCAGTTCAGGAATTTGTTTTCACGACATGAGGCACCTTGGAAGCAAAAACAACAGCAAAAAAACACAAAAAAAACTGTAGAAGTTATG
Source organism: Alviniconcha strummeri (assembly GCA_963584105.1). Taxonomy (NCBI): domain Eukaryota; kingdom Metazoa; phylum Mollusca; class Gastropoda; family Provannidae; genus Alviniconcha; species Alviniconcha strummeri. The sequence continues at coordinate 21,147,944 of OY757544.1, forward strand.
GCTTTGCTGAGAGCAATCTTTCGTCCATCTTCAAAATGAGCCCATGGTTGTGGAGCCCGGTCAAAGAAGCACGTAAGCGTCATTTCTGGATATGGGCTGGCAACAGCAGGGTGAGGGCTGAAGACTGGGAGGAGCATGCCTTGCGTTTGTTCTTGCATGTTCTGGTCTTGTCCACTAGGGGGTGATGATGGTGGGGCCGCCAGGCACCGGCAAGACATTGCTGGCAAAGGCTGTCGCCACCGAGTGTGGGACCACCTTTTTTAATGTTTCCGTCACCAGTATCGCCTCCAAGTACCATGGAGAGTCTGAAAAATTAATGCGACTACTCTTTGAAATGGTAGGTGGGTTTTTTGCGTGACCGTCGCGACCTTGTGCTGGGTCTGTTTTACACCTCACTGCTTTTTCCTTTCTGAGAGATTGTTCATGATTGCCTCGATGAGAGTCGCAGGTGCACAGCTTGATTCACCGGTCGGCACTTGTGTGTGACACAGAGGCAGCGAACGTGGCTTGACAAAGTGCCAGACTTTTTGGCCTCATTTCTTGCCAGTGCCTGCCGTCGCCCCTTATCATTTGTCCTTTTTCTGTTGGCTGTCCAAAGACAACAACTTTTACACATGTTTTGATGAGTTCTTTGTGTGCTTATGTTTTGATGAGTGGTTTGTGTGCTTATGTTTTGATGAGTTCTTTGCGTGTTCATGCCTGTTTGGCATGGGCATACTTTTTTCACGTAAAGTGTTTTTCGTCCATTGTCTGTCCATGGCTCATGTGTCTTGTTTCCTTTGATGTTGCTGTGGGGTGGTTGTTGTGTTGCTGGGGTTTTTTTGGGGGGGTGGGGGTATTTGTCGTGGGGTGTATTTTGTTCCCATTACTAATTTCGTTGTTCTTCTTCTCATTGTTTGCTTGTCAAATAACCCATTTATTTTTGTATTTGTCACTTGAAAAAGGGTGCTGCCATGAAAACTTGCAGTTTTGTGCTATCCTATTGAAATAAGTGTTCTTTTTATCTTTTCACTTGTGTGTTTTGACCATACTGATAGAAAGTAAAGTGTTGAAGCTTTGCATTTGTTGAAATTGTAGGCACGTATGTCATGTATTGTTGGCGGCTCGGAGCTGCCACAAGTATGAAACATTTGGTTGTTGCAACAAAACACATCTTTTGTCTCAGCAAAAGTATGCTTGTCGTGACAAAAGTTTTGTTGCAAACTTTCTATGTTTGTCATGAAAAGAAAATAATTGTTGCGACAAAAAATTTGTCACAACAAATATTTGTTGCAACAAACATATGCTCGTCGAGACAAAAAAATTTTTTGCAGCAAACACGTGTTTGTTGCGGAAAAAAATGATACTTGTGGCAGTTCCTACCAATAATACCATGGAGGTATAATTGACTCATGCAACATTGAATATGCTCCTGAGCGTGCTGAGCTCTTGTTCAGCTGGTGGTATGGTTGAGTGACACTGCGTGACTGTCTTCCTGCTGCAGGCTCATTTCTATGCTCCCTCCACCATCTTCATTGACGAGATCGACTCCATCTGCTCCAAGCGAGGGTCGGACTCGGAGCATGAAGCCAGCCGTCGTGTCAAGTCGGAGCTGCTGGTGCAGATGGACGGTAGGCTTTGACTGACATGTACCCTCCTTTTCTCTTGCTTTCTGGGTTCATTTTCTTTGCCGTTGTTGGTCTTGAAAGTGTCGTGTTTATGTGCTTGGGTGTTGCCATCTTTGCTGTTTGTGCTCCGGGGGGAGCAAAAAAATGTTGCTGTATCTTGCTGAAATGAAGTGCGTTGTAATGGCATGCTTGTGTACTTTAATCTTTGCCATTGTTCCCTTCTGGGGTTTTTTTTTTTTTTTTTTAATGAAATGCATAGCTCTAGATTTTTACTTGATAGGAGTATTTGAAACAGTGTACATTTGAATCATTTTAAAAAGCATGATGCCCCTCCCCACTAAAAAACAACAAACAACAAAAGAAAAGAAAGAAAAACTCAAAGGATTGTGGCAACTGAGTGGAAAACCAGAAAGGGACAAAGGTTTTACCCTCTTCTTTGGTTGCACATCAGCAGTTTATTTCTGTCTGTCTGTGCCGTCAGGTGTGGGGGTGTCAAATGATGACCCCTCCAAGACAGTCATGGTTCTGGCAGCCACCAACTTTCCATGGGACATTGATGAGGCCCTGCGTCGCCGTCTGGAGAAACGCATCTACATCCCCCTACCCACAGGTAGGTGGCTGGGATCAGCTGCTTTGTGCCTGTACCAGCCTTAAGATTTGTCCATAATGATAATAATAATAAGGTACATTTATCATGCGCTCATCAACGCCCTGAGCGATCACATGATACATATGAATCTAAATACAATATTCCGTACACACGTAGAGCACAGTCCTACCAAAACAATTTACTTTAGGTATTATATGGAAACACACACACACACAGACTGTAGCAGAAACTGGGTATTGATATTAATTGGTGTGGAAATACTGTGAGAAGAGGAAGTTTTTCACTTTAAAAGATGACAGGGTTGAGCAACCATCACTAGACAGAATTCCATCGATTGAGGAGCTGCAGGGGTCATTCCTGAGAAGAGAGAAAGGTACAAAGCTGTATTTCAGTACTTTTTTAAGGGGCAGTTTTGGGTAACAGATATGCAAATTTATGTCAAAGTGTGGAATATAATGTCTGTTGTACATGATGAGCACAAATATGAGTGTTTCACACGTAACATGTTCCGTGCATCGTGCACATACACAATTTTTGGATCTGCTTTTGATCAAATCAAGCAGAAAACAACAAAAACATTTCTGTAGCCTTCATGGGCTCAACAATGTTTTAGTTGAACAGCCACTTTTGTGTGGTCCTGCGTTAGGCTCAGAAAGGTATGCTTGCTGAGAACACTTAATTAATACATCAGCTGAAAGACATGCTGTTGTGTATGTCACGTGTCAGCTGGTAAGACTTCAGCAATTTCCTCTACAGACCATCCACACACCAGCATTATTATGACGTTAAGAGTGACGTCTTTAGACTCCAGAGCGCTCTTCAAAATGATGCTTTAAGAATGCGAAGTATTTTGTGAGCAAGGCTTAACTAGCATAACCTTTTTGTAACTCAAGAATGATTGTCGAATTGCACATACATACTTCTCTGCATGTTATGCTGGCTCATTCAAGCTGAAGCACACCATGTGATTGATTCCAGAGGAGGGCCGTAAAGTCTTGCTGGACATCAACCTGCGCGAGGTGGAGCTGGAGCCTACCGTTGACCTGGCCGACGTGGCCAGCAAGCTGGAGGGATACTCTGGCGCTGACATCACTAACGTCTGCAGGTCAGTCGGTGCCTGGCAAGCTGAAGGCCTTGCCGTGTTGGTTGGCTGGTGCCAAGCCCCGCGTTGGCATCTTGCTTGACCTTTTCTTCTGCTTTTTCTGTCAGTTACAAATGGTTTAATGTAATAATAATAATAATAAAGAGGATTTCTAGAGCGCCCATCTGTCACACAAGGTAGGAGCACAGAGTGCTTTACAATAACACTAACAAAACACATGCACACATGTATGCACACACACACACACACACTCACGCATCAGACAAATTAAGGGACAGGCATGGCTGTGAAAAACAGTTTAGAAATAATTATTAAACAGGTGCATTTTGAGGGCGGCTTTGAAAGAGGAGGCAAAGTCAGTGGCAGAGTGCTTGAGGCAAATTGTTCCAAACAGATGAGCCAGTGTAAGAAAACGATCTTTCACCAAATGTTTTTGCATAAGGACTCTTTTCTTCTTCTTTTTTTTTTTAAAATCTTCAATAATAATAAAAAAGAAGGTCTGTGTTTTATGACAGCAGTAAGTCTTTTTGTGTGTGTCTTTCTGTTGTTGGTTTGTTTGGAGAATGATGGTTGTCCTTCTCATGCTTTTAGCAAGCAACACATATCTCAGGGTCTGGGCTTGTTAGTTGCTCAGCAACATTCGGCACAAGCTGCTTAAACTATTCTGCTGATCTCAGTAACAAAACGTTAAAATACTGTCATAAAACATGGCTGCTCAAGTTATTAAAAGAAAAGACTGAAAAATACGCTGTAGCTGTTCTGCTGTGAGATCTGTAAGAAAATGTCCGAAACTGGGCTGTAATAATCAAGATTCTGCAAGCAAAGATTGAGAAACGCATGCAGAAGTACTTATGCTCAGAATTTCACAAGTGAAGACTGAACGCTACAGTGGAGCTGTTTTTTCTGACTTCAGGGACGCAGCCATGATGTCATTTCGCCGCCGCATCATGGGTCTTCGACCGGATGAAATTCGCAACATACCGAAAGAGGAGCTGATGCAGCCAACAACCATGGAGGACTTCTTGGAGGCCATGAAGAAGGTCAACAAGAGCGTTTCCAAGGAGGACATTGAAAAATACCTCAAGTGGATGGATGAGTATGGGTCTGTGTGATCTCACCGCCTGCATTTTTTTATTTTTTTTCCTCCGTCCGGTTTGGTGGTCCTCAATGCCACAACAGTGCTACTGAATGAAATTATTGTGAACTTTGTTTAACACTGAAAGAATAGGTTGGGAAATAGTTTTGCATGTGCTTTGTTTGGGGTGATGTTTTTTAAAAACATGTCTTTCATCAATGCTTATGCAATATTATCTGAACCTTATAAAAAATGTGTGGTTATTATTGTGTATTATGATTATTATTGTTGTTTGTCATTTCAAAAACCAATGAATAAAACCACAGAGAAGATGAAAAGCAGACTCAGAAGAGTTAACAATATTCTGAAGTGTAAATCCCCCAGATATTTGATCAGTCTAGTTTTCTCACTGTCCATGATCAGTGGAGTTCTCTCACTGTCCATGATCAGTATAGTTTTCTTGCTGTCCATGATCAGTATAGTTTTCTCACTGTCCATGATCAGAATAGTTTTCTTGCTGTCGATGTTCAGTATAGTTTTTTCACTGTCCATGATCAGTATAGTTCACTCATTGTCCATGATCAGTATAGGTTTCTCACTGTCCGTGATCAGTATAGTGTTCTCCCTGTCCATGGTCAGTATAGTTTTCTCACCGTCCATGATCAGTATAGTTCACTCATTGTCCATGATCAGTATAGTTTTCTCACTGTCCGTGATCAGTATAGTGTTCTCCCTGTCCATGGTCAGTATAGTTTTCTCACTGTCCATGGTCAATAGAGTTTTTCCCTGTCCATGGTCAGTACAGTTTTCTCCCTGTCCATGATCAGTCCAGTTTTCTCACTGTCCATGACCAAGGGCTAGAAGGAATTGAGCTTTCAACACCCAATGTGCAAGAGCTTTGTGGCTGCGTTGAGCATAACACTCCAGGCTCAGCACAGTGCTGTGTTAAGAAGTCCAGCCAACCTAAACTGAGTGCAATGATCTCAGCATCTTTACATTCAAACTAAAGCCCCCAGCATTCACATGGTTGTGGTGAATGCTGTTTGGCTGATGCTGTGATAGCTCTGTTGGGTTCATCTGCAGTTCAGTAAGAAGACACTCACCTACATACTGACACACTGACAAATCAGCATTAAAGTATGCCACGGTTTCACCGTATCCTTCTGCCATTGCCCACCTACACATCAGTTTCCTGAAGATGTTGTCGAAAGGGATGAAGGGAGACTAGGAGCCAACTGACCTGACCAGATGAAAGAGATTGGCATCTCGGATGAGAGTGTTTGTCACATTCGAGGGATGATGGCAGCTGAAGATGGATGACGGTGGCAGAAGGGAACAGACATGAAAACGGGACACGGGTTGGTCATGGGTTCCTGCTGTTCACTGTGAACTTAAGTGTTCTGTACCAATGCTAATGGCATAAAACATAAGCTAAATGTTAGGTATGTTTGTCTCAATGGCACTACAAAGAAAGGAAAAATGTAGCATTGTCTTTGTCTTTAAATTGCCACTTTACAACAACTATGAAGCTAAACTTAGACAAATTATATTTCAGCCATCATCTAAAATATTTTTTGTTAGCTTGTCTTGCCTGGTGTGTATGTATTACATACGAGAGAGAAAAAGTGTACTGATTCACCAATATTTCCTTTTTTTCTGCCATGTGTGTTGTGTTCTTTTTTCAGCCTTGTGTTTCTCACATGCTGCTTGAATGTTGTAGAGTGTTTGGGGTTCAGCTGGCTTTCAGTTATTTTAAAGTCTAACGCAATAAATACCTGTACATAATGCTACACCATTACCCATTGCACTCTTCTTACTGGTGTTTTGGGCTTGAAGATATTTAGGTTCCTTACACTGTGCTAAATTTATGGAAAATGTATTAGAATCAGAAGTAGATCTGTTTAATTTTAATACTAATCACTTCCGATGGCAATGGCGAGTGACAGAAATGGAAGAAATTCAGCACAAATTGTTATTTTATAAAAGGTTAATCCAAAATCAGAGAGAGAAGTAAGAACACTCAACCACACAAGCTGCATGCCGATGGTTTATGTCTGTGAAGAGATAAATACTGACAGCTCCACACAGTCGCACTTCAGAATACCTTGCTCACTTTCATGTTTTGATCATTTAAAAAAAAATTAAGTGCAGATTTGTGTGTGCGCTGTCCCTTTCTCAAAATTTGGTTTGAGTGCGGATTTGTCTTGTGTATGCTGTCCCTTTCTCAGTCATTTTAGTTGGTGTGGGGATTTCAGCAACCTGATTCACTTTTCAAACATTGTTCCTTGCCTGCTTCCACTAAAGAGTACTACATCAACAACAATGTTCTTTGTGTGAAACAGGCTGGGTTCCCATTGGAGTCACACCAAAATAGTGTAGATTCTACTTTCGTCAGACTTTGTGACTTGTGTGAAGTTCCAAAATGCCAGATGAATGTAAAAGCTGTCAGTTTAAGACTTTTTTGTTTGTTTGTTTTTTGTTTTTTTGGTTGGTTTTGTGTGTGTTTATGTTTTTTGGTGTGTGTTTTTTTTTACCTTCACACAAATGATGATTATTGTTTCTTTCTCAGTCTCTTCACAATTTTCTTGTGTTACTTCTGTAACAGAATATTTTGTTGCTGGGTGTCTGACTTTTTCTGCTTCTTAAGTTTCAAATTGTTTATCTTCTTTACCATTCAAAATTTATGAGTAGAAGGGGAAAAAAACATTTCAGCATTAGATGTCACTGCAAGGTCAGAGGGCTCAAGTTTTCAGTACATTCCCTATTTATTCCACTGTTGTTTTTTTACAGTGGTCATCTTCACACTAACAACTTGTACTGAAGCATTCAGGAGATTAAACTAGCTTGAAAAATCCTGAAAACTGTCTGTTACTGGTATTAACTTGTTTCTGTGTGTGTGCATGCGTGCGTGCGTGCATGTATGTATGTGGGGGGAGGGGGGAGAGAGAGAGAGAAATTGCAATGCCCCCCAAACCAAGTTAAAGAAGTTCTATCCATTCATTATGACAGAGCATTAAGGGAATGCTCATAACACCAAAAGAGCAACCACTCCGAAGAGTTTTGAAATGTGCATTTGATTTAGACCGTAACACAGTTTGATCATCCTGAGGTGACCTTGCGTGGATGACAGGATGTTAAAATCTGATTACTCACTGGCTGGCTCCAACTGAAACAGGAAAGAAAATGTTTAATAGAAAACATCTAACTCTGAATGGCTTACTGTCATACAAACATTTCACTCTGTGAGTTTCGTTGGGTTTCAAATTTGGCACATTTCTGATTTCCTAAGTGCGCATGTAGAATAAATCTCAATACGCTGAAAACACCAACGCACAAAGCATAGAGAGAAAATGAAAAAGAACAGAGATCAGTACTGACAGTGATATCTGTTTATTCCTTGTAATAAAAGCCAGGGAACAGACTGCAAGTCCAACTACTGAATGCCTCTACTGGTCTGCGTTACACTGTTGGCAGATGCTAAAGAGGTTACATGCATAAACCACACCAAGTTGTGGATGAAACAGATGTCGTAAAGATACCAATTTTACACTAAGAGCAATTGCATGGCTTTTTAGTTCATATTCATACGCTGCTACTCGACAAAGGTACACATTTGGTTGAATATCTTCAATATACTGAAGATAGAATAGTTGAACCTACATGTTCATTCCAAGAAATAAATGCATATGGAACTACATCTACAGCTTTGGTTTACCTTTGTTGAACAATCAAGAGGTAGCATCTCCCCCACCTTCCAAAAATAAATTTAAAAAGCACCCCCCACACCCCCTCGAAAATGAAGACAACAAGCAAGCTCTCAATGTTGGAATGGAGTAAGTTCTCAACGTTAGACCTGAAATAAAGCAAGTTCTCAAGTAATGTTAGAATTCCATATGCATACAACAACTGTCAAATAAGTATACAGCTATTGAAATTGCCGAGGATGAAATTCCTCCCCAAGAAGAAAATCACAAGGTAAAGAAAAGTATCCCCTCACACACACACACACACAAAACCCCATACCAACAAGGATCAAATCTTTTCCACAGCATCAACACACACACACAACCCCATACCAACAAGGATAAAACCTTTTCCATTATGCGTCAACAATACAATGCAAGTACCAGAGCTGGTTTTGGGTTCAAGCCGTTGTTTATGCAAAATTTCCCTGAATGGTAACGTGTTCTCTCAACCCATTTCACACTATGCGTCCCACTTTCACAGACACTCAGGAAATATACTGAAATAAAATTACCTGTAAGTGTAATAGAATGGATAACCAACAGCCAATAATAACAATGAAATATCTGTAAAGTGGAAACTTCCAGCAAAAAACAAAGAAAAAACACAACTTGGTGTGATGTAGAGAAATCAAATTTCAACACCAACAGCCAACACTGACAAGAGCAATGATTACAAGCAATTTAAACTAAAAGAAGCCAAACAGCAACACACACACACACACACACACACACACACACACACACACGTACACACACATCAGTCAACTGAAATAAGAACAAGCTGGAGGGGGTAAAGAGTTTGCTAGCAGTATGTTTTAAACAGAACGGTCTTAAATGTGATGGCTGACTAAATGGGTCTAATTTCAAGAGGCAGAGAATTCCAGGCAGAAGGAGCAGCATAGGAAAAAGGTAATAAACCATGCAGCATCAATGGCAGGCCACAAGTAAGTATGTCAGTGATTTGTACACCCCGTCAACCATTACAGGTATCACAGGGCTTTAGCAGGCCACAAAGCATGAACAGGACTAGGACAGTTTGAAACTGCAATGATTGTGAACCACATCTCGCCAGCAGGAAAACGTCACAACAGGATAGCACACCTGCAAACTACTTGCTGTTACAAGGTCACAAAAAGCCAACACTTATTTTATGCCCAAGGTCACAAAATGCCACGAAGCAAACACAATATTATGCCCAAGGTCACAAAATGCCACCAAGCAGACACAATATTATGCCCAAGGTCACAAAATGCCACCAAGCAGACACAATATTATGCCCAAGGTCACCAAATGCCACCAAGCAGACACAATATTATGCCCAAGGTCACAAAATGCCACCAAGCAGACACAATATTATGCACCTGCAGTCAATCCCCCCCCTCCCCTCCACTCTTTGCCCAACCCAACCTCCAGTTTTATTTTGCTGTACCAACATTTAAAAAAATTGCAGACAAAAAATACCCAACGTCTCTGCAGGTTTCATGTAGCCACTTGAGTTGTGTGGTGCACTTACCACGTATCTTTATGGAAAAATCTTATGATTGGCACACGTTTTGGGTTTACTTTTTTCCCCCAACGGCATGCATAGCCGTATGTACATGATACAAGTCAGTACAAATGTACTTGTGAAACCACGGTGATGTGTGCTGTTGGTGGAAATAAATTCTTAATACCTGCACATCATTTAAAGAGGAGTTTCTGAAGAGTATTGCTCCAGCTGCATGTACTGATGGATCATTCCAGATTTGGAAAGGGGCAAATGCACACCTTTGACATTAGTGACAGTAATACACGTCGAAAACAAAGCACGTCATGCCATTCAATGAAATACTTCAATTTTAATGCTGCTATTTGGAAAGGGACATATGTATGCTTTTGACACTAGTGACAAAGTAATAATATATGCTGAAAATAAAACATTCATCTGTCACCTCCTTCAATGAAATACTTCAATTTCAATGTTGTATTTTCAGCACCCTACTGAAGAGTTCCTACAAACCTTCTCCTCCAAAGTCACACTTTCAAGACCATTATTTTGGTATTTTTAAGACAAATTTGACACAATTATTATACATCGTCCTTAATTCACCACATGGGATCCACCCCTCATGGCTGAGATGCCAACCAGTAGCTATTTTTATGATAATCATTTTTATTACCCAAAGCCATCTATGTAGTAATTCTCAAAGCCACCTAAGTAGTTATTCTCAAAGTTAAATCATTTTTATTTGCCAAAGTATGAAGACATCTATGTAGTATTCTAAAAGCCACCTCCAAAGTATGAAGACATCTATGTAGTAATTCTAAAAGCCACCTAGGCAGTTATTCGATTCTCAAAGTTAAGTAACTATTGGTTGTTCAGTTTGACAGAACAAAAGAGGGCACAGGCAGCCTCCGGACATTAACGCTACAGTACCTTGGCACACAACATGAAGTATTTTGCTGAACAATGCTGCAAACGGTATGCAGCACTGGGTGGTCAATGACTGAACTCTTCAAATATCTGAAAAGCTGCTGACTGGCATTTTAGTCTTGGCAGTTGTCATCTTAGTTTTTAAACAAAGCAAGACCAAGCGGCTTGGCCAAGCACTGTTACTCAAACTTCGCCTTTGGGACCTGGTGACCGAGACCATGCACGCATCACAACAGCGACACAAAATAAGCACAGCACTCCACCTCCCACGCAGTGAAAGACTTCAGTGGAAATGTTAAGTTAAATCAAATGACGGTCTTGAAAGACTTCAACAGAAATTTTCAACAAGAGTGTTAAGTGAAATCAAACAACGGTCTTGTGGAATATGACAGCAGCTGTAAGGCAGGCAATGTTCCAAATACATGCATTACTGATGCTGGACCCTAGTTTCGAAATATCACTTGCAACACACACACACACACACACACACACACACACACATGTATGCATACACGCATTCATGCACACACACACACACACACACACACAATGTGACACATGCAGACACAAACACACAGTGACCCTTGCACACATACAGACACACACACACACCCGCACACACACACATGTATGCATACACGCACACACACACACACATGTATGCATACACGCACACACACACACATGTATGCATACACGCACACACACACACACACACATGCCAGAATTAGGGTCAGTTTTAACATCTGCCAAACAAGCAAACAGAAGTTCAGAACAATCAGATCACTTGTGCAGGCATGCACACACACACACACACACACACACACACACACACACACACACACACCAAGGGTGACTGTACAAAATCACAAGACAAAGTTTTTGATGACTTTCTGAATGGGCCTGCGACACACCAGGCAGGGAAGACCCTTCCGTTTCAGTCGCTTGGCGCAGCGGTAGCAGCACACCTGGTGACCGGAACTGCCATGGATGATGCATCCGGTCTTGGGTCGGCTGGCGCACACCATGCAAACGTCAGCAGACGGCACCACGCGGTCACTGTCCTTGCCTCCCCGCCCCCACTTCCCACCCCCTTTCCTGCGGCTATCCAGACCTGGCTGGTGCCGGGACAGACCGTCACCCCCTTCCGTCTCCTGGCTGGTGGGCGTTCCTTGGCTGGACGCAAGAGTCGCGCCGCCAACTCGCGATTCCTCCCTCCCTCCCGTGGATGTGCTGGGTGCCTCGTCATCGGACAACGAAGCCAGGGACTCAGAGTTACGATCCGGCGACGAGGCCGACACCACCACAATTCGCCGCCTCCTGACCTTGTCCCCCAGCCGCCACTGTCTCAAACTGCCCCGGCCCGATCCCCGCTGTTCGTCGTTGCTCTCTGAGGATGCTGCGTAGTATCCGTGCAGAGCGCCGCAGGGCTCGGCAGGTAGCTGGGCGCTGGAGGTGGAGGACGGGAGGCTGGAGTCAGGCAGCCAGTGAGGCCTCAGCGCCCAGCACTTGCTGCAGTTGCGGTAAAACGGCACGTTGCGCGTCTGGCATGTTTGACAGAGCCAATGATCCTGTCCAGAAGAGAAAGACAGAGTCTGGTTTAGAAAGAAGGAATGACTGTAACCCCTGTTTTTCTTTAGTGATGCCCTGGAGAAAATATCCTCAGGTATCAACGCGAAAAAACCCTCAGCACATTGTGCCTTAGATTTGGCCATCAATCACATGCCACAGAAATGTATTATTATTAAAAAATATACAAACATCTGCAAGATCAAACAAAAATATAACTGAACAGTCATACCACACTTATTTTATCCCTTATATAATGTATAAAATCAAAAATGGTAAATGTCTGATGATAATGTGCTTACTGTAATGCTTACTAGCAAGCATGCACTGACCTGGTCTGCTTACAGTGCCTGATTCTGTATCTTCTACAGTGCCTGCTGATTTCTTGCAATTCCTCTGCACTCTGTAATTACCATGCATCTGTGTGTGCATGCGGGTGTGTATGTGTGTGCTGTTGTGAATATGTGTGCATCTATGTGATGTTGATATGAATTTTGAGTGCATGAATGGAACATAATTATGCACTGTCATCATTTATTATGCATTACCAGTTAGTGACGACTTGTATATATATATTTTTTGTTGTTGTCTTGTTTTTGCTTTTTTAGTTTCTGAAGCAAACTGTGCTCACCATTGGTGACATGCTCCACAAACCTCTTTCATTATTAGTATTTTAAACATGCAAAAATATATTATGATAAATTGACCAGATGACTCACATCCGTCTCCCACTGTAAACAAAATCCCCCCAAATAACTGGCCACCACTACAACTGTCAAGCTGAATGTCACTTACAGCATCACCCAGTTCAGCATCCGAACTAGTTTCCGTGTCACTGTAGTCAGCCCAGAATTCAACGTCACTCTCCTGCACGACTAGATAGGGCTGCTGCAACACACAACACATCAAATCAAACTCAGCATGCGGTGGAAGATCAGAAGACACAAAAAGGCGACACTCCAAGATATGTTTACAAACAAGACTTAAGTTAAATCAAACTCAGCGTGCGGTAAAAGATCAGAAGACACAAAAAGGCGACACTCCAAGATATGTTTACAAACAAGACTTGAAGTTAAATCAAAATCAGCGTGCGGTGGAAGATCAGAAGACACAAAAAGGCGACACTCCAAGATATATTTACAAACAAGACTTGAAGTTAAATCAAACTCAGCGTGCGGTAAAAGATCAGAAGACAGAAAAAGGCGACACTCCAAGATATATTTACAAACAAGACTTGAAGTTAAATCAAACTCAGCGTGCGGTAAAAGATCAGAAGACAGAAAAAGGCGACACTCCAAGATCTGTTTACAAACAAGACTTGAAGTTAAACAAATGAGCACGATGACAATGACTGAAGAATCTTTATCACACTTTCTCCATGTAGTACACGTTTTTGTTGCTGTTGACTTTCACCAGGCGGGTCGTTTGTGGTGGCTTCTTCAATAACCATGCATCCATCCACTACAACATACTTTTCTCTTACTCACGCATCCTTCTTTGCATAATTAATAATTAATTAATACTTCTTTGCCACTTCTGGTAGTTTCAAATAAGAGTTCTCCAGCTTCAAATAAGAGTTCTCCAGCTTCAAATAAGAGTTCTCCAGCTTCAAATAAGAGACTCCTGTGCTACAAGATAATTCTACAGTAAAACCTAAGATGTGAAATCAACCAATAGCACCCCTACAAAACAACAATAGATCACACAAAGGCAAACAATATAACACATGCATAATAACTCATATAATTATAAAAAGTAACACTTTTCTAATACAGTTTTCACTCTCTGAACTTTTGACACTTTTCTAAATACAGTTTTGGCATTCTGAATTTTCAACACTTTTTCTAAATACAGTTTTCACATTCTGAAATCTTTTTCTTTACTTTTTGTCTTTCGCAATTTAAATCTTATTTTGCTTTCCCCTTGCAGCATATGTTGTTTATCTTCGTCCTTACCTGCGGCGAGTCATGTGAGCCATGTTCAGATTCAGAGCGGTGATCGCTGGGTTCCAGATCGTACTCTACAGCAAAGTGGTCCGAATCGTACTGCAGTGACACACTGTCTTCCTCAGGTGCCTGTTGAAAGCAGATCAACAGTTACTGAAACAGTGATGTTGACTGACCAGTATACAGGCCATCTCCGCTGAGGAACAGGCACACATCCATGGTCAGTTTTGATCTGATCTGGCAGAGAAAGGCCTGGAGCATCTGTGTCTCATAGACAGAGTTAAAGGAATGTCTGTGTCTAATAAACAGAGTTAAAGGAGTGTTTATGTCTAATAAACACTGATAAAGGAATGTAAGTAAGTAAGTTGGGTTGGTGGTGTTGTTGTTTTTGGGGGTCAACCAGGATGATTATATCAGCGCAACACAGCCAAAGGAAAGTAACTTGTTTTGTTTTTATGGCCAGTCAACCAGGATGGTTATATCAGTGCAACCCATCCAAGGGTAAGTAAGTAATTTGTTTTGTTTTATGACCAGTCAGCTAGGACAGTCGTATCAGCTTGACCCAGTCCAAAAAAAAAAGGGAGTCCTGTACAAGGTTACCTGAAGTGGCAACAGCAGTGGTGGTGGATTGCTGCTCTCCAGGTTGACCTGAAGCATGGGCATGGTTCCGTCAACCTCGTCCCCGAACTCTATGTTCATCGACGCGCGGCAGTTCTCCTGCAGGCCCCATTCACCTGAAGGAAGGAAGTAGGCTGCACATCTTAAAACTGACTAACCAAAGAGCAAACTGTAGTCAAAGACATGCTTGTTCTAATGCCAAGTCGCTTAGTCTGTAGGCTGCACATCTTGAAACTGACTAAATGAGGAGCAAACTGTAGTCAAAGGCATACTTGTTCTAATGCTGAGTCTCTTAGTCTGTAGGCTGCACATCTTAAAACTGACCAACTGAAGAGCAAACTGTAGTCAAAGGCACACTTGTTCTAATGCCAAGTCTCTTAGTCTGTCCCAGGGTTTGCATTAACCAGTAATTGCCAGTATTTTAACAGTTAAGATCAGCATATACTGGGGAAAAGATCAGCAATTGGTCAGATGTACTGGCTGTTATTTTGTTTGATCAGTTCTCAAAACAAACAACACACACACAAAATGCAGCATTGAGAGAGAGTGTGTGTGATAGGGTGTGTGTGTCAGTGTGCATGCGTGCGTGTGTGTATGGTGTGTGTATGGTGTGTGTGTGTGTGTGTGTGTGTGTGTGTGTGTGTGTGTGTGTGTGTGTGTGTGTGTGTGTGTGTGTGTGTGTGTGTGTGTGTGTGGTGTATGGTGTGTGTGTGCATGTGTGTGTCTGGTATGAGTGTGTGTGTGTGTGTGTGGTGGGAGTGTGTATGTGCATACATATAAAATATACATGTGCGTGCATGTATACTATTGTACTCTCTTAGTTTTGAAACATGAAGTGTTAATGTGACTGCACATTTAATTTATAAGTATTTCACGTTTCGTCAAGCTTTAATTTATAAGTATTTCATGTTTCGTCAAGCTTTAATTTATAAGTATTTCATGTTTCGTCAAGCTTTAATTTATAAGTATTTCATGTTTCGTCAAGCTTTAATTTATAAGTATTTCATGTTTTGTCAAGCTTATTATCACAGTATATACACTGATAATCTGTTGATGTTATTGTGAATGTGAATGTATGATTACAAATGCTCTCAACACCATGCCTCATTCCATATGTATTCTATTTTCCTTGACAAATGGCAGGCACCTACACATACAATGCCTGCAACCCCCCCCCCCCCCCCAATCCTTCTTGTGACAAATGGATTATTTTTTCATGCAACTGCAACTGCATGCTTTGTGGAGATCCACAAATTTGGCTGTTAATTGCCTGATTTCTTTTTTCATGGAAACACAATTGCAAGCTACTCCACAAATTTTGCTGATAACTGACAATTCTTTTTTCATGGCAACACAATTTTATGCTTCAAAGAAAAATCCGCAAATTTGGCTGATAACTGGCTGATTCTTTTTCCATGGCAATGCAATTTCACGCTTTAAGGAAATCTGCACATTTTGCTGATAACTGGGAGCCCTGTGTGACCTTTCTCCCTTTTGGTGCAAAGGTTACCTTGGGGCTGATGGTGACTGATGCTGGCAGAACCCCCTTCCTCGTCCCCCCCTCCTTCAGTTGTCCCCTCACCTCCGGTTGTACTGGTCACAGTGGCCGTTGCGCAGCTGCTCCCCACCTGTAACAAAACACAACAATGGCGTCAAAGCAAACCGTCTGGAAAACAGCACCCAACAACGAGACAGCCAAGCCAAGCACAAGCCAGACATCAGATTCCAAATTAAATCAGTTCTGATGGCAATTCACGATCCGTTTCCAAGAAAATACCCTAAATAGTACTTAAACACACAGTTCTGTACATTTCTCTTCTCCCAAGGACTCTGTGCGGTTCCTTCCTGGATGAAATACCATCTATTGACACAAAAATCTGATGCCTGATGAGCTGTGATTTTGTTTTCTTCTTCTTCCAGCTATGGACTGGTAAGGGCAGGCCTCACTGAGTGTAGCTAGTCCTACATTGATATTTTTTACCTAACAGTTGCCATCTGTTCTCAATCAGTCACCAATTTTTTTTTCCTTCTACCTGATGGTTGCCGTCTGTCCTCAAATAGCCACCAAAAACAATTTTTTACCTGATGGTTGCCATCAGTCACCAAAAATTTTTTTACCTGATGGTTGCCGTCTGTCCTCAATCACCCACCAAAAACAATTTTTTACCTGATGGTTGCCGTCAGCCACCAAAATTTTTTTTCTACCTGAAGGCTGCCATCTGTCCTCAGTCAGCCACCCAAAACAATTGCTTTAAGTTGTAAATTTTCTACAAATCCTGAATTTGGATGGTTAAAAAAAACATCCAGTTCATGTGGCACTCACACCCTGTCACCCACACAGGGTTACCTCAGGACAACCAAATACTATTATAAATATCCCATTAAAAAACAACAACATACAGACAAGCAATAGGTCATCAAATAACGTGTAAAAAATGGTTCACAGTTTGGACACAATGCAGTCTAAATATGTACAATCTGATTTTGACTGCCAGCAGAAGATGTATGTCTCCTACAGGAAGGCATAGATATCTGACATGTCTAAAACGGGCGTGCAGCTACCTGAGGTACGGCAGCAGCGCTGGTGGCACCTTGGGAATCAACGACTCTCTTCACCAACTGTCGCCGGATGCAGATGCAGGAGTCCGGCAATGGCAGAGTGTTTTTCATGAACAGTGGTCTGCAACATCCACAGGAAGCAGAAAACAGATTGATGGCTCATTCACCGTATCCTCACTTTATCACATTTCTTCGTTCATATGTGTGTGTGTGTGTGTGTGTGTGGGTGTGTGTGCGTGTGTGTGTGTGTGTGTGTGTGTGGGTGTGGGTGTGGGTGTGCGCATGTGTGTGTGTATGTGTGTGTGTGTGTGTGTGTGTGTGTGTGTGTGTGTGTGTGTGTGTGTGTGTTGATGTTGTGAAGTTTGTTTGATTAATCATATTATTATGTTGTAATCTGTGTTTTTAGAAAAAAACTTATCTTTATGTTGTTCACTGATGTATTGTTATATGGATAATGTCTCATAAGCTTTATTGTATCATGTATAAGTCAGCTTTTATTAATACTATATTAGTACGGTCATTTTAACAATACTTTTTCAAGTGAATAACTATGACTTACTGGCACTGGCATTCTTACTGGCATCCTGTAATTTTACTCCTCACATCCCCCATCTCCTTTACGTTTTAGATTAATATTTGTGACGCTATGTTCAAGTTCTCAATGTCATTCACTGTAAAGCTCTGCAAGGCTTCCTGCATGTGGGTAGTCAGTGGTACTAGAGAAGTTTCCAGTTACTGTTATCATTACATTTAACCCCTTCGCTACCATGTTGCCACTTGAAAACAACCGACACATGCGTGAAATGTGAAACCCATCTTAACAAGCCTGTTTCAGCACGCGGGTCACGAAAATCGAGCCAACAACTTACATGGCTTCATTGATGGTGAACTTATCCACCTGAAACACTTGGCCCAGTTTGTTGTTTCGACAGTGCACAACACGAGGCAAGCTGTATCTAAAAAGTAACAAATTCCACACTATCACACCTGCAAGACAGATCTGAAAAGTAATAAATTCCACACTATCACATCTGCAAGCTGTATCTGAA
>OY757544.1:21166437-21198688 GCA_963584105.1 Alviniconcha strummeri
ACACCCCCATGCCAACACACATGCATGCGTGCACACACACACACACACACACATATATGCATGCACACATACAATTACAAACACTCTTAATATTATACATGTTCCACTATTTCAGCCCTACCATCTGCAGCTATTTGTACCACCATTACAAAGTTTGCATTAACCAGTCATTTCTGGTATTTTAGTGGCTAAGACTGGCATTATATATATATATATAATATATGATATACTGAAAGAAAAAAAATCAGCAATCAGCAAGCTGTTATTTTGTTCGAGTGGTTCAACAAAAACAACAAAAATTCAGCACAGTGAGAGAAATCATGTGTGCATGCATGGATGTGTGTGAGTGCGCGCATAAGTTCCAGACAGGGAAGGAAGCTGGGTCTTTGCTCATAATAGAACTTTAGTAGTACTAGTAGTATACTGGTTACAGTGACTGGTTTTCGATAACTGGTTATGGTGACTGGTTTCCATGAACCACTTTCACCACTTCTAAGTTACACAGATGGCACAGCAATTTGAAAAAAAGTCTTTCACAATCACTGTGCTACTATAATTCCTGAACAAGGTTAGCATAATTCTTTGTTTCCACGATAAATTCTAAGAGAAATCAGTATCAATTCATTATTTTGCAAGTACTACAAGTACTTGCTCTTGGTAGTTCATCAAACTGAAAGGCAAAGAAACTTAGTCCAATCATCAAATATTGACCAGTACACATCATAAATCAAAATAATTCTACTCATTTGTTTCCCCCACCCATCTCCCCCTCCCCCACCAACAAAAGAAATAAATGAATAAAATCAGGGCTTACCCTTCATGTTCACTGACATTGTCATCCAATTTTTGTTGTTGTTGTTCATAAATTTATTTCTGTACTTTCTGAATGTGAAACAAATTCTTCACCTTTTTTTTTTTTTTTTTTTTAACCCACGTTGTTCACACTGGCATCAAATAATTGTATTTAATAGTACTAGTTACTATTTTTCTTGACTTGGCCACTAGGTCAGGTGACAGAGGAAACCCAGCTGATACTGAACGAAGCCAGCCCAAGCCTCTAAGTTCAGTATCTATATATATATATGTACACCTTAGTGTTGGAAAACTGCAGATTATCAAGTGCTATCATTTATCTGTAGGCCATCACAACCCATTTTTATCCGGAACATTTCCTCTTTCCTCGTTCTGTCCTGACTTGCCCAGTGGTCGGCGTCTTGCGGAAAAGTAGGTTGTCCAAAGTGGAAATAGTTAACAAAGCTACGTCAGATTTAAATTTCCGCGATCGTGTCGCGACAAGTTTGATGCACAACGTGCTCGTGTTTACGTTTGCTGCCGATCCGGCAGCCACGCGTGCGCTTAAAATAAAGTCCAGCCTGCCAGTGTTCAACATGCCGCGCGGCGACTCGCGAAAACAAAGAATTACGCTTACCTTGTTCAGGAATTATTTGTCGAGGATTCCACTTACTAAACTAACACATACTGACAGAGGATGCAAGGTCGTGGTCTTAAGCCAAAGCGAAGTAGCCCCAAGGCTCGCACACTCAAAACGAACGATGCTCTCACGCAGTACTGGCGGACATGTTCAGACACGCACCAATCTAAAGATAGCCTGTCAGAAGTAGACGGGGAAATCCATTGATGGCCACATGCCAAACTGCGAATCGATTTAATGATTAGAACGCACGCAAGAGGCGAAGTAAAGCGTCCCTAATTCAAGTCAACGGAAGGTTGATTATTGTCGGGGTAGGTGATATAAAACGTCTTTGGACTTGTTTTTACCTGTTTGGCGGCGCTCTTTTTTTCATGAGGAACAAAAGACGCACGGTGCGAGTTTTGGTTTGCCAACCTGTTCCTAAATGCCACTATGATTTTGTTTGGGACAGCCGAAGTTTCGCGGAAAGCTACATTAGCCTGTGCAACTGGACCCATTCCCATCGAACAGGGACTAACAGCTGTGGTCTACAACTGTGGCACAGACGGAAGTGCCATGCAGTTTTATGATGTTTCTCTCTTTTCTCTTCTTTCTGTCTGATAATGTAGATAATAGGATAATTAAAAAACAAAACAAAAAACTGACTGTACTGTCAGTGAGGCTGATTGGCCCGGGAAGCAAATTAAACGACAATTTTTTTGCACGGCACTGAAAGACTTGCCCCCGCGGGCCGTTTCGCGAGTCGAGCTCAGTAGCGGCTTTTGAGGCTCGGCCATAGTTTTTAACGCACATACTTATCTGTCAAATAACCACAGCTAACACAGCTCCTTCTTCTTCCATTATACACTCTTCTTCGTCAGTCCTGTCACTACAGTGCAAGGACTGGACTCTGTCAGAGCCGGCGTTGAAGTCCTGCAGTGACTGCGTGGTCATGATCAGTGCTTGAAGTTGGGTGTTATTAAAACCTTAATAAAAACAAATAAGACAGCTAATCTAAAGTTAAAACTTAATAGCCTACATGATCTTTTTAATGTGGCATCGAGAGGCGGTGGGGACTGGCTGGAGGTTGTCAGTGAAGACTCCGGCCAAGTCGACTGTGGCGGAAGGAGTCTAGTGAAGAGACGGGGCTGAAGAGATAGCAGTGGAGAGGAGGTACTCTTAAAGATTCATTGTACAGGGGTAGGAGTGGAAGAGGACGTGGCCGTTGCCGGTGCCTGTTCCGGATGGTACACTCATTGTGGCTTCTCTGGTCCTTGGGTCAAAGTCAGTTACTAATATTTATGGGCCGCGTTCGGGTCGAATTAAGGAAAGAGGAAAAGCTGAACGGCCCGGAAGGAAAAGTTTGGCTGGAGATCAGTGGAGGGCGGCCAATGCAGTCTACTCAGAAGCAAAGGTTTTGGAGAAGAAAAAAAAATGTGGTGCAATGGTGACCGGAGAGAGAGAGAGAGAGAGAGAGAGAGAGAGAGAGAGAGAGAGAGAGAGAGAGAGAGGTGTCCAGGTCTTCGACTTCTTTTGTTTGAAGTGACCACAATCATCAAGGAGATTCAAGTGATTATTTTGTCACCCGGCTGCCGTGAAGTTGGGATGGAGAGGCGGGGGGGGGGGGGGGGGGGGGGGGATTTAAAAAAAAAAGTTGTTCCAGCTTTAGAAAGCCCTTCACAGAAACTGAGAGGGGGTGGGGGGGGGGGGGGGTTTAAAAAAGAAGAGAGAGTTGTGTTCCGGCTTTAGAAAGCCCTTGACAGAAACTGAAGCAATCCGTGTTGCCTGCGGCAGTGTGCCGTCGAGCCTCAGGTAGGAGCTGCGGCCGGGACACTGTGGCCCGGCGGCTTCTCACAAACTAGTGATTTGAAAATATGTGATTTCCCGAACATGTCTTGTGCTCCATCAGTTTGGGCATCAGTTAACGAGTGGGTTGATTTTGCCTTCTTTTTCTCGATTGCCGCGTTTTGTTGTTGTTGTGTGTGTGTGTGTGTGTGTGTGTGTGTGTGTGTGTGTGTGTGTGAGTGGTACCGTGACATGATTTTTAAGTCAGGAGAGCGCCACTGAGTGGCGGCTCAGTACCTCCGTCTTCAACCCTCTAGGTTTTCTGTCGGGGTTACCTCCCCCTTAGCTCCTGGCCCCTACGTCCTGCCCTGGGACTGAGCAGGCGGTGGGTGGGAAAGAGGGGGTGGGGAATTGTTTTCCGGGGATCCCACCCCGTAGCTAGGGCTTACAGCGGCCTTTGTTCACTAATGACCTCATCTATAGATACCCGAGGTATTTTTTAGGTGTAGTAGAGTCACCTGGTACCCCCCCCCCCCCCCCCCCCCCCCCCCCCCCCGGTCCTGGTAAAAGCACTGCCAGCTTGGTTCGTGACTGATTATTCGTTCAGTGAGCTGGCTCATTTCGCAGCTAACCCTCAATATCTGGAGGTCTTCCCACTATCCGCCACCTGTGGACACGCCTGGTTGGGGATGACGGTCACCCCGTCACTGAATTGGAAGCTAACCTGTCCAGGACTGATTTCTCCTAAGCCGTATTGCATATAATTATTGGCTTGTAATGCTCAATTTGGGCCCCAGTTAACTGATTTTGCCAAAACGTGTCTTGTGCTCTATTTGGGCTGATCAGTAAGATAGGGTCAGTCAGTTCCTCTTTTGTCTGTCAGTCATTATGATAACAATAATAGCGAACAGTCATCGCTGTCATCATTCATTAGGGTAACCATACATCCTTTGAGTGGTTAGTGATAAACCCATTAGTGTTTCTCAGTGTAGACACTGAAAGTCATGTACGAAACAAAAAGTAACAACAACACCCCAAAACAACAACAACAAAACAAATAAACAAAAACAAAACTATAAAAAACAAAAACAACCCTGTAAAAACAAAACAAAAACAAACCTGTAACCATTTCTTTTTTTAAACCACGCTGACACCAGCACACATATGACATAAACAGAAGTGACACACACACCAGCACAATTGTTGGTACCACACATGTGAAACTGATGTTAAACTAGAATGAAGAAGAAATCAGTGTGATGCGACACACACACTCTCTCTCTCTCTCTCTCTCAAATACACACCACATATAATTATGTGCATGCATGTGTGCACTGGGAGCATGTCAATAATGAGGAGGTGGGGATGTGTTGCAGCACTTGGTAATGCATTGCCTAACATTATGTTGCAGGTGTCATGTGCCTGATTCGGTCATTGTATGGAAGTAAGGAATTCACCCACAGTCAGTGGCATCTGGCCTTCATCAGAGAACATGACCCAGAGCACTCACTGGTAAATTACCGATTGTTCAAACAAACAGCATAGAAAAAGTTCCTGCCATGTATAGTATGACTCTGCTGCAGCTGGCTTTCTTCAGAGAAGCAACCCAAAATTACTGAGTGGGATAATGTTAATAATAATAAAAATAATGGACAGTTCTACAGCAGCTTTTTTTTTTTTTTTTGCAGAACAAAAATTCTGTGCCCTACCACTTACCATTCTTCCAAGCACTGGACCTGAAAACAACATAGCTGAACCAAAAACAGGTAAGTGGCTTAATTAGCTCTCCATCTCATTTTTTTTTTTTTTTTTTCACTGTTTAACTGTTAAGTGTCATTTTGTAGCTGGATAAAGGGGATTACCTCAAAAACGTTTGGCGTTTTGTCCTAATAAGTAGTGTTCTTCTGCACCTTTTATGTGTTTGGATCCTACCACATTTCCTTCCTTCAAGTGATGCTTAATGTCCTCGGATGTCGATTGACATATTAGGGACAAGCTGAGACCAATTCGTGAGCATGGTTCAATGTTGCTTTATGTCCACGGAAACCCTGAGACTTGTCAGGATGGACAGCCACCTCGACTCTCGCACAGCTCCTGAAATATGCCTACCACATACCATTCACAAACATGTTATATACACACCTGTAGATGTCTACAGAACCTATGCACACAGGAATGATCTGCCTAGGTTTGTGAAGCAAACAAAAAATACCTTCACTTCTTCCTACACCCTAGGCAATATTGGTCACAACCTGAATGTACACAAGCGATGTATTAGTGTGAGCAAGTGTGTTAGTTATTATGCATGTACTAGCTGAGCAGATGGGATCAAAAGGTTTGTCGGCCTTTGATGTACAACTGAAAATACTTTCAGTGCTGACCCCATTTTACAGTCATGTGCCTTATGTTCTGCTTTGTCCTGGTAACCCGTTTCTCTTTTGACCCATGCTTCATTCTTTATTCATTACATGATTAATATGCAATTGTATAAGGAAAAAAGAGAGAGTGTACATTCAGAACGATGCAAACAAACAGAACTACAAACAAACATACAGACAACTCAAATTAAGCCAGTCAAATTCCATTGCAAGTGTTTTATTTTACCAAAATGACTGGTCGAGTGTACATGATTAATATACACGCAAAATGAAAAGAGCTGCAGATTTCAGTACTGGACAATTGAAACAACAACGTGGATGATCAACACATAAATGACAAGTTCTAAACAGTATATATATTATTATTTTTTAAAAGAGCTCATAAAATAAAAATAATAATAAAAACAATCGGAAACAAAGTTAACTACCTGCATTCTGGAACAAGATCAAAACACAGAAAAGGTTGAAAAAAATGCTTATGTCACACATGCATATTTTCAGGGTAAACCCCACTCCCTCTTCAAGCAATGGACAGATAACACACGAGACGTCCATATTATCTGTCAGTTTGTTGCTTAAAAAGCGCAACATCTGCTGAAATGTGCACGTATTTTGTATTGTCTGATTAAAATAAGTGTTCTTTTCAACCTGTCCTGTGTTCTGAAACAAAGCTGTACAAGCTGAAGTTTTGCAACGCGCAAGGGAGTACAGGGACCTTGGCGTTTTCCCACGTTGTGACTCTCTGACTGTCACGTACACTAAACTTGCAGCTGTCGGGTCTGATAAACGTACAAACAACAGACTGAACTACACAGTGCAGAAAACATACCAACGGAGACCACCTGCATTATAAACTTAGACTAAAAGGTTAAGCAATGTTCCACAACAATGCTCAAAGCATTGAGGAGACCTTGACATTGTCAGCCTATTCACTTGACTAGTTCAATTGAACACAGTCAGTTTTATACACACTTAAGTTACACCCTACTTCAACAAGATGAGCAAAAGCTCAGATGACTCACATTCAAAGATTTACTTGACTTGTTACAGAACAGACCCACAACACAGGTGCTGAGTAGTTGCAGTCTTCTTTTTAAGGTTTTGTAAAAAGTTTTCACTGGACCTGAAGACTATCTCCCTTAGCTAAAGACATGTCAAAATTACGAAAAGCACTTTACAGAGACCTTGTTTATGCATTTAAAAATCAAACAGATTTATTGGATAAAAACTTACCAAAATACAGTTAGCAGTTTTACCTTTCTCATGCTCCTGTGGCCTTAAAATAGTGCTGAGGTCATGGTCACCCTAAGTAACATGAACAGGTTGTGCTCAGTTGATGTAATAATCAAGCAAAAATTGAAAGATCTCACTGAAAAAGTGTCTTGAGAAAATCAAAACCAAATGTTATGGTTGTCAAGACAAAGAATGTGCCAGCTGTCTTCCTTGAACACTGCCAATGCCAATAAAAGCACTGTATGCATGAACAATTATATGTATTTAACAAATCACACAAAGTTTAAACTGGATTGGATACACATTTACTGAAACACAAAACTTTGAATTTTTACACTTGTCTGACGCTGCTGCACCTTTAAAATGTGGTCATGGTCATCACCAAAGCTACAAGTGGGTAAACCTTGGTGAGTACTAGCAGCTGAGCTGGTTCAGCATAGCGGTGATGCGTTAGGCTGGTAAGCAGAAGGGCCTCAGCGTGATTCCACTTCTGCTCTCCTTTCTCGTCAAAAAAGTTGTGCTTTGTGGACACTGTCTTGTGACTTTGCCCCTTACAATTAATGAAGGTTTATCTGGTGATGAGAGTGTAGCAGTAGGTATATAATCTCCCTCTTCCCCAATCTCCACTCACCCATCCATAATATTGTGTAATAAGGCTTATGGTTTCTATGGTTTCTTCACGTAAAGCACCATGACAGAAGAAGAAAGAGCACTACCATCATGCATTAAAGTTTTTACCACACCCAACAGCTTCCAGGCTGGTCCAACAGCCTAACACTGATCATTACGCTGACTCACATTTTTCAAGTGTGTCAAGAACGTTTTGACAATTTACGTCCTTGAACTGCAGTCTAACTGCCCTAATTCTTTCCTGGTTTGCTTAACATTTTGGCCTTGAGTTTATAAAATGATGTTACACTGTGATCCGTCAGGTAATGTATCTCAACAGGTTGGCACAGCTAGCTACCAGGGTCAAATACAGGAGTGAAACAGAATTCATGAAATCACAAGCGAAGTCTTTGCACGTCTTGCAATGTACCGAAAGGAAGAAGAAGTCTGAGTCACTGTCCATAACATACAAATAAAATGGAACAATTGAAAAATTGGTACCAGTAATAAATGCAAGCCAGTCACACAGCCAGGCTTTAGGTTAGAATATCAGTTTCTCAGCAGGCCATACGAACTAATGTCAATGTGGATTCAATACTATAATGCCTCATCAGACCGTATGATCTGACACATATTCAACACGTTAACACCTGGTCAGCCACGAAGGTCAGGTCTGGGTGGAAACGCAATGGCCGCATGTGAGTCTGACTCACTGTTTACGATGTGTGTCACTTTGCCTTGGAAAAGAATTGGGGGGCACAAATGAAAGTGAATGAACCCAGAAGGCAGAAGCCAGAAAGACAGATTTCTGACAGTAGGCAGAGCATCCAAAGCTATCACCTGACCTGCACCAGACTTCAAAGAGAGAACCTTCAATAGTTCTGGGTTCTCAGCAGAGGGGGCCTTAGTTTCTGCATCGGTGGTGTGCCCCGCGGCACAAATCAGCTGTAGAATTAATCACGACTTTTTTTTAATGCAATTTTTTAAGAGCCTTGACAACCGAGGCGAGAACAATCACAGTTGGGGGTGGTGGTGGGGGTGGGGTGGGGTGGGGGGGATGGTGGAAGGGAGTGGGCAGAATCTAAAATAACAGTAGTAAGCAGCCTCTAACTCACACAGTTCAACACAAACAGGTACACAGTATCACAGATCACCAGCCAGGAAACAAAAGAAAACACAAAAACATATCACATCCATCCATATCAGTAGAGTGAATGAATGTTGGATGAACTAATACACAAGGTGGACATGTTTCAGTATAAGGGCATGGTGAATGGTAACACAGTTACACGAGGAAGCATGTGGTTACTTACTACACAGGATTTACCACGGCAACAATGATGCAAATATGATTTCAATGAGTTTGTCTGTTCAGGAACACGGCTGAATAAACATAATTCGGAACTAACAAAAACCATCAAAACTGTATATATTGTATTTACACTGATTTTGTTTCAAGTGTAAAGAAACAAGACCCGCCCTCACCCCCCATACTGAATAAAAATTCCTGTTGCTAAACAAAGTAGAGATGCAAAAAGCACATGCTATTACTAATCGTGAATGTTATAGGAAAGAGAGTAATCACATGCATGTCAGTGCAATCATAGCATAAACATGGTGGTACAAACGGTGTAAACCTTTGAAATAGCTATGTGCTAATGAATGATCAAGGTACAAATACATGTAAATGATTTATGGCTGAACAATAAATATGTGTGAAATAATGCAAATCCAAATTTGATACAGAAAACAAAACGACACTATTAAAACTGTGCTACCTTCAAAAATGACGCTTCCGTCTAAAACGCTTTATCTTTACCCCCCCCCCCCCCCCCCCCCCCAACAAAAAAGAAAAGAAAAAAGAAGGGATTAAAAAAAAATCTGATGC
Source organism: Alviniconcha strummeri (assembly GCA_963584105.1). Classification (NCBI taxonomy): domain Eukaryota; kingdom Metazoa; phylum Mollusca; class Gastropoda; family Provannidae; genus Alviniconcha; species Alviniconcha strummeri. The sequence goes on from OY757544.1 coordinate 21,175,742, forward strand.
TTGCGCACACATGCACACACACATGTACAAACACGTTCATGCATACACGCACACACACACACACAAAATCACACCAACTCAGAAACAAAAAAAAATTAGGTTGAATAATTCCTTTACTTGTGCTGTCCCTACACACACAATTTCCAGTCTGTGTGTAGCTATATACTTCTGTATCATAGGTCAGACCTCAAACAGCAAAGCTGCCTTTTAACACACAAAACGACAAGACTGTCTTTGAGACTATCACCTTTGGTAGTGAAAGAGTTAAGCTAGTCGCACACATCTGAGCTCTCTGTGTGTAAAATGTGTCACATACACGCTGGAGCGCATCTCTGTTCAAAGAGCCATAAAGCAGCAACCTGGTTACCTCAAAATGGCACCTGGCTGGACACATACCAGTAGTATCGATCTTCACAGTTTCACCTAGCAACATGGTCACCGCAAAATGTAGCCTGGCCAGACACATACCAGTAGCATCTTCAGAATTTTTCCTTCAGTACTCTTGTCTGTGCATCACATGTGATTATGTGCACTGATAAAGAAAAAAGAAAAAAAGAAAAAAGGTTTCCAAATTCAGTATGAGAATGATGAAAACCTTCTGAAACAAAATCTTTGATTTGAACTGTCCATTATGATTGCTTTTACCCGTCAGACAAAACATACCTTGAGGCCACCCATCCTTGTAATCCATGCTGTATTTTTTTTATTTTTTTTTAACAGACAATAAAGGTTCTGTATACTGTATAGAGAAGACCAGAATAGCAACTTTAAATCATGGGCACTCGGGTATTAAAAGCCTTACTCTTATGAAGAGCCAAGTAAATAATACACTTGATTCCTGGCTCTCTCGCCGGGAGACTGTTGCTGCTGCCTGTAAGGCCCGTAATGAGTGACATGTGTGAACCTGATGAAGTGCATTAATCCATACAAGAGCAACATCACATTTTACACCCCTGAGGACAAAATAAACCGGTGCATATCACAAAATGTAACAGAACAACTGTGAACAGAATCAATCAACATGCACCACACAAAACACAGCAAGCTATATGTACATACCTATACATCAAGTCAGACAAAGAATACAGAAGCTCAGTTTTGAACTACATACTCTGTTGGTTTCAGATTTGGACTCTTGAACATTATTCTTGCTGATAAGACCCCAGAGCTGAAACTTACTTCCATTAACATTTTTGCCCCCGTGCAGTTCATCAAATGAACCCTGTAAACAATTCTGAATGTGAATCCTCAAATGAGCATGAGAAATGGAAAGGGTCCAAACACCGAGTCTGAGGCTGCTGATAAAACTGAACCAATGTCTACAGCACAAATGACTGCAGTGATATTTTAACGCCAGCACAGTTCTTATGTTTAACAGATCTCCGTAGCTGACACTGAGGGACACATAGGAAAGGTCATAGCAATTATTTTTTTCACAGGGCTCTTACAGCAAAATGTGGCATGGGATGCAACAGTACAGAAGTTTATGAACATATATGATATAGAGATTTATAAAACACAGCTGAGGGTAATTTGAATTTGAGAGGAGTCCAAAGTGCTCATCCATTTGTTCAACTTTTTCCAGAATCAGTAGATCTGACCATTCGAACTTGAAAGCATTCATAAAGTAATCTTTGAACCATTCTCCTTGATATATTACAGTCGTCATGGTTGACTGGGCCTTAAAAATCAATTGTCTGTCTTTGAACCAGAGCTGAGGAGGGAAACAATCTGAAGCAGTTTTTTTTCCTGTCTCCAACTACAGGGGAGGAAAACTCAATCTAGAGGAAGTTGTACAGTTCTTTTGATACAATGCAAAAACAGCAGGACTCTGTTGTTTTAACATAAATAGTTCTACCTCAAACATCAAATATATAAGATCATTGTACCCCAGTCTCCTATCACATCTTCAAAAGCTAAAAACAGCAAAACTGTACCCCTAGTATTCTGTTAATGTGTGCGTGCGTGTGTGTGTGTGTGTGTGTGTGTGTGTGTGTGTGTGTGTGTGTGTGTGTGTGTGTGTGTGTGTGCATGCATTTTCAGGAAAAAATAAGTATTGCAGCTAACAAAAATGAAATATCTATACCTATATCTTATCTACAGATCTCTCACTCCACATACACACACACACACACACACACACACTCTCTCTCTCTCTCTCTCCCAATATATATATATTTGTACATACCATGATTCTCGTATGAGAAGCCTTGAAGAGTATACTAACATGAAATTTCAACTCCAGCGAGTTTTAGCCTGTCTTGTTTCTTCTCTATTATTCAGAAAAACTTTATCACACGCACAACCACGCATTAAGACAGAACTGTGTGTCACTATGCAGTCCACCATCAAATTAGTTAGTAACTGGATTCTAACACTGTGCAGTCAACCTCTGTCGTAAGTCAATCAACACACATTTCAAGATCAGCAACATCACAAATAAATCTGGTATCAAGGAATACAGCCATGTGACAAGCCAGACCAAATAAATCAATGCAGTATAACTATACTCATGCAGAAGCACAACCATTAAGGGGCATGTGTGTGTGTGTGTGTGTGTGTGTGTGTGTGTGTGTGTGTGTGTGTGTGTGTGTGTGTGTGTGTGTGTGTGTGTGTGTGTGTGTGTGTCTGGTGGTGGTGGTGAAAAGGGCTTGGGGTGGGTGAAAAGCAAGTCAACACAGTAAAACATTTACTTGCGCCGTAACTGTTGTGTGTGTGTGGAGGGGGCAGGGGTTGGGTGGGGCGGGGGGGTTGGGGGGGGGGGGGGGGGGTCAACACAGTACAGCATGGTCTTTACCCATGCAAGAGCAAAACCAAGCAACGAGGACAACAGTTCCGCAGTTGAACAGTCACCATCGCTGTGCTGTCCTTGGGGCAATTGCGAATGCATGTTTCAGCAAGTAAACCCTGCTACACATCCAGTGATCCAGTCTTGAAATTATATTACCATCATCAATATCACTACCATCAGTCATCATCATCATCATCATCACCACCACAACCATCACCATCATCGCTACCATCAATCACCGTCATCATCACCACCGCAACCATCATAATCACCACACATTTAATGCAGAGCGTAGTGTTAATGGCGTCGGTGTCCTAAGTCCTGTAGAATTAGCTTAATGGTGCAGACTTGGAACATCAACATCTGCCTGTGAGCTAAAATCACTTGGAAAAAAAACACATTAAAAATCAACATACTGAGACTGTTGCGACCTCAAAATCTCAGTGACAAGCAAAACTGGTACATGTCACACACACACTGAGTTTTGTGCTAGTCATAGACGTCTGTATCTTGAAGACTGATATGCATTCATCAACAAAGCAAAAAAAAACACACACCATCAGAATCATCCAAAATACACCACACTGAAGCAATGGAAGAAAAGGTTCACAATACAGAAGGGAGCTAAGACTGACACTGACATAAGTTTAGTGCCGTCCCGGCGACTGTTGCTTTACAATGAATATTTTCCATTTTTCCTAAGAAAATATCAGTCTGCTTATACTTTTTTTCGGAAAATCTATTTTTGACCTCTTGGAATATGATTTAAGCAGCGTTTACCACCAATAATGTCAAGAATGTAGTATTAGCCAGTATCATTCACTAGCTGTTGAAGAACCAAAACCAAAAAATGGTTCTGTTGAGAACTGTGATAAAGCGGGACATGACAAAAACCAGTAGTGATAGAATATGGCAGTAAACATACAAATGTCTTTCACAAGCAGATTTCTGTGACTGCAGGATTTAAAACAAAGAAAAAAAAGAAGCTTTTCTACAGTGCCCAGTATTGCAGGGCTTGTTGAGATTTACATTTACTGCAACAAAGTGAAATATACACAGTAATCAAACTATAAACAAGATTAATACAAACACAATGAACAGGAAAACAACAACAACTAAACACTGAACAAGAAACAAAATTAAGATAGCTCTTGTCAAATCTGAAATGAATTATGAAAAAAATATAACAAAGGACTATTTTTCAACATGTGCGAGCATAATATGAAAAAATAAAATGTGAGAAGTATTATTTTATGTGAACATCTAACTCTGTCATGCGTGCGACAGAGTATTTATTTGTGCATTCTGAGTTACCAACACCAACAGAAAGTGCAACCAATCAGCTTTAATTTAAAGGGGACCTTGAGTGAATGAGGCAAAGTTGACCTGAATGCCATAATATATAAAATGTATAAATGTTCCCCTTTGAAGCTTTGCATTGTTAAAACACATAGAAAGCCTTTTGGATTGGACAATACACTGTCCCACTGAAAAAAAAGCATCTTTTTAACCTTCAGCGTGTTTAGATTTTGTCCTTCAGAAGACCAACACAGTGTTTGAGACTTTCCACTCTTTTTTCAGTACTGTTATTTTATGAACATTTACGCAATATTATTTTTACTTCAAATCTGAGCTCTTCAGAGCACAACCATGCTGGTTTGCTCTTTACCAGTGAAGAGCAGAAAAAGGTTGGCTCATGATGTATTGTACAAATTACTGCCATGCATACTGCCTTGTTCATGTCACAGACTTTGTCAAAATAGCAGGGCTCATGGCAGTTTTTGCGACTAGCAAATGTCGATAAATATTTATTAGAAAAATATTAAACTGACTGAAAAACTACAGTGCGTATTAAAACAAAACAAAAAATCCATTCCCGTCCACTGGGCCGGTGATGCTGTTTTTGCTCGAGGTCCCCTTTAACGTAAGTTTTAAGACTGCATAGCACCAAAGTGATTGACTGACTGACTGAATCCTGACATTTAATGACTGGTCAACTGCAAAGGTCACATGAAAGGGCCAAACACGAGTCATCACACCACAAACAAAACCCCATTTCCTGTTCACTTTACGCAGCATGTCATATAGCTGAAGAGGACCCTGGAAAAAAATGAAGCTGAATGAACTCAGTAGGCAAAAATTAGAAAGGCAAAATCCCTGGCAATTGATGAAGTGTTCAAAGCTATATTCTCACCACAGAAAGAATCTTTAACAGCTCTTGGTTCTCAGCAGCGGAGACCTTAATTTTCCTGTGGCTGGGGTTCCTGCGACCAAACTTACGTCGTGGCCTTTTAATGGAACTAGCCTCCTCAAGAGAAGTTTGACCCTTCTCCAACAGATGAAAGATATCAAATGACACACTAATCTGAAACAGAACGAGGCCCAGAGCACTCGTGCAGTATCAACACACAAGGGAGTTAATTAGCGCTCGAAAAACAACACACAAGCGCAACAACAGACCTGAGTCACCTACGGTAACTCTCACCCGGCCTGGACCATTGAGTATGCACCTCTGGTGGAGTTTATGTACTTTATATTTATACGCGTGCCAGGTGAGAGTTACTGTTGGCAACGCAGGTCTTTGTTGCTGTGCTTGGGTGACATCTTTCGAGCACTAACTGGCTCACTCATTTGCTCCCTATAGTCTCGGGTAACCTTTTTTTGTTTACGCCCGGTCGACCAGGACAGTTATACCAGGGTGATGTTGGACTCCAAAAGAAGTAAAAACACAAGGAAGTGAGCTGTGAACCACTCTCTATTTTAAAGCTGCATGTCATCTTGTGGGCAGGCGCTTGTCTCAAGTGGTTTCTACCATACAGGCACTCTGCTGTCTGGCAACAGTATAGCTACTACAGTGGCACAGGCACTCTGCTGTCTGGCAACAGTATAGCTACTACAGTAGCACAGGCACTCTATTGATTGGCAACAGTATAGCTACTACAGTGGCACAGGCACTCTACTGAGTGGCAACAGTATAGCTACTGCAGTGGAAACCCTCTTTTAAAACCATCCTAAACAAACAGGCCTAAGTGTTTTAAAAAAAAGAGGCGAAGGGTTCATTTGCAAGGGAAATATGAACAGACAGATTTCAGTAAAAAAGTGATCTGAACCGAGAAGTGTCCTTGGACAAAGGTTCATTTAAACGGAGGCATGAAAACAAAGAAAACAGTGGCCTTAAAGGACAGGTGGTCCTTTGACAATGGTTCATTTAAATGGAGGTATGAACACAAACAAAACAATGACCTTACAGGACAGGAGGTCCTTCGACAAGGGTTCATTTAAACGGAGGTATGAATACAAACAAAACGGCGGCCTTTAAAGAAAGGCAGTCCTTAGACAAGGGTTCATTCACACAAAAACCCAAAGAGAAAAGGTGGTCTTAAAAAGACGGTCGGTCGTTTATCACGGTGGTCTTTTGTCGGGAGCTCCTCCCTCCGCTGCAAGCCAAAATGATGCACATTTTCAATGTATTTTCTTTAGAATGCCTGTCTGCCACGACCATTCACACTGGAAACAGCCAACCACAGACTGCTAAAACAGAAAGAAAATTTTCTCACAAAAAGACAGCTTTCTGTCAAGAGCAACAAGATCTTCTTATTCAAATGTTGTTTTATGTCCAAAGAGACTGTAAGGACTATTTGGGTTGGGGAGCCCCGGATGACTTTCACACAGTGCCTGAGCTATCAGGGGTACAGTTTCTAGCTTTTAAGATGATGTTAAGAAATTCCTCAGTGTCAAGTTTCTTTGCCCCTGTGCAAACAATGGCAAACATGAGTGCTAGGCGGAGCACTTTTGTTAGTAGAGGTTACCTCTAAATGTGCTGTAGAGACAGCTGGGTTTTTTTTTCCAGTTATAACGCCGAGAGTGGGCATGGGCAAAACGCAAGTGGGCTCTCACATTGGTAACCTGCAAAACACACTGATCAAAGCAGGCTTCTTCACCCTTGACAGCAACTGGTTTACGCTGGAAGAATCATCAGCTTCCTAGCGTACATGTTGCTGTCTGAGACAAATATGCAGCAATCTCTAACACACACACACACATGCACAATCTCTAACACACACACAATCTCTAACACACACACACACACCCCACCAGCAACCACTGACAGCAACAAAAGCTGACTTTTATATTGCCAGCGTCAAGATTCTGTCCCATCACACATGCAGTAAGAAGATGCTGATCCATTTTCCTGGCGTACCACTGACTGATACACATGCAGACCCGTGCAAGAAAGGTTCTGCTGACGTGGATGTGATGGCCTTGTGATGGCCTGAGCTCACTTGCAGATCAGCGGACGCAAAGAAGAGCAGGCTGAGTGAGGTGCATGTGAAGGATCCAGACGCGCGCACTGAGGAAATGTGGTGGGGGGTGGGGGTAGCTGGCTGCAGAATAGGCAGGATTCCTCAGCCTTGAAAGAGACATAGGTGGGAGTAGCTCAGCCCATGCTCCTTCAGTAATCTGAAATGAAATACGGAATGGTTATGAGATGTAGAAGTCACGATTACGGTGCATGCATGCATTTTGAATTTATTCATGTGCGTGCCCAATGGTCTGAACCTCTTGTATTTCCAAGCATAATCTATGGCAGAAAAAAAGAGTGGAACATTTAAAACAACTGTTTCAAGATCTTGGGAGTCTTGAAATACACGCAAGCATGCACCAAAGTACAACACACGCGCACGCACCATGCACGCACACATGCATGCACTCACACACACACACACACACACACAGAGGACATCATAAATATGCGCACACATGCACACGCACACCCACAATCATGCAAGCACACTCATGCAAACTCACTGCGTAGCTAAACTGGTGTAAGGCGTTGGCCCGCACACACACACCAGTGGTACAGCATTTTCATCTGATTTCATGGATCTGCAAAAGTCAGTAACATTAATATTAAACCAATCAGTAACATTAATACTGAACCAATCATTAACACTGAACCAATCAGTAACATTAATAATGAACCAATCAAATCTGAGGACTAGAATCGGTAACATTAATACTGAACCAATCAGTAACATTAATATTGAACCAATCAGTAACAATATTGAACCCATCAAATCTGAGCACTAGAATCGGTAATATTAATAATGCACCAATCAGTAACATTAATAGTGAACCAGTCACATCTGAGGACTAAGTGCTGATGAATCAGTCACCACATGTGAAACAAGCCACCACAGAAGCACATTGGTCTGACCTCCACCTGATCAGCTGTCCGCCAGTCTAATCAGACTCACCCTGTGGGCAAAGCGTCCATCATCCTCTCTTATAAAAAAATAATTACCACACATGACACAAAAGCATCACCAGATTTTTTCTGTCCAGCCACTGGTACTGTAATAATTAAAGGGGAACCGAAGAAAAGAAGCGTCATGGGCCTCACTGACAGGAATTATACAGCATAACAAATAGGCACACAGCAGTTTTTCGTGGGATTTCTCATCCTGTTTGTTAAAAATCAAGGTTTGAAAGGGTAAAAAATATGACCATGAGCTCTGCTACTCTGTGCCCAGAAGTCTGCACCGGTGATGTCATGAACAAGGCTGGAAGGAGTGGCGGAAGTATCAAATCACAAGCCAACCCTTTTACGCTCTTTATCACTATCAGTACAGAGTGAAACAACATGGCTGTGCCCTGAGGAGCTCAAATCTGGAGCATAGTAAACATGGTGCTTAACGTCCACAGAAACAATAAGGCTTATTAGGGATGGGGAGAAGGGAGGAAAGGGGGTTTGGATTGGGGGGGGGGGGGGAAGAGGGAGAGGGAGATTATTATATACCTATCACTACACTGTCACCACTAGAATGATTCCTGCATTAAGATGGGCAGCGATGAGAGCCATTTTAATGTTTCAGTAGGAAGTGATGGACAAAGTCACAAGACAGTGTCCACAAACCACAACCCTTCTGAAGAGAAAGGAGAGCTGAAGCAGTATTGAACTGAGGTCCTTCCGCTTACCAGCCTAACACCTTACCGCTAGGCCAAACCGGCTCACAAATCTGGAGCATAAAGGAGCATGACAGCTTCTGAGTAAAAACCCCTTTCAGCACTCCTGTGTACATTTACAGAGCAGACCTGTTTATACTCACATACAGATAAGAGTACACTTTAAAAAAAGAAAGAAAAAAGAAGAAGAAAAAAGGTAGTCTTGGAGTATTTTCATTTTTTGTTCCATTTCGTTTTGTTCTCAGTAAAAATAATCTGAAAATAATCTTCAACACAGATTCCAAGAAAATGGCGACCACTTTGTAATCTGCGGCAGAAATACAAGCCCGGCTTTGAATTGCCCAAGAGTTCAGTGCTGAGACTACACAAAGCGCAATGCAGGAACCAACACTACGGCAGTGAGAGGTCATGAGATTTACATGTGTCACAGAAAACCCAGAACCGGGCACATTCCAGATGGGAAAACAAACGAACCACAATGTATGTCTAGAAATATTTATGACTGTTTTCTTTCAAATAATTTCTGTATGCTGAAAATTTGGATGTGCAGTGGAATAAACAAGAAGGGGCTGTCCTGTACGAATAGAAGCCTGCACTATGCCTGAACCAGGTCGGCACAGGCTGCCCATATGGGGCTAGTACTGGCGTGCCAGTACCAGGTTGGTACAGGCAAAGTATAGGCATGTCCATAGCCTGCACATAGCCCTTACTTGCCCTTGCTGCCGGTACGGGCATGTTTACTGGGAAAGGGCAAATTCTGTCGACTCACATTTTACAACTGTGAAACATGGCCTTTCATTATTACGTTCCCTCTTTCCAGAAAATAGGCCACGGTTAGCAAACCTTCCAATGAATGTGTAACGCTTCACAGAGGTCATTATCATGTAGAACTTTAAAGATCTCACTTAAAGAGCATCTGAGAAAATGCCAACTTTACGGCTTCTGTAGAGGGAAGTAACACACCTGTTATCTCCCTTGAATACAGCCAAAATTATTCTCATGAATCTGTTCCTAATTATATCTACTACAACACAAAGTTTGAATTTGATTCGACAGGAATTTGTCAGTGAGTGTGCTGTTCTTTCCCCGCACACCTATGACCTTGAGATTAAATCAAGGTCACCAAGCTCAACAGAACTAGAACAGCAAAAGTCACTATCATACCAATTTTACAAGATCTCACTTCTAAGAGGGACATTAAAGTTTCAACAGTCTGGAAATGTGTCAGTTATCTCCATAAAATACAAGCCAAAGTTACAAAAAGCTTTTCTGTGCACACATCCATGGAAGTAACAACCACAGGAAGTTTGGACTTGATCAGGTACGAAGGTAACTTACCACAAATAAAACCTGCAGTTTTTCTTTTCCAATACCCAAGTAAACTTGACATGAGGTCACACTCACCGATCCCTGTCCCTAATAAGCCTTACAGTTTAAACTGTGGATGTTAAGTACAATGTTTACCTACTACATGATCTTTCCTGCGAGCCAAAAAAGTCAACTGACCCGGTGCTGTTTGAGTCATTGGCATCTGATGCTGTGGCTTCGCCAGTGGTGCCTTGTGGAAGAGGCACAAACTTTTTAATGTGGTCCAAACAAATGCGGCCTTGCAACCCATCCCACGTTGGCTCATCTGACAGTACATGGGTCACCTTAAACCTGATGACACACACACAAAAAAAAATCTCAAACAAAGTCAATTGCTAGCGTCCTAAAATGAGATAAAAATATACAAAAGATTGAAAAGAACACCCATTTTAGACGATGCAAAATATGTGCATATTTTCAGTGAAAACACCTTTCCCAAGTAACAAACTGACAGCTAATACACAAAAAACAACAACAACAACACAGTGACATGAATGAAATCTGATCCACTTAACTTGCAGTTGGTGGAGATGTTTGTCGAAGAATACAGTTTCAGACTGTAAAATATTCTACCACAAACTTCCTTATCAACTGCAAGTAGATCAAATTTCATTCCTGTCATCATTTGCTAGTGACTAGTGTAGTGTCTGTCTGTTGCTTGAGGAATGTGTCCCCTCCCCCCCCTCCCCCAAGAAAAAAGAGAGAAAAACAAGAGAGAAGAAATACTTCTGTAATGCACTGTCTAATCAAAATAAGCATGTTTCATTTTTGTTTTAACCATCTGTGTGTTCTGACCATGACAATACCCAATTAGTTTTTTTAATTAGATAAGAAAAATGGGCAATATGTTACACTTTATGCATGTCTGCTCCTACCACTCCTCCCCCCAAAAACAACAACAACAACAAAAACAACAAACAAACAACAACCAAAAAACAATCAGAACAGTGTGATAACTATGGCAGTCTCCTTTAGTTACACTCACGCACACCCACACCCCCAAAAGACCCCCCTCTCCCCACCCAACCCAATCAGAACAACTGAATTATGGCATTCACTGCACAAGACACATGGAAATCTTTCAGCTTTAAATAAACTCACCTGCCATACCCCCCCCCCCCCCCCCCCCAACAAACCAAAAACAAAATAAAACAACTTGTGCTTGCACAGAACATTATTTTTTACCCACTTCCATTGAAGTAAACCACAAAAGGAAGGCAAGAACACACAGATCTTCAGTTTATCTGCAAAGAGACCAACCTGCTGTACTGACTGGCCAGTTCATCCAGCTGTTCCTGCCACATGATGTCGCATATCTTCTTGTTATAGAACACCAGGTGTACATTCCTGTAACACACACACACACATTCTTGTTATAGAACACCAGGTGTACATTCCTGTAACACACACACACACACACATTCTTGTTATAGAACACCAGGTGTACATTCCTGTAACACACACACACACACATTCTTGTTATAGAACACCAGGTGTACATTCCTGTAACACACACACACACACACACACACACACACACACACACACACACACACACACACACACACACACACTTCTTGTTATAGAACACCAGGTGTACATTCCTGTAACACACATACACACACACATTCTTGTTATAGAACACCAGGTGTACATTCCTGTAACACCCACACACCCACACATTCTTGTTATAGAACACCAGGTGTACATTCCTGTAACACACACACACACACACACACACACACACACACACACACACACACACACACACACACACACACACACACACACATTCTTGTTATAGAACACCAGGTGTACATTCCTGTAACACACACACACTTTTTGTTATAGAACACCAGGTGTACATTTCTGTAACACACTCACACACATTTTGTTATAGAACACCAGGTGTACATTCCTGTAACACACACACACACTTTTTGTTATAGAACACCAGGTGTACATTCCTGTAACACACTCACACACACACACACTTTTTGTTATAGAACACCAGGTGTACATTCCTGTAACACACACACACACACATGAATGATTTTTTTAATATATAGCGCATAAAAAACTTCCACACACACACACACATTACCACTCATATGCACGCACACACACATGCACACACGCACACACACACATACATTACCACTCATATGCACACACACACACACACACATGCACACTCACATATGCACATGCACTAACACACACACACGCACGCATGCACAAACACACACACATTACCACTCATACACACACACACACACACACACACATGCACACACATATGCACATGCACTAACACACACACACATGCACACACACACACACACACACACACACACACACACACACACACACACACACACAGAAACATGCACACTTTTTATTATAGAACACCAGGTGCACATTCCTGTAACACACACACACAGACATGCACACTTTTTGTTATAGAACACCTGGTGTATGTTCCTGTAACACACACACTTTTTGTTATAGAACACCTGGTGTACAGTCCTGTAACACACTCACACACACTTTTTGTTATAGAACACCTGGTGTACGTTCCTGTAACACACACACACTTTTTGTTATAGAACACCTGGTGTACAGTCCTGTAACACACACACACTTTTTGTTATAGAACACCTGGTGTACAGTCCTGTAACACACACACACACACTTTTTGTTAAAGAACACCTGGTGTACAGTCCTGTAACACACTCACACAGTTTTTGTTATAGAACACCTGGTGTACAGTCCTGTAACACACACACACACACACACACACACACACACACACACCACACACACACACACACACACACACACACACACACAGTGTTCAGAGCTCTAACACAAGACACACGCACAGCCCGTCACTTACATTGCAGCATTTTCTGGATCCACCACAACTGTGTGGTAGATGAGACGAACCATGGGCGTGAACCCCGTGCCAGCCGCAAACATCACTAGATGAGTGACACCAGAGAGCCTTGATATGTGAAATGATCCATCACTGTTGCTCAGCGACAGCTTGTCACCTGCACAAATTCATCAGACAACAAGGTAAGGTCAACACCTAATGGTCTAACAAATAATTACAGGTACACAGGCTTATCACAGACACTTTACAGGTTGTTCACTACTCAGAAACAAAACCCGAAACACAATGAGAAATAAAATTTAAAAAATCTGTTTTGACAATGTTACAGGATATATATATAGACAGCATCAGTCTTGACAATGTAACAGGAGAAGCAGCATCAATCTTGACAATGCAACAGGATACAAACATTACTCATTTGGTGTAGGGGTCAACCAGTGAACATTATTATCACCATTTCTTCCTGCCTTGAAAATAGTAGAGGAGTAGCGTCTGTAAGTTGGACAAATTTGTCCGCCGGTGTCGGCTGTGATCTTTGTGAAGAGTGAATCTGTTTATAAGCATGTGCTGTGTGTTGCTACTGTTTAGTGTAGTTATGTCTATTTCTATTATAGACTGGCATAGTGTTCCTTGACAGGACCCCCCCCCCCAAACACACACTTTGTGTTGGCATGGTCGTCATGGTTGCTGGAAGTGCATGCACTCTACGAGAAAAACACACACAATCTGCTACTTATTATTAACACATCTTGTATTGGCTGCTGGAAGTGCATGCACTCTAAAAGAAACACACAAAAAACCCAATCTGCTACTTATTAATGTATCTCATGTGACAAACCTGCATTGAGTGTACCAATGAATGGTGTGACAGCTCCATTGGGGTAGATTTTGATCATGAGGTATATCGATCGACCTTGCTCTACCTCAGGGTCTTGTTTGTCCTTATCTAGCGACGGCAGCACCGCTGTGTAGCTCCTTGCTACCTCCATACCTGCCAGGTACTCCATGAATTAGTCAGTCAGTCAACGAAACAACGAACCAATCAACCAGAACCATTTGACCCTTTCAATCAGGTTTTCAATCAACCAACCAGTGAGCTAGCCACTCAAGGTGTCAATCAATGAATCGACCACCTGACCCTCCCAACCAGGTTTCAATCATTCAGTCAACCAACCAGTGAGCTAGCCACTCAAAGTGTCAATCCATCAACCAATCAATGAACCAATCAACCATCTGATACCCCCAACCAGGTTTCAATCATTCAGCGAACCAGTGATCTAACCACTCAAGGTGTCAATCAATCAACCATCAAACCAACCAACCATCTGATCCCCTAATCAGGTTTCAATCATTGAGACAACCAACCAGTGAACTAACTACTGAAAGTTTCAATCCATCAACCAAACAATGAACCAATCAACCATTTGATAATCAAACCAGGTTTCAGTAAATCCACCAATGAACTAACCACCAGAGGTGTCAGTCAATCAATCAAGCAGGACATCATCACATCTAGTTTAAGAGGTGTTGGCTCATGCCAGCTTACTGGTTCTAGTGACAGTAAAACTGTCACTTTTTCAAGCAGAACCAAACCAAGGGCACATCACAGACTCCATTGGAATGAATGAAATAAAAGATATACACACACCAGTTTTTAAAACTGTTTCTTGTCCTGTTTGTTCAAAACTGGCACTGGAAAGTGTCCAAAATAGGCTCTGAGAGCTGCCATTTTGTGCCCAGCAGTCTGTACCAGTAAATTTGAAGCAAAAAAAAAAAAAAAAAAAAGAAGAAAAAAAGGACTTCATCCACAATTGCTTGTTCTGTTTGTTCAAAACTGTCACTTGAAAGTGGCCATGCAGAACAGGCTCTGAGTGCTGCCATTTTGTGCCCAGAAGTCTGCACCAGTAAATTTGAAGCAAAAAAAAGGAAGATTTTTTTTTTTTCATCCACCAATGCTTGTTCTGTTTGTTCAAAACTGGCACTTAAAAGTGTCCATGCAAAATAGGCTATGAGTGCTGCCATTTTGTGCCCAGAAGTCTGTATCAGTAAATTTGAGGCCAAAAAGTACTTTGTCCACCATGAATACTCATACAGCAATCAAACTCAGCATGCACACGAAAATATTCGCATGTTAATTAGATTTTTGTTTTAGGTTTTCAGGCCAGTTTGCATCTTCATTTTGGTCTTACCTCATAAAATGTGCACAGCTTTATGAAGCACAAAACTCTCGCTTCATCAGGCACTCAAGCTAGATCTCAGGCAGCAAAACTGTTGTTTTGTTTTAGACCAAACAGCAGGAAGGGAAGTAAGTCCACATACCCTCAATTTTGTGTTTGATCTGCACATGGTGACCGATGGGCACCGGGAGACGACAGCCCTCCGGCAATGCAATGACCAGCAAAATGGTGTCATGGGTCACCGCCGATATGGACCTCACAGTACAATCACGGAACACTGTCTCTGCACAAAGCAAGTCCAACGTGCATAGTAGGTAAATGAGTATAATTATAATAATGGAAATTTGTAAAGCACCTACCCTGTGGCTCAAAGTGATGAACAAACATAACACATACATGTATATAATGTACATCAAGATGGAAAATGTTATCAGCAATTTAACAAAAGCCGACACATACTGTAGACACCAACAAGGGTTGAAGATGCACACACACACACACACACACACACACACACACACACACACACACACACACACACACACTGTACAGACTGACCGGGGTGAAGGACAAAGTTGCTTAGCTGAAATATTCTGAGAAGAGAAATTTTGCTTTTGAAGGAAGATACATACAGGGATACAAAGGTGTCCTGAAAATATCACGTAACGCTACATATATATGGTCACCTGACGTTAACAAATGTCCTCAAAATATCAAAATCACATAACGCTATATATAGTCACCTGACGTTAACAAATGTCCTGAAAATATTAAAATCGCACAAGGCTATAAATATTCACCTGACGTCCACAAATGACATCCACCAACTGAGTAAATCCACCTCTGTGCTACCCCGCCAGTTGATCGATGCAGTAAAACACACGAACTTTTCATGATCATGTGACACCACTGTAACTCTAAAAGCCCCCCCACTGAACAAGGTACAGACTTCAAAAGAAAGTGCTGCCATCTGTAGCAGTGCAGTGGACTCACAGTAACTGCTGACAAACTCCCGTCTGGATTCCCAGTTTGTGAAAGAAAGAAAGAAAAAAAGGACTCAAACCTGAAAACTTTAACACTCAAGGATAGCAGCGATAGGTCCATTTGGACCTATCTAACAGCCAGCCAGCCAGGGAAGGAGAGAGGGAGAAAGACACACATAGAGGCAGTGGGAAAGGAGAGGGAGAGAGACAGGGGAGGTGGGAGAGGGAGGGAGATGGAGAGAGAGAGGGAGGAAGTGCGAGAGGGGGAGGTGAGAGAAGGAGGGGGGGTGAGAGGGAGGGAGAAACAGGGGGAGGTGGGGGGGGGGGGGAAGGTGGAGGTGAGAGAGGGGAGGGAGAGAGAGAGGGGAGGTGGGAGAGGGAGGGAGATGGGGAGAGAGAGGGAGGAAATGAGAGAGGGGGAGGTGAGAGAAGGGGGGGGTGAGAGAGGGAGGGAGAAACGGAGGAGGTGGGGGAGGTGAGAGAGGGGAGGGAGAGAGAGGGGAGGGGAGAGAGGGAGAGAGATGGAGACAAGAGGGAGGAAGTGAGAGAGGGGGAGGTGAGAGGAGGAGGGAGGGGGGTGAGAGAGGGAGGGAGAAACGGGGGGGGGGGGGGGGGGGAGAAACAGGGGGAGGTGAGAGGGAGGGAGAGGGGGAGGTGAGAGAGGGGAGGGAGAGAGAGAGGGGAGGTGGGAGAGGGAGGGAGATGGAGAGAGAGAGGGAGGAAGTGAGAGAGGTGGAGGTGAGAGAGGGAGGGAGAGGGAAGGAGAGGGGGGTGAGCGAGGGAGGGAGACAGGGGGAGGTGGGAGATGGGGAGGTGAGAGATGGTGGGAGAGAGAAACAGGGGGAGGTGAGAGAGAGAGGGCAAGGGGGAGGTGAGAGAGGGAGGGAGAGGGAAAGAGTAGGGGGGAAGGGGGGTGAGGGAGGGAGGTAGAGAGAATGGGGCAGGTGGCTAGATGAGTGGCTATGCATAAGAACTTCTCTGTTACCTGACTGGAAATGTTTCATGTATGAATTGTCCAATCGTAATGGTTTGCCAAGGGATGTCCACTGTTTCTCTGGCTCGCTCTTGGGTAGAACGATCTCCACCTTACCAGATTCCGTATGCGCCTTCACTAGAAAAACAATTCCGGCAACATCTGTAGCAAGCACAATCAGTTATAATAATCATACACATAAATTATATGAGTTCACAGGACTCACCTATAGGGAAATACATCAACTTTCTCTCTCTC
This sequence comes from Alviniconcha strummeri, assembly GCA_963584105.1. Lineage (NCBI taxonomy): Eukaryota > Metazoa > Mollusca > Gastropoda > Provannidae > Alviniconcha > Alviniconcha strummeri. The sequence continues at coordinate 21,193,158 of OY757544.1, forward strand.
TTTCTCTGTGACTTCTAAAATGGACACAGGTCATCAAAACAGGCATCAACTACTGAACCAGGAAGCTCACAGCAGGTTGGAAGATCTCATTTCTTTCACATCCCTCACGCTTTAGACGTGGTACATCCGTTCAGGGGAGATGAGCTGTTCATTGGATGTTTTTTTTTCTTTTCTTCTCCCCTTTTCTAACATCCTACCATTTATCAGCCATTCTGTTTTCAAGGGCTGACTTTCACATGCACCCTTTTTGTTTTGTTCTTGAACTCTGGACACCAAAAACAACATAACAAAACAGCTCAACCAAGGGCAGGTAAGTGTCCTGCATCTAATTTTTCACCATTTAACTGTTGTTTTGTAGCTTTAAAAAGGGGTGTACCCCGAACATTTGCATGTGGTGTTTTGTCATAATAAATAGCGCAATTTTTAAGCTTTTATGTGCTTGGATCTCTTTTTGACAGGCAGTCAGATTAGAACAGACTCTTCTCTTCAGTTTGACGACTCATTTAACAGTTGTAATGAAAACCATGCATTTTTAAATTTATTTTTTAAAGCAAAAACAAAGCAACATGCAACCAACTTACCTGTGTAATCTGCTGTTACATCCTCTTCCAACTCTAAGAACAAACAAAAGAAAAAAACAGATGAGACAGTGTGATCTTTTCAGATAACTGTTTGTTACAGGAAAACCACCACCACCATTACTACCACAACAACAATATGTTCTCCACTCTGGGTTGGAGGCTGAGGGAAACTATAAACTGCAGGTAATTAGACATGGCGTTCAAAGCAATCCAAACCTTTTGCATTGAGGCACCACATTATAGCCGTGCATCATCACACAAACAGTCTCTTTCTTCATAGCTCAACCCCCATGGTGACCTTCACCAGGTTGGTAGAGCAAACAATCTATCTTCTCCTTCATACATTGTCATACAAAATTTAGCCCTTTCTTCATAGGCGACCGTCACCAGGTATGTAGAGCAAACAATCTAATCTCCGCCTTAATACACCGTCATAAGAAGTTTAGTTCAAAATGGTTCTAGGGTTACAGACGAAGAAAAAGCAGAACAGAACACAAGGGCTGTGTCATTAATGTGGTCTACAGACCAGATCTGTGACAATCCTTGACACGATGAATGATCAATGACTTCATCCACATTGACCTTCTCGGCAGACCTCCCCATCCCATCCCTCCCTCCCCACCTCTTTCCATCCATGACCTCCAAGCCATAGCCATCCTAGAAGCCCAAGCCGTATCCAAACAGAAAGCAGATCCACATGCCTAGATGAATTTTGAAGGTGTGCTTATCAATGGAAACATCCACTCGAAGAGTCTTGCCAATCTTGTCAATGGTGACGTGGTCAGGTTGAATCTTTTTCCACCGCGTATACACCACTATCGTCACAGCTTTGCTGCTCTGGAACCAGTCGTATCTGCACACACACACACACACCAAAGCAGCTGCATAAAGCATCTGAAACGATGCAGATTGTGCTTCAAATTGCACTGAGGAGTGAACTGCATGAAAACTCTGCAGATAAATGATACACATAAAAACTGCTTACCAGATTGAGCCTGGAAGTGAAATATGAGGTCGGTGCAACACTCGGTGAAACAGACGTTAATCCAGTAGAAGAAAGAAGAGCCTGGAACATGAGCCTTTGGTGCACGCGCACGCACACACACACATGCACATGTATGCATGCGTGTGTGTGTGTGCAGACACGCGTTTGTGTGTGCATGCATGTGTTTGTCTATGCATGTGTGTTATTAGTTATCAGCTGGCAAGTCAAAATAACATCAGAATATATATCCTCGCAGCCGAGGCTGTGAAGAAAAGCTCGGACCTTCCTTCACTTCAAAAGCTGGCCTTTTCCAGCAGCACTCTGGTTTTCCATCTTCATTTTTGCTTTTAGGTGGCAAACATCACTGACTCACCACCTCATCTAAATTCAAGTAATCACCACACTGCACTGATGAAGTGGCCGGAAAGCAAAGCGCTGTTCTGACCCTTGACGTCTCTACAATTAGTTGAAAAATCTATACTAAAGGGGCGAGGTGGGGGGGGGGGGGGGGGGGCACAGAGAGAGAGAAACTCAAACTCAAAAACTTTATTTGACAAGGATTGTAGTTTAGGTTTAGTCAAAAACCTGTCTAACAACTAGTCCTTGCTAAGCTACTGATGAGTGAATATAAAATTACAGGCATCATTTATATACATATAGGCGAGAGACAGAGAGAGACAGAAAGGCAGACAGACAGAGAGAGTCCTGCTGGTTGCTCTCCTGCTGCCACTGAACCTCGTTCCCACGCTCCAAGCCTCGCTTTCGGCACCCTTCACCTTCGGTGGAAGGACGTCGTAAACCAGTACTTGGAGTCTGCCTTCCCCCCCCCCCCCTCCCCCCCCCCTCCCCCCCCCCCCCTCCATTCCCCGCTTCTTTTTTATATCTATACATTAATATATATATATTTTTTAGGAACAGCTGAAACAAGGGAGGACTCGGAACCGAAATTCTCAAAGGCTTTAGCGCATTTTATGTAAGGCAAAGCGGTGAGTGCAGTGTAACCTGACGTAGAATACTAACAAGGACGTCAGCGTGCATGAGGAAGAATTCAGTGTGAAGGAAAATCACGCCTGATGGAAACTACGTAACGCCATTCGGCTGGTTTCAAGCCCGGCTTTCATCTCTCACAGGCGGCCTTGTGCTCTGTTTTATTTACTGACAGAAACGCCAAGGGCCATGTTTCCGTGGGTGGTGGGTGGGGTGGGGAGGGGTAGCCACAGATGTTCGTGCCCCCCTCCCCCCCCTCCACACACACACACACACACACACACACACACACACACACACACACACACACACACACACACACACACACACACACACACACACAGTCTACCGGTCTGTCTCTGGCTGAAGAGAACCTGTAGAGCAAAAGATCGGACTACACCTGTTTAAACTGATGCGCGCGCGCACACACACACACGCACGCACGCACGCACGCACGCACACACACACACACACACACACACACACACACACACACATGCGCGCAACGCTGTGCACAGTGATCTTCTCTCTCACTCACTCACTGACTCACTCACGCACACGCACAGACCAACGCAAGAAAACGCAAGGTGCAACAAGACCACACAGAACATGGCAAAAGCAAAAGCAACAAAAAGGAGAAGACTGAAGAAGACGAAGACTGAAGAAGAAGAAGACTGAAGAAGACGAAGACTGAAGAAGAAGAAGACTGAAGAAGACGAAGACTGAAGAAGACGAAGACTGAAGAAGACGAAGACTGAAGAAGAAGAAGTGAGAAGAAAAAGCCGACTACTCAGTGCAAGGCCAAGCGAGGCCAGAGCAGACCAGAGAAGACAAACACGGCCGGAAGCAGACCAGGCCAAGGAGACGAACAGACTGGCGCCGAGACTAATGGACAGACGGCCAACTCACGTGGGTATTTGGGGCTCTGGTGGCTTGAGTGCTGAGGTGTTGATGGCTCCTGCAAACCAAACGATAATCATGGTCACTGATACACACACACCAGCTCTCCACAACGCCTGTGTTAATAATACGCACGCACACACGCACGCACACACTACACACACACAGACACAGACACAGACACACACACACACACACACACACACCACCACCATCACCACAACAACATTGATAACTATACTCAATGCAGAACTACGCTTACGAAACGGTTGGGGGTGGTTGGGAGGGGGAAGGGTGGCGCGGAGGTTGGGGTAGGGGTGGGGGAGGGCGGGGCGTAAACTGATGGAACAGGATAGCAGCTCATGTGACGGGGAGTGGGGTGGGGGTACGGGTGGGAAGGGGGTATCACAGGAGTTCAGTATGTTTCGATTCAGTCACTGAATACCTTTGTTCGCAATCAACTATCTGTGTGACACACTGAAAAGGGGCCTTGTTTCTTCCACATTAATCCACGGTCAAAACTTGATGCATACTGAGTGCAGAGTTACACGCGAGCATCAAAGGGACTACAAAAAAATAAAAAAATAAAAATGGGTGTCTGTGTTTAAAAAGAAAAGAAAACCCCAAACAAACAAAAAGCGTCACGATCGAACGGCTTAGGGAACAAGACAAAGAGTGTGCGGCGATGGGGAAAGACAGACAGACAGAGAGAGAGCTAGTGCTAGGGATGTATCTATTGACGTAGGCCAGCAGCCCAAACCGAGACTCCTAATGACGCAGTTAACGCCGGTTTGGGCCGTACTTCGCTTTTCATTACTTCTGCCACACGATGTATCGGGTCTAGTATTGGCCCAAGTTACCTAAACAGACGGAATCACTGTATTCCAAACAAGCCGACGAGTTAATGTTAAGTTGTTTGCACGAGACAGGTAAGCTTGCATGCATAGGTAATTATTAGGTTACATGGGTCATTTACTCACATTAAATGGTTACTGACTCAGCAACGTCTGTAGCAATATAGTTTGGGTCACTTTTTTTTTCTTTCTTTTTTCGGGGGATGGGAGTGGGGGGCTGTGACCATGACGCCTTATGTGTTTTTTTTTTTAAAGCATCCCAACAATATCTCCGTCACTGTTTTTGTCAGGAGTGGTTATAAGCCATTGTTATGTGAGTAATCGATTTGCCCTATATTCTGGCTTCAAAAGTTCGACTAACCAAGAATCTCCCCCCCAAAAACAACAACAACAAACACACACACACACACACACACACACACACACACACACACACACACACACACACACACACACACACACACACACTGACATTCTCTCGTAAACTCTTTTTTTTTCTCTCTCTCTCTCTTTTTTTCTTTCTTTTTTAACAGCTTACAGACTATGTGTTTGTGTTAGTAAAAGTCACCCAAAAAGACAACACGTAGTCAAAGGGCTTACAAAACAGACTGGACGCTTGTGGCAGTAATAATGATAATGGGTTCTTAGCGCTTAACACATCTTCCTCTTTTTCGTCCATCTTTTTCTTCTTCTATATTTTATTCAAAGTCTTTTCACATGCGTGACATCAGGCTGAGTAACCCAACAAACTACCAAGATAACAACATATTTATGTCAACAGGTCACACACCAAAACAATAACAGACATCAAGAAAGAGGTTCGGAACTAACGAGTCTGGCACCGTTGTTCTGGACCTTTCGGGGGTTTACAAAGAATTAGAGATACTGACTGCAACCTTCCAAAAGCAAGCAAATCTAATCTTGACAAAAACAAACGCACACAACGAGTTACGGTTGTTTTGTTTGCACGAGAAAGGTAAGCTTACTTGCACAGGTAACTGAATTTCAGGTTACATGGGTTTACGTCTGTAAGAAGGGTTTTGGTCACGTTTTGTGTGTGTGTGTGTGTGTGTGTGTGTGTGTGTGTGTGTGTGTGTGTGTGTGTGTGTGTGTGTGTGTGTGTGTGTGTGTGTGTGTGTGTATGTATGTGTGTGTGTGTGTGTGTGTGTGTGTGTGTGTGTGTTTGTTGTTGTTGTTGTTGTTGTTGTTGTTGTTGCTGTTGTT